>SJYX01010080.1:117528-183895 GCA_006410675.1 Oreotragus oreotragus | reverse complement strand
TTGGGGGCAGGAGGAGAAGGGGATGACAGAGGATGAGATGGCTGGATGGCATCATTGACTCAATGGACGCAAGTCTGAGTGAACTCTGGAAAATGGTAATGGGCAGGGAGGCCTGGCGTGCTGCCATTCATGGGGTCGCAAAGAGTCAGACATGATTGAGTGACTGAACTGAACTGAACTGAACTGAATATCTCTCAAGTATATATAATTTTCTCTCAAACAAAGCACATTCTTGGAAGCAAAGGCCCTGTTTTTCACACAGAGCAAACTATTTTGTTTAAACAAAGTGCTGAAACCAGGGTTGGCTTGCTTTTATTAAAAAGGAATTTTGAGCTCTTATTTGCACAACGAAAGTATTTTTTTGTAGCAACATTCTCCATGACTGCCCTTGTGTCAATTATTTTCCACTATTATTATTAATACTTTTACCTCTGCCTTGTATCTTTGGAGGGTGTTAGATTAGTTTGGAAAATTGGAATTTCAAGAAATGAGAAGGGAGAGTTCAAGAATTAGAGCTGCAAAATAAGGTACTCCAGTTTTATTTCTGGACATAGAGAAGATTATCGCTGCAAATATGAAAAACCAGGCTGCTTGCTGTGCATCAGGGCTCATTCCTCTTACATAGTCCAGAGCTCCCTGTAGCAATTGTTTCACCACCCGAATATAAATAATAAAATCATCAAACAGAGAAATAAATGTACACACAGACAACAGTAGAAATCTATTTTTGCTGACTTTACATTTTTGTCTTAAGGAAATCCCATTGGCTCAAAATTCAAAATACAATCAGAACTGGATCTTTCCTTATCACTATACCATTACCACACTGGTCTGAACACCATTGTTTCTTGCCTAGATATTTGCCTTCAATGATACTTCCTCAACATGGAAGCCAAGATGATCCTTTAAAAAAAAATTTCTGTGGAGTCACATTACTCTTTTATCATGGGCCTTCCTTTTCCTCTGAGTAAAAGTCTAAGCCTTTACAGTGTGGAAGTCCTATAGTAGGAAATGTAAGCATTTTATTCCAAGGGTGCTTTCTGAAGTCTGATTAAGCCTATGAACCTTACTTCAAATTAAGATTTCCAAATACAAACTATTTCAAGATTGCAAAGGAACTCAACTATATTGAAGTGTTGCTATCAAAATATTCAGTATATGAAGAAATTTATGGCACAGCAATGACAGGCTTTTTCAGCAAGGTATTACATAAAGTTGGTTTTCCCTAGTGCTGGACTTGATAACTACTGCGGTTTTGAAGTGGTCATGGCCATAAAAAATAGTTTTAGAAACTTTCATAAACTGAAATACTTTCATATGACATAAAAAATCCATAATTTATTTTCATGATAAAGTCACATATACTATTAATTCTCCTAAATTAACAGATAATACATTTCAGTTAGAAATGTATGTGTGCCTGCTGGGTCATGTTTGATTCTTTGTGATCCCTTGGACAGTAGGTTCAAGAAGCCTGCCAGGTTCTTCAGTCCAAGGGATTTTCCAGACAAGAATACTGGAGTGGGTTGCCATTTCCTCCTCCAGAGGATCTACCCGACCCAAGGAGGCAACCTGCGTTCTTCCCTGTCTCCTGCTTGGCAGGATTCTTTATCATTGAGCCACCTGGGAAGACTGTTAAGTTACTTAATTTGTGGTAATTTGTTACAGCAACAATAGAAACTACTATACATTTCTATGGCTTCCCTGGTGGCGCAGACAGTAAGGAATCTGCCTGCAATGTGGGAGACCTGGGTTTGATCCCTGGGTTGGAAACATTCTCCTGGAGGGGAGCATGGCAGCTCACTTCAGTGTTCTTGCCTGGAGAATCCTATGGACAGAGGAGTCTGGTGGGCTGCAGTTGATGGGGCCGTGAAGAGTTGGACATGACTTAGCACCTGAAAAGCAACAGCAAAATCAAGATGTTGGTGGGGCTTTGCTTCCTTTGGAGGCCCTAGGGGAGGATCTCTTTCCTTACCTTTTCAGTGTCTACAGGTCACATACGTTCCTTGGCTAGTGGCTCCTTCCTTCATCTTCAAAGCGTTTCTCTCCTACTTCTGCTCCTTCCTCTAATTTTCTTTCTCTAGCTGTGATGCTTCTTGCCTCTCTCTCAGATAGACCCCTGTGATTACGTTGAACTCACCAGGCAGTCAAGGAGAATCCCCACGTCGAGATCCTTAATAACATTTGTAAAGCACTTGCCATGTTGTAAGATAAAACATCTATAAAGGTTATGGAGATTAGGATTAGGATGTGCATATCTTGAGAGTGATGGTCCCCTCTTCAGCCCACCATAGTGAGACTGAAAATAATGTTTCCCACCACAATTCATGAATACTCTCTCTGTTTCATTCCATGCCAGGGTGAAGAAATCTTGCCCTTTAAAGCCTTTGCAACTAATATCTCTTTGACTTCATCTTCTATTACCTTCCTTCTTTGACAGCACTGCCAAAGCGATAGTGATAGTCATTCATGTCTGACTCTTTGAGACCCCTTGGACTATACAGTCCATGGAATTCTCCAGGCCAGAATGCTGGAGTGGGCAGCCTTTCCTTTCTCCAGAGGATCTTCTCAACCAAGGAATCGAAACCAGATCTCCCTACATTGCAGGCAGATTCTTTCACCAGCTGAGCCTCCAGGGAAGCCCAAGAATACTGGAGTGGGTAGCTCATCCTTTCTCCAGGGGATCTTCCCAACCCAGGAATCAAAGCAAGGTCCCTCCATTGCAAGCGGATTCTATACCAGTTGAGTTACCAGGGAATCGCTTGACAATACTGCCAGGGTGCAACCAATATTTTATTATGTTCTCATTTTTCCCATTCCAGGTATCACTCTCGAGCATACAATTTGATTCACTTTTTTTTTTATTGTGTGTCCCACATGATTACACACCCCAACTCCCTCTGAAATAAAACTTGGCCATAACAGCAGTCTTAGTTTTAGTCACTTATTTATTCCAAATTTCTTGGCAGGATCCCAGCACTTAACTGATACTCAATACGCATGTCCTAAAGCCATCCAAATTAACCATAGACTCTAACAAAGTTGAGGACACTGTTATATAAGAAAATGCTACACTTTCACCTCTATTTCTAGCTTTACTTCTTCAGTGAATAAGTATGCATGAGATGAGAGGCCCAGAAAACAGTAAGATACACTAGAAAATGTCAGTCATAACAACAACTAAACAAAGTTGCCTAGAAAAAAACGTTAGAATAGGAAAAGCTGTTGCTCTCTCCTGCATGCTGTCTTTGTTTCAAAAATATAGTATCAGTCTGCTCAGGCTGCCATGGCGCAATACTGTGGAAACTTACTTTCTCGGAGTCCTGGAGTCTGAAAGCCCAAGATTGGGGTGACGGCCTGGCTGGTTCTTGGTGAGGACTCTGTAATAGGCCACTGCTTCTCACTGGTGCTCACGTGGTCTTTCCTCGGTGTGTGCACGCGCAGAAAGGTTGCGCTCTGCTCTCTTCTTTTCCTATACAGGAGAATTCTCTGGGATCAGGGCCTTACACTTACGTATATTAACCTTAATTACTTCTATAAGGACCCTGTATTCAGAAACAGTTGCACTGGAACGGTGGAGCTTCAGCACATTAACTTGAAGAGGTAGCACAAACATTCAGTCCATACATTTGGTGTAACCAGTGTGTTGGCAGAAGGAACACGTGAGTGCTTCATATTGATCATACTACCATCCAACACAAATCAAGCTTTCAGTGGAAGATGGATCCTTTTATGTTAAATATGAATTCTTCTCAGAGGAATAAAAGGTGGGGGTAGAGGGGGGACAAAGCTATTAATAATTGTAGAAACGTTAGCGAGGATTTCAGATGCCTCAGTCAATAACAGTGACAGCATGGCTCCTGTCAAGAGAAAACTGTGCCTGACAAATCTATCAGCTTTCTTTGCAGGATAAATATTCTTGGATAATGAGGAAAACTCAGAATACAATCTCTTTAAACTTTTAAAATGCCTTGAATGAGTTTTCATGCCTAAAGGTACACAAATTACAGGAACGGTAAAATGCAAGGTTACTGGCTTGTCATAAATAGGAAACTAGCTTAGAGACAAGAAACAAAGATGAGTAAGTGTTGGGAAAGTCCGATTCAAAACTTTAATGAATTATTTAGATGGTGGAGTACATAGTGAACAGCAAAGCAAGAATGAAAAATTGAATATTTTCTTGGAATACAGAGAGGCATTTCATAGACTCTTAAATATAACAAATACAATATAATAATTTAAGAGAAAATGACGCATATTTTATTTAGAAAAACTGAGTTGAACATTAAAACTCAAGACTTGCCTTGCTCATTAGGTGAGCTGTGACCCAAAACCAGTATTATTGTGAAGTTACTTTTAGCGCTCTCCTCTGTGGATCCTTCTTAAATTAGGGCGAGAGCGTGTGTGTTTGTCGCCCAGTCATTTCTGACTCTTTGCAACCTCATGGACTATAGTCCACCAGGCTCCTCTGTCCATGGAATTTTTCAGCAGGAATACTGGAGTGGGCTGCCATTTCTTTCTCCAGGGGATCTTCCTGACCGAGGGATCAAACCCAGGTCTGCACTGCAGGCAGATGCTTTACCATCTGAGTTACCTGGGACGCCCAAATGAGGGCAAGAGGGGATGTAAAATAAAATTTTAACAACAGTTTCATATAATAAAATTCTAAAAAGCACATCAAGTGGAATAGCATGTGAACTTCTGAATATAGAAAATAGGTGTGTTTATAAAAAACAACAACTGGTTCATTTTCTGTGACTTGACATTTGAAAAATGAGTGCATTAAGATTGCTATTTTTGCAGATGATAGCAGCATTTCAGCTTGTGTAACAATCATCTTTCTAACAATTTAAAGGGGAATTATTAATTCATATAACTAAGAATCCAGGGGATTCCTTTCTTCTCTGATTAGATGGTTAAAATTCCCTGTATCAGGAAATATGCTTCTATCAGCCTCCAGACCCCCAGCTTTGAATTGGCCAGAAACAGCACGTCCTTCATTGTATCATGGGCATGTATTGGGTGATGGGCCCAACACCACACCACTCACCTAGATGAACCAATCATCTAGAGTATTCTGTTTAGCTGGGCCCAGGTCTCCTTGCCACTTCTCCTTTCCACATTCTGGAAAGGGATCAATCCCACCCAAACTGCATATAATCGTTTCCCCTCTGAGAAAAGAATCCATTTGTTACCAGAGTAAAGGGTGGTAGTGAGAACTTTTCAAATAAACAAACAAAACAAGTAACGAATCATTAGAATGAAATTTGCAATGTGAGCAAGGGGGACAAGCAGTAGAGGGCCGCAGTCGTGAAGTAAAGGAATGCCTCCCACACTTTACAAGGGCTTTGCAAACGGAAAACGTGATCTGAAGCCAATCATGTAAGAGAATGTGGCCCAGGAGGCCTTAAAGAGGGAGAATGTTACAGACTGCTTTCTCTGCAATTATGGATACTCCAGAAGCGGGGTGGGGAATGCACTCCTTGGCCACATTTTTATATGACTTTCCAGAGATCAGCTTATTTATCACCTTCTCAAAAATTTTTGTTTCTTGACACCCCAAATATTTCTATAGCTGTTTAATATCATATATTCATATTATTTAATTATCTCAATAAGTAAAAAAAAAAAGTTTCTTCAATTACCATCTGCTCTCACTTTAAAGATACAAGCATAATACAGTTAGGGACCTTCTCCTCTTGCTTTTTACTTTCTTTCCAGAACTGAACAACATGGTGGAAAAACACTAGGTGGAAAAAAATTTGCATCCATATGCACCAGAGAACCCAAGCTTCAATGTGTTCAGTACCACAGAGCCTCAAAAGTGGTCTTCAATGACAGCAGCTCCTTCTTGTACGTTGAATAGCTTTGATTTAATGTGGAGGTTAGAGTTGGACCACAGTCTTTAAAAGGCAACATCAGTAAGTTATTTACAGACACCTGGTGTTGGAATTGCACTTTCAAGGAACCTTAGAGGTGCATTCCCAGAACAATGAATCCTTCGTATACATCACCTGAGCTGAGAATCAGAACTCTCATCCTTGTTGAAGAGGAATCTCCAGAAGCCCCAGGACAGAATGTTCACAATGCTTCACCTATTATAAAGCATTGCTTGAGGAATTATGAGTTACTAAATGATGTACTTAAAACAATGATCTGCCCATCTGGTTCATATTTATACTCATGATATTTCATAGAGACAGTCCATGTGCTACAGACATCATCCTCAACCGCCAACATCTAAACTGCCTACGGGTGGAGAATACTTCAGCACAAACTTGATTTTTACTTGAATATCAGTTTCCTTAGATTTGTTTAAAGCTAGAATAATTCAGTTAGGACAATATGAACAGCAATTTTTAGGGATGCCAACTTTGGAATGCATATTAAAATGACATACAGTTGCACAATTTACCTGGGAGATAATATAGAGAAGAGTTTACAGACCCACCTACCCATCAGAAGAAAGGAAAGGAGAGAAAGAACGACAGAGAAAGAAAAAGAAAATTAGGGGAAGAGGGTGGGGGAGGGAGGGAAAAGACAGCATGTGTATATTCTAAAGTCCCACTGAATGCCTGCTGAGCCTATCTGGGTATAATATAAGAAATAAACATCATTATAAAGCTCCCTGAGTTATTGTGCTAAAGCCAGGTAGCCAGTTTGGCAGCACTTCATGAAGTGTTGTTAACATACTAGAAATGGAGATATTCATTCATTAAAACTGACACTGGGAAGAAAAAAAAAATGACGCTGAACACAACAACGTAATACTCACATCAAATGAAGTTACCCAAGATTAAAAGTATCCCTAAGCCTGTCATCCTCTCATCCTTGTCGCTGACCGCAGTAAGCTTGCCTGCCAGAATCACTCTGCCAAACATCCAACTTGATGAATGGCAATCAAGGGCAGGCAACGATTGCTTTATGTTTCATATATGTTGACAAAAATAGCTTTCTTAATACTATTTGTATGAAAAAAAATACTGAAGTAAAAAAGTAATACATAAATAAAGCAGATCTAAGTCATTACCTCATTTATCATTTGCCTTTCAGTCAGTTCAGTTCAGGTCAGTCGCTCAGTCATGTCTGACTCTTTGCAACCCCATGAATCGCAGCACGCCAGGCCTCCCTGTCCTTCATCAACTCCCGGAGTTCACCCAAACTCATGTCCATCAAGTTGGTGATGCCATCCAGTCATCTCATCCTCTGTTGTCCCCTTCTCCTCCTGCCCCCAATCCCTCCCAGCATCAGAATCTTTTCCAATAGGTCAACCCTTCGCATGAGGTGGCCAAAGTGCTGGAGTTTCAGCTTTAACATCATTCCTTCCAGTGAACACCCAGGACTGATCTCCTTCAGAATGGACTGGTTGGATCTCCTTGCAGTCCAAGGGAGTCTCAAGAGTCTCCTCCAACACCACTGTTCAAAAACATCAATTCTTTGGTGCTCAGCTTTCTTCACAGTCCAACTCTCACATCTGTACATAACCAATGGAAAAACCATAGCCTTGACTAGACAGACATTTGTTGGCAAAGTAATGTCTCTGCTTTTGAATATGCAATCTAGGTTGGTCATAACTTTCCTTTCAAGGAGTAAACGTCTTTTAATTTCATGGCTGCAGTCATCATCTTCAGTGATTTTGGAGCTACCCAAAATAAAGTCTGTCACTGTTTCCACTGTTTCCCCATCTATTTCCCATGAAGTGATGGGACCAGATGTCATGATCTTCATTTTCTGAATGGTGAGCTGTAAGTCAACTTTTTCACTCTCCTCTTTCACTTTCATCAAGAGGCTTTTTAGTTCCTCTTCACTTTCTGCCACAAGGGTGGTGTCATCTGCATATCTGAGGTTATTGATATTTCTCCCAGAAATCTTTATTCCAGCTTGTGCTTCTTCCAGCCCAGCGTTTCTCATGATGTACTCTGCATATAAGTTAAATAAGCAGGGTAATGTAAGCTCAAGACCTGGTTTATATCTTCTGCTCTGGGGATTGATATTAAACTAGGGAGCTTAAGGACAGGAGAGATTTAGTTAGTGTTGAGTCACATGTTTACTCCTACAATTGAGGTGGCTAAGAAAATAAATATTTAGCTCTTCTAGTCCTTGGATTGGAAATGACATGGAAACCGTCAGTGAGCTAGGTCTTGAGTCATACTGACTGAAGGTAGGTATATACGACATAAAGCTTATTAAAATCCTTAATATGATTCCTTCTGTTCCTGAAAGACTGTGAAGCAAAAAAATGTAAGAGAGAGAAAATCAGGAAAGTTGATAACAAGGCCTAACACTGGTAGGTGAAAAAGTACTTTAGATATAATATATGGAGAAATTAAAGACTTTAGGCTAATGACTTTCTGTCTTGGGCTTGACTTGAGAAAGATGTATGAGCTTAGGAGAATTTGAAATATAGGCTTGGCATCATGTCCGAATTATGTGGAAGAAAAAATGCACCAGTGGCGGGAAATAGATAGAAAGAAGATGATTAAGGCAGTGTTTTTGACTCCCAATATCTTTTTTTTTTTTTGTATTTATTTATTTTTTACACGAACTCCCAAACATGAACCCCCCTCCCACCTCCNTTGATTCACTAGTAAAATATCATTCAACAATCTAAGTAGAAAATATCCATAAAGATATTTGGTATGTGCTTTAGAATCTGTAGCTTGCCTTGGGAGTTGTAGATTATCAAGTAAGATGATTTTTTTCCGCACAGTATATGCAAAGCCAAAGGGGTTACTTGGGGAGACTGTGTACTTCCTTTTGACATTGCATATAAATTTACTACAGCATGAAGAGAATGGTGCTTGTATGTTTGTTTTTTTTAAGCACCAGTGAGAAAGCATTTAAGCACATTTTCAGCAACAAGGAACCTTGTGGACATGGATAGATACATTGAGAAACTATCATAACTGACTATTGGAAACCACATAACTATTGGAAACCACCATCATGAATCACTAGATTCAAGTGTCATTCCATCAATTTATTGTTTTTCCTTGGACAAATTGTTGAACTTCTTTGAGCTTTGTTCTTTTTAATCTGAAAAGTGGGGAGAGTAGGAATGCCTCCTCCAGTAGTAATGGCTTTTTTAAAAAACTAAAAACCACATCAGATAGTGTATATAAAAATACTTTGGAAAAACATTGAGCACATTGTTTATTAAAACTGTGCTGTCCACCACCTCATTGGTTATTCTGAAGATTAAATGGCACATTCCATGTAAAGCACGTAACATAGGGTCTGGAATGGGATTAAAAACTCAGTAGATGTCAGCGGTGCCTTTATGAGCATTCACATTATTCTGTCACCCATTGAGGACCACTACTGCAGTGACAATACTGCTAAAATAAGCTTGTAAATATTTAAAATACCATTTCCACTTAGTCACTCAGCAGCTACTTTTGGTCCGTGTACCTAACCATGTACTTTAATGCTGTTTTAAGTTTTGGATCAGATCTGACCCGTTAATTTTATAAATGTACTTAATTTTTGAGGAAATTTTACATCTGTATGTTAAAAGACAGATGAGTGCCAGTGTTCTTTTCATTGCTTTGCTATTTGTGTTACTGAACACATGAACTAAAATGACTAAAAGTCTATATGATTAAAATGATCTTACTGAGTTTGCTCTACTCTATAGAATCAATAGATAGCTTAGCAAGAGACTTATTTCTTGCTGAGTCATTAGATCTTAAAAACTATCTATCCAGCCTTCTCGCTGTATAGCTAAGGAAAAGGAACAGGAGAGATTATTGCCAGAGGTCACAAAGCAAGTTTTCTTTCCCTAAGAAACAAGTACCTGAGTTGGTATTTGAAGAGTATAAAATGAGGTGACAGGTTGTCAGAATTTTAGTTTCTTTTGGAGCACACTGATTTGTTTAAAAATCGTTTTTCTAACCTACAGATCTATTCTAGAAAGCTATTATGTAATGATGGGTTTTTACTTCATTTAGTTATCCAAATTTCATTTCTAATTGCTCCATATGTTAAAAGTGATAGGGTCAGACTCAGGAGAGCAGCATCTTTTGAGTTATTTGGTAGAACATGTGAGAAGAAATGTTTTAACAGGTGAGCCTTGAACTCTTCTAGTCTGTTTCACAGTTGTTTGCCACACAGTTGTGAGTGCGTGCACGGGTGTGCAGTCGCTTGAGTCGTGTCTGACTCCTTGCGGCCCCATGGACTGCGGCCCACCAGGCTCCTTTGGCCATGGAGTTCTCCAGGCAAGAATACTGGAGTGGGGGTTGCCATGCTCTCTTCCAGGGGATCTTCCTGATGCAGAGATCGAACCCACATCTCCTGCATACCAGCCAGAAGCTTGGATATCTTTGCATGTAAGCTTATAAAACAGCTCGTCTGGTGATATCCTGTGTTCAGAAAGTAGCGTGTGGTTTCCTTTCCTTACTTTAAGGTATTAGTTCTGTATCCTTTAGATGGAAGTACATAAGTAAAGAGATGAATACTTCACTAGGAATCAAGCCAGTATGGAGCGATTAGGTCTGTACACAAAGAAGTCAGTCACAAAGATCACATATTGAGTGATTTTATATGAGATGTCCAGGACAGGCAAATCCATGGGAACAGGAACTAGGATAGTGGTTAGTTGCCAGGGGCTGGGGCAGTGAGGAGCGGCTCTTTAATGGGCATAGACTCTCTTCCTGGGGAGACCCTTACTGAGGCATGAGTTTTGGTACTTCTCTATTTTGACATTTGTCAGTTCTGTCATGATTCACTAAATCGATCTCAGAATCCACTGAAACTGCCTGTAGTGATTGAGTGAATCCACATTAGGGATTATTTATGTACAGTTGGTGATTCAGAATCCAGCTTCCAATCACTGGTGCTAATTTTTTTTTTTTTATGTAGTAGAGATGTCTGGCCCTTCACTATGCAGTTTCTGTCATAAACTCACTTTTTGCTTCTTGGAAGAGTATAAAATGTGTAGCAAATGCCGTCTTGCTTATTGTGGCTGTTNTCACTGGTGCTAATTTTTTTTTTTTTTATGTAGTAGAGATGTCTGGCCCTTCACTATGCAGTTTCTGTCATAAACTCACTTTTTGCTTCTTGGAAGAGTATAAAATGTGTAGCAAATGCCGTCTTGCTTATTGTGGCTGTTTTTTCTAGAGTGCTTATGGAGAAGTGCTTCTTTTATGTTGTGAAGAAGAATGAGTGTCAGAGCAAGTTGCTTTGTGGCCTTTACGTTGGCTGCCCAGTCCTTTTAGACTTAATTGCTGGCTTTCAAACTGTGTCCCTTGTAGGTGAGGTGTTAGGTTTATGTTCTTAAGATTGTGGTGATTTCATTTCTACTTTTTGGATAGAAGGACCATATCTTAAGACTTTTTATACGTAAGTGTACTGCTTGATGAATTTTCAGAAACAACACACTCGTGTAACCAGCATTCTTTCCCTTTCTGGTCACACCCTTCAGTTCAGTTCAGTTCAGCCGCTCAGTCGTGTTCGACTCTTTGCGACCCCATGGACTGCAGCACGCCAGGCCTCCCTGTCCATCACCATCTCCCGGAGTTCACTCAGACTCACGTCCATCGAGTCCGTGATGCCATCCAGCCATCTCATCCTCGGTCGTCCCCTTCTCCTCCTGCCCCCAATCCCTCCCAGCATCAGAGTCTTTTCCAATGAGTCAACTCTTCGCATGAGGTGGCCAAAGTACTGGAGTTTCAGCTTTAGCATCATTCCTTCCAAAGAAATCCCAGGGTTGATCTCCTTCAGAATGGACTGGTTGGATCTCCTTGCAGTCCAAGGGACTCTCAAGAGTCTTCTCCAACACCACAGTTCAAAAGCATCGATTCTTCGGCGCTCAGCTTTCTTCACAGTCCAACTTTCACATCCATACATGACCACAGGAAAAACCATAGCCTTGACTAGGCGGACCTTAGTCGGCAAAGTAATGTCTCTGCTTTTGAATATACTATCCAGGTTGGTCATAACTTTTCTTCCAAGGAGTAAGCGTCTTTTAATTTCATGGCTGCAGTCACCATCTGCAGTGATTTTGGAGCCCAAAAAAATAAAGTCTGACACTGTTTCCACTGTTTCCCCATCTATTTCCCATGAAGTGATGGGACCGGATGCCATGATCTTCGTTTTCTGAATGTTGAGCTTTAAGCCAACTTTTTCGCTCTCCTCCTTCACTTTCATCAAGAGGCTTTTTAGCTCCTCCTCACTTTCTGCCATAAGGGTGGTGTCATCAGCATATCTGAGGTTATTGATATTTCTCCCGGCAATCTTGATTCCAGCTTGTGTTTCTTCCAGTCCAGCGTTTCTCATGATGTACTCTGCATATAAGTTAAATAAGCAGGGAGACAATATACAGCCTTGACGTACTCCTTTTCCTATTTGGAACCAGTCTGTTGTTCCATGTCCAGTTCTAACTGTTGCTTCCTGACCTGCATACAGATTTCTCAAGAGGCAGGTTAGGTGGTCTGGTATTCCCATCTCTTTCAGAATTTTCCACAGTTTATTGTGATCCACACAGTCAAAGGCTTTGGCATAGTCAATAAAGCAGAAATAGATGTTTTTCTGGAACTCTCTTGCTTTTTCCATGATCCAGCGGATGTTGGCAATTTGATCTCTGGTTCCTCTGCCTGTTCTAAAACCAGCTTGAACATCAGGGAGTTCACGGTTCACATATTGCTGAAGCCTGGCTTGGAGAATTTTGAGCATTACTTTACTAGCGTGTGAGATGAGTGCAATTGTGCGGTAGTTTGAGCATTCTTTGGCATTGCCTTTCTTTGGAATTGGAATGAAAACTGACCTTTTCCAGTCCTGTGGCCACTGCTGAGTTTTCCAAATTTGCTGGCATATTGAGTGCAGCACTTTCACAGCATCATCTTCCAGGATTTGAAACAGCTCAACGGGAATTCCATCACCTCCACTAGCTTTGTTCTTAGTGATGCTTTCTAAGGCCCACTTGACTTCACATTCCAAGATGTCTGGCTCTAGATTAGTGATCACATCCTCATGATTATCTGGGTCGTGAAGATCTTTTCTGTACAGTTCTTCTGTGTATTCTTGCCACCTCTTCTTAATATCTTCTGCTTCTGTTAGGTCCATACCATTTCTATCCTTTATCGAGCCCATCTTTGCATGAAATGTTCCCTTGGTATCTCCAATTCTCTTGAAGAGATCTCTAGTCTTTCCCATTCTGTTGTTTTCCTCTATCTCTTTGCATTGATTGCTGAAGAAGGCTTTCTTATCTCTTCTTGCTATTCTTTGGAACTCTGCATTCAGATGCTTATATCTTTTCTTTTCTCCTTTGCTTTTCGCCTCTCTTCTTTTCAGTGCTATTTGTAAGGCTTCTCCAGACAGCCATTTTGCTTTTTTGCATTTCTTTTCCATGGGGATGGTCTTGATCCCTGTCTCCTGTACAATGTCACGAACCTCATTCCATAGTTCATCAGGAACTCTGTCTATCAGATCTAGGCCCTTAAATCTATTTCTCACTTCCACTGTATAATCATAAGGGATTTGATTTAGGTCATACCTGAATGGTCTAGCGGTTTTCCCTACTTTCTTCAATTTAAGTCTGAATTTGGAAATAAGGAGTTCATGATCTGAGCCACAGTCAGCTCCTGGTCTTGTTTTTGTTGACTGTATAGAGCTTCTCCATCTTTGGCTGCAAAGAATATAATCAATCTGATTTCGGTGTTGACCATCTGGTGATGTCCATGTGTAGAGTCTTCTCTTGTGTTGCTGGAAGAGGGTGTTTGCTATGACCAGTGCATTTTCTTGGCAAAACTCTATTAGTCTTTGCCCTGCTTCATTCCGCATTCCAAGGCCAAATTTGCCTGTTACTCCAGGTGTTTCTTGACTTCCTACTTTAGCATTCCAGTCCCCTATAATGAAAAGGACATCTTTTTTGGGTGTTAGTTCTACAAGGTCTTGTAGGTCTTCATAAAACCGTTCAACTTCAGCTTCTTCAGCATTACTGGTTGGGGCATAGACTTGGATAACTGTGATATTGAATGGTTTGCCTTGGAAACGAACAGAGATCATTCTGTCGTTTTTGAGATTGCATCCAAGTACTGCATTTCGGACTCTTTTGTTGACCATGATGGCTACTCCATTTCTTCTGAGGGATTCCTGCCCGCAGTAGTAGATATAATGGTCATCTGAGTTAAATTCACCCATTCCAGTCCATTTTAGTTCGCTGATTCCTAGAATGTCGACGTTCACCCTTGCCATCTCTTGTTTGACCACTTCCAATTTGCCTTGATTCATGGACCTGACATTCCAGGTTCCTATGCAATATTGCTCTTTACAGCATCGGATCTTGCTTCTATCACCAGTCACATGCACAACTGGGTATTGTTTTTGCTTTGGCTCCATCCCTTCATTCTTTCTGGAGTTATTTCTCCACTGATCTCCAGTAGCATATTGGGCACCTACTGATCTGGGGAGTTCCTCTTTCGGTATCCTATCATTTTGCCTTTTCATACTGTTCATGGGGTTCTCAAGGCAAGAATACTGAAGTGGCTTGCCATTCCCTTCTCCAGTGGACCACGTTCTGTCAGCCCTCTCCACTATGACCTGCCATTCTTGGGTTGCCCTGCAGGCATGGCTTGGTTTCATTGAGTTAGACAAGGCTGTGGTCCTAGTGTGATTAGATTGACTAGTTTTCTGTGAGTATGGTTTCAGTGTATCTGCCCTCTGATGCCCTCTTGCAACACCTACCATCTTACTTGGGTTTCTCTTACCTTGGATGTGGGGTATCTCTTCACGGCTGCTCCAGCAAAGCACAGCCGCTGCTCCTTACCTTGGATGAAGGGTATCTCCTCACTGCTGCCCTTCCTGACCTTCAACGTGGGATAGTTCTTTTAGGCCTAAGATTTTTATTTTGGAGTTTCAACATCCAGCTCTCAAAAATGAATAGACAAAAAAATAGAAGGACATAGTAGACTTGCAAAACACTATTAATGAAATTAACAGAAATTTTAAATTGAAAAGACATTGTTTAAACCTAAGAAGAATGGAAAACAGTTTTAATTGGAAAAGCTTAGTGTATTAGCTTCAGAACAGAACCTTAAGTAATCATGTCAGTTAGAGGCAAAGAAACTATTTTCTCTACTCACCAAAGTACAGGGTGAATGAATGTATTACTTCACTATCCTCATCTATCTTTTTCCTCTCTTGTTCATTCAAGCTGTGCTCTCCTTTTGCTGAAATCAGCACAATGATATGTGCTGTTAACCGTAATATATTTATACAGCATTTCTGCCCAACATCTTCTGTTGCCCTCTCCGTGGAAGAGCTGTTCACAACGCATCTGCACTTTGTGAATCCAACACTTCACTTTCCATTTGCTCTGCAAGCCATTCCATCAATGGACCTAGCTTCCTCTCTAGAACTTTGATGAAATTGCTCTTGCCAAAGTCACAAAGACCTCAGTGCCAAATTCGCAGGAACGTGCATTCTTATCAGTTTAGTCAGAACAAGGGGGAGAGAGAGAGAGCGAGAGCCCAAGGGGCAGGGTTGGGGAGAGGGAAAGAGGAAGAGGAAGAAAGGGTAGGCGAGGTGAGGGAGGTAATAGGGAGAGTTTAGCACCAGGGACCATTCCATTGTTCTTAAACTTCTCTCTTTTCTGAGCTTCTTTGATAATGTACTTTCTCACATGATTGATTGTTTTAGGCAGCATTCCATAAACCTGATCATTATACATGAAATGGCTTGGGGCTACACGAGAGAGACTAGATGCTCTTTTATTTTTCTATTCCTTTCCATCAATTTCAATGGCATTCTGCTGGGGTCCAGCCCCAGTGGATCCAGGAAACTCAAAGGTGGGGACGGTTTCGGCGACCTTGCAAAACTTAATCAATTACAAATAGAGAGAGATTAGAAAATTAGCAGAGAAAAAGAGGCCGAATAACTTGGTTTGCATAGAATACCAATCACCACCTACGTAGGCCGCAGGCGTCTTCCCGTTCTTCCAAAGAAGAGGAGGCACTGAGGCCCCCCCGGTCCGATCTTAGGAGCCCAGGCAAAATTAATAGGCTTGGTGGGTACCCGTGCTCCAGATGGGAATTCGGCCAGAAAATAGTAGGAGAGGAAAAGAAGCTGAATAACTTGGTTTATGTGGGATACCAATAAAATTCCAAGACAAGGAATTTGCACCATCTACATTGGGCCACCGGTGCCACTTGAATATCAGAAGGCGCCCCTCCTTGGGCTCCTTCTCGCGTGGGCTTGAAAACCGGGGCAAGTAAGTAGACGTGGAATTTGCCTTTAGTAAGTCTAAAACATCTCGTTCCTCTCACGGTCGGGAGGCTGTAAACTACTATCACATGCGGCCGGACGAACCTATACAGGTGGGCTAGATAATCTTCAGAGTTCGTAAGCTGAAACACTCTTGTCATGCCCAGAAATTTTTATTAACTTGGAGCTGCACGTTTACTCCTTCTCCGAGAGAAACAGTTATGGGGAGAGCCCCCAGAAAGTCAAAGGTGTAGGTGAGAGCAATAAACAGACTCTGGTTTTGGGGTAGATGCTCAGGAACAGGGGGGTCTCCTGAGGCTTGATCACGCCTTTGCGTATGCCAAAGCCTCCTTCCTCATGACCTTTGCCATGGGCGGAGTTCCTCACTCTGGCCCCCGGCAGCATTCAATCCCAAATGTCTCTGCATCAGATTCTAGACTTACATTTCTAATGGCTTACATGTCCCTTGAGTGGGCTGTTCTCCATGTCTATCGGCAAGTGCTCCAGACTGTATATTCCCCTACTGCTGTAGGTCTTGCCACTTTTACTGCACATGTTAAATTGGACCTTGTCCACCTTTAATTATCACCTATTTTCTCAAGATTCTCTGGTAAGTTCCCCTTAAAAGCCCAGGTAGATCTTCTCCTACCATCCCTTAAGCATCAGTATTATACAATACCTCCATATGCCTACCCAAAAATTCAAATGCACCAGAACAAAATGATTTAAATATCTTCAAAGATAATATTTGTTAGTAATCAACTAGAATAGAAAAATGACCTTCTTTTTTGTTTAGGAAGACATTTCTATCTTAATGCATTCCTGGCTGCTATTTTTAAACCAATAATAAAAACTATTTAAAAATTGCAACATCCCAACATAAAACACTAAAACAACTAAGATTAAGAAAGCAATTTTTAGTTAAAATGAAACATTAAAAGAAAAATATGACAACAAAATTTTGCAATTTAACTTCATTCTATAAATGAAACATCATTGGATGCTTACTAAGGGCCATGGATCAATAGTTTTGTAAGTGTTTTATATGAATTTAATTTAATCTTCACAACAATGCTATAAAACTGTTGAGTGTTTATCCTTATTTTACAAGTTAAGATATTGAAGTACAGGGTAAAATAAACTGCTCACATGTGAACAACTAGTAAGTGGTGGAACTGAATTTGAAAACCAGGATTTTTTAATCCAGGACACACACTTAATTTTTTTTTTCAAAATGCTATATTGATTGTAAGATTATATTATATTTGTAATTTTAATTTTTAATATATTATTAAATTTATTTACATATTTTATCATTTAAACATGTCTTTTTAACATTGTTTACCACATATTTAGCTTTCTTAAGTCATATTGTTTTATAACTTACTCAGGAGAAATATTTAAATTATTTACAAAAATTGCAACATCCCAACATAAAACACTAAAACAACTAAGATTAAGAAAGCAATTTTTAGTTAAAATGAAACATTAAAAGAAAAATATGACAACAAAATTTTGCAATTTAACTTCATTCTATAAATGAAACATCATTGGATGCTTACTAAGGGCCATGGATCAATAGTTTTGTAAGTGTTTTATATGAATTTAATTTAATCTTCACAACAATGCTATAAAACTGTTGAGTGTTTATCCTTATTTTACAAGTTAAGATATTGAAGTACAGGGTAAAATAAACTGCTCACATGTGAACAACTAGTAAGTGGTGGAACTGAATTTGAAAACCAGGATTTTTTAATCCAGGACACACACTTAATTTTTTTTTTCAAAATGCTATATTGATTGTAAGATTATATTATATTTGTAATTTTAATTTTTAATATATTATTAAATTTATTTACATATTTTATCATTTAAACATGTCTTTTTAACATTGTTTACCACATATTTAGCTTTCTTAAGTCATATTGTTTTATAACTTACTCAGGAGAAATATTTAAATTATTTACACAAGACAGAGATTTATTACTCTCTCACACAAAATAAGCTGAGGTAAGAGGTCCAGAGCTTGAAAGAAGCTGCATGCCTCTTCAGAGACCTAGATTTCATCCTAACTTCTGCTCCACCTTCTCGGAGCACAGAATTCAACTCAGCTTGGAGAGTAACTATCAGATCTCCAGTTCCAAACCTCAGGTGAGAGGCGATAGAAGGGCAAAGGGGCAGAGTCTTAGCAGAATAACTTTCACAAATTTCTATCATCTCACTGGGGACAAATCAGGCTGGAAAATTCACTTTTCAGGTAAGTATGCTGTCACCCAGAAGTCAAGAGATGCCTGTAGTAATAGACACATTTGGCTTTGGAGTAGAGAATGAAGCAGGTCAAAGGCTAATGGAGTTTTGCCAAGAGAATGCACTGGTCATAGCAAACACCCTCTTTCAACAACACAGAGATGATCTACTCATGAACATCACCAGAGTCAATATTGAAATGACTGATTATATTTTTTTGCAGCCAAAGATGGAGAAACTCTAGACAATCAGCAAAAACAAGACTGGGAGCTGACTGTGACTCAGATCATGAGCTTCTAATTGCAAAACTCAGATTTAAACAGAAGAAAGTAGCTAAAACCACTAGACTGTTCAGGTATGACCTAAATCGAATCCCTTATGATTATAGAGTGGAAGTGACAAATAGATTTGAGGGATCAGACCTGGTAAACAAACTGCCTGAAGAGCTACAGATGGAGGTTCCTAATATTGTATAGGAGATACTGACTGAAAACATGCTTATCTGAGGGGCCTTACAAATACCTTAGAAAATAAAAGAAGTGAAAGGCAAAAGAGAAAGAGATATATACAACTGAATGCAGAGTTCCAAAGAATGAGTTTGGGTGAACTCTGGGAGTTGGTGATGGACAGGGAGGCCTGGCGTGCTGCGATTCATGGGGTTGGAAAGAATCGGACATGACTGAGCAACTGAACTGACATGAACTGAAGAGATCTCTTAAATAAAATTAGAGATACCAAGGGAACATATCATGCAAGGATGGACACAATAAAAGACAGACACAGAAAGAACCTAACAGGAGCAGAAGATATGAAGAAGAACTGGCAAGAATACTCAGAAGGACTATACAAAAAAGGTCTTAAAGACTCAGATAAACCACAATGGTGTGATCACTCATCTAGAGCCAGACATCCTGGAGTGCAAGGTCAGCTGGGCCTGAGGAAGCATCACTATTTTTAAGTGGTTAGAATAGGAACCAGGAGTCCAAAATGGCAGTGGCTAAAAGACAAGGAGGGGGAAAGCCCGCAAAAATAGAACAAAGGAAGGTCGAAGGACGGTCGGAGGACCGGATTGAGGACCGCGGGTAGAAGAAACAGCACTCCTGGCTATCCCAATTTACACAGGGCAGGCCCGGGGGAGGAAAAATCATGCAGAAAGAGGAGCCAAAGGGGCCTCGCTCTCCCTCTCCTCCTCCCGCTGGCGCACTCCCCCACTTTCTTCTCCTTGCGTCTTTGGGTCAGCATGCCCTCGTGCCTCGAGGGTGGATTCTCCGGCTATTTTCTAAATAAAACAGAGCTGTAACATGGAGCTGTAACACTGATTTGTCTAAGAGCTATAACACAGTCTGTCCAAGACTCAAGAGCTGTGATGCACCAAAGGCTTTAATGTCCGTCACTCTGAATCTTTGTTGTCAGGTGAGTGCATTCTCCTCAGTTCTGTCTCTGTGAACACAGTTAGTGGAGGCGGCGGTCATCCAGCTGATCTAATTCAAACTCTAAAAGATGATGCTGTTAAAGTGAGACACTAAATAAGCCAACAAGTTTGGAAGACTCAAGAGTGGCCACAGGACTGGAAAAGGTCAGTTTTCATTCCAATCCTGAAGAAAGGCAATGCCAATGAATGTTCAAACTACAGCACAGTTGCGCTCATTTCACCTGCTAGCAAGGTAATGCTCAAAATCCTTCAAGTTAGACTTCAACTGTATGTGAACTGAGAGCTTCCAGAAATACAAGTTGGATTTAGAAAAGGCAGAGGAACCAGAGGTCAAAATGCCAATATACATTGGAGCATAGAAAAAGCAAGAGAATTCCTAAAAAAAAAAAAAAAAAATCAAACAAACAAACAAAAAAAACTACCTTTGCTTCATTGACTACACTAAAGAATTTGACTGTGGACCACAACAAACTGGAAAATTCTTAAAGAAATGGGAATACCTTACCGGCCTCCTGAGAGACCTGTATGCAGGTCAAGAAGCAACAGTTAGAACTGGACATGGAATAATGGGCTGCTTCAAAATTAGGGCTGGTGTATGTTAAAGCAGTATATTGTCACCCTGCTTATTTAACTTACACTCACGCATGCTAAGTTATCTTAGTCATGTATCACTCTTTGTGACCTTAGGGACTATAGCTCACCAGACTCCTCTGTCCATGGGATTCTCCAGGTAAGAATACTGGAGAGGGTTGTCATGCCCTCCTCCAGGGGATCTTTCTGACCCAGGGATTAAACTCGTGAATCTTGTGTCTCCTGAATTGGCAGGTGGGTTCTTTATCACTGGCTTACATGCAGAGTGCCTTATGTGAAATGCCAGGCTATATAAATCAAGCTGAAATCAAGATTGTCAACATCTGCTGGGTCACAGAAAAAGAAAGAGAGTTCCAGAAAAATGTCTACTTCTGCTTTATTGACTATGCCAAAGCCTTTGACTGTGGATCACAACAAACTGTGGAAAATTCTTCAAGAGATGGGAATACCAGGCCACATGACCTACCTCCTGAGAAATCTGTATGCAGGTCAAGAAGCAGCAGTTAGAACTGGACGTGGNCTTTATTGACTATGCCAAAGCCTTTGACTGTGGATCACAACAAACTGTGGAAAATTCTTCAAGAGATGGGAATACCAGGCCACATGACCTACCTCCTGAGAAATCTGTATGCAGGTCAAGAAGCAGCAGTTAGAACTGGACGTGGACAGTGGACTGGTTCCAAATTGTGAAAGGAGTATGTCAAGGATGCATATTGTCACCTTGCTTGTCATGGTCTTTGTAGACTCAGACCTGGGGACTGGAGTCAATGAGAAGAGGGACTCAGGGGACCCAAATCTCGAGTGAAGCAAGGGTGCTTTATTTGCAGAAATGTATGTTCATATATCTTCATACAAGACAGCTTTAGGCAGTAAAAAAAAAAATGAGCAAAAACAAAGCCAAGCAAATAACAATCTTCAAAGGGCCAGAAAACATTCAATATTCTGAGTAAGAGGGGTCTAACTGAGAAGGTCACTGAAGGGAGTCACTGAAAGGAATCCAAGCAGGTGTTCTTTTTCATGATCTCAGTCCCAAGAACTGCGTGTAGCTCTGCTCGTTCCTATTTTCAGGAACTGATAAGGAATAGAGAGTCCTTGAAAAACAGCACACAAAAGAAGAACATATCGGATCCCTTAAAGTTGAACGTCCCCGAAACCTGCTTATTTAGCGTGTACGCAGAGTATGCCATGTTAAATGCCGGACTGGATGAAGGACAAGCTGGAATCAGGATTGCCAGGGGAAATAACAATAGTCTCAGATGTGCAGCACCCTTATGGCAGAAAGCAAAGAAGAGCTAAAGAGCCTCTTCATGAACGTGGAAGAGGACAGTGAAAAAGCTGGCTTAAAACTCAACATTCAGAAAACTAAGATCATGGCATCTGGTCCCATCACTTCATGGCAAATAGATGGGGAAACAGTGACAGACTGCATTTTTCTTGGGCTCCAATACCACTGCAGGTGACTGTAGCCATAACATTAAAAGACACCTTATCCTTGGGAGAAAATCTATGACAACCANAGAAAACTAAGATCATGGCATCTGGTCCCATCACTTCATGGCAAATAGATGGGGAAACAGTGACAGACTGCATTTTTCTTGGGCTCCAATACCACTGCAGGTGACTGTAGCCATAACATTAAAAGACACCTTATCCTTGGGAGAAAATCTATGACAACCATAGATAGCATATTAAAAAGCAGAGACATCACTTTCCTGACAAAAATCATTATAGTCAAAGCTATGGTTTTTCCAGAAGTCATGTATGGATATAAGAGGTGAACCATAGAAAAGACTGAGTACTGAAGAACTGATGCTTTTAAACTGTGGTGCTGGAGAAGATTCGAGAGTCTCTTGAACAGCAAGTCAGTAGAAATGAAAAAGAAATTGCTGAGATACTGTCAATACATCTGGATCAAGAATAAGTTAATTTAATTATTCTCCTGCTTTTCAGCTGAGTTAGTATTCAATGTTGCAGAAGTGTTTGATTTCATATAGTTACAAAAATAATGTTGAATGTCAGTCATGTAACAATTGTGTTAAATTATTATACATAACCTATTTGTTAATTCATAATAAATTTTACCATATTGCAATAGTCTTTAGGGCATGATTAGATAAATATCAATCTCTGGGGTAAAATATCTTTTCTGAGGTAATATACTCTTTGGAATATAGTTTTGAATCTTTGAAAAACTGTATTATTTTTCCTTTTCTCTGTTATGATTGATCCTTAAGGAAAACAGACTTATAATTTCAGCTAAGGAACTATTAATACTTTATAACAATTTAATCATGAATTATATCCAACATCCCCTTGAAACACATAAAACAATTCTAGTTTTACAAATGAGACTGCTGAAGTAAAGTAAGGACCCATTCCTTGCTGGAAAATTCACTCCACTATTATTAATCCTGAAAATGTTCTTGTTAGTAGATGAACTGCATAAGAGACTTTCTAATTACCCTAAGTTCCATTAAAGTATTTTAATGCTTCATTAAAGCTGATGGATGGTACACACCTTTGATTATTCAGGTGCTGATTACTTGTGAAAAACACTTACACCACCAAAGTGTCAGCTAAATAGAGTTCACATCTTATGATATGTTAAGGCTGTGCCTGCAAGGAACAGATAAAGTCATTCTTAGGAGCTCTCTCGGGAATTATTTAAGAACTATTTTTATCATCATATTTTGTTTTAGTATTTCCATTAACGTCTGGAAGTTTAAACTAGGGAAACTGTAAAAAGGCAGACTTTAAACTTGCCAAATGTGTGAATAATAATAAAAAAGATTAAAAAACAATGAAACAAAGGATCATCGGGTTATTTCTCTACCCATTATAACATTCTAAAATATGCATTTGGCATGTCTTTACCAGAACGTTGATTTCACTTTTAAGAGAAAATAACTCTTTACGTGAATTGGGAACATGACCAAAATAAAACAGAGGAAGGAAGAATAACACAATTGTGAACTCTGTTTACAATAACAAAATCTTTTCATAATTCTTTTCTCCAGAGTCTGATAATTTGAAACTCTATGCCGACTAGCAATCAATGAATTATATACAATCAAAAACCAGCTTTTGAAATATCTCTAGTTTCAACGTGCAGTGGGCTTCCCTACTGTTTTTCTCTTCTTGAAATACATAGGTGACTCCTTTGCCTTTGTTGTATTTTATCTGTTGGACAATTCAAATATTGATCTTTTTTTCCAAAATGTGTTGCATAGCTTTAAATGTTCAAAAATAGATTAATGCTTTAAGAAAGGAGTATATTCCACTCTTATGGCAGAAAGTGAAGAGGAACTAAAAAGCCTCTTGATGAAAGTGAAAGAGGAGAGTGAAATTGAGAAACCAGCTGATAGCCTGATGGGAGTTCCCTTGTATGTTATGTGTGGTTTTTCCCTTGTTGCTTTTAATATGTTATCTGTCTTTAATTTTTGTCAGTTTGATTACTGTGTGTCTTGATGTGTTCCTCCTTGGGTTTATCCTGCCTGGAACTCTCTGTACTTGCTGGAGTTGGATGACTATTTTCTTTTCTATTTTAAGGAAGTTTTCAGCTATTATCTCTTCAAATATTTCATCAGGTCCTTTCTCTGTCTCAGCTTCTAGGCCCCTATAATGTGAATGTTGGTGAGTTTAATGTCCCAGAGGTCTCTTAGACTGTCTTCGTTTCTTTTCATTCTTTATATTCTGTTCTGTGGCAGTGATTTCTACCATTCTGTCCTCCAGGTTATTTATCTGTTCTTCTGCCTCAGTTATTCTGCTGCTTACTCTTTCTAGTATATTATTTACCTCGGATGTTTGTTCTTTAGTTCTTCGAGGTCTTTGGTGAACTTTTCCTGCATCTTATTAATCTTTGTGTCCATTCTTTTTCTGAGGTCCTGAATCATCTTCACTATCATTATTCTGAAATTTTTTTCCTGAAAGGTTGCCTATCTCCTTTTCATTTAGCTGTTTTTCTGGCATTTTTTCTTGTCCCTTCATCTGGGACATAACTTTCTGCTTTTTCATTATGATTACCTTTCTGTAATGTGGTTTTTGTATTAGTTGCTGTGGGACTGTGGTTCTTGCTTCGTCTGTCTACTCTCTGATGGAGGATGCTAAGAGGCTTGTGTGAGCTTCCTGGTTGGAGGCACTGGCGGTGAGAAAAACTGGGTCTTGCTCTGGTGGACAGGGTCTCAGTAAAGTTTTAATCCAATTATCTGATGATGGATGGGGTTATGCTTCCTCTGGTAGTTTTTTGGTCCTTGGGGACCCAGCCCTCAGGCCTATGAGCTCTGTGGTTGGGTTAACAGTGGCCTACAAGAGGGTTTACACCAAGGGGGACCTTCCCAGACTGGTGTCCCATCCCTCTTGTGAGCCCCTGCTAACCCACACTCACAGGAGACCCTCCAACACTAGCAGGTAGTTTAGGTTCAGTCTCCTGTGGGGTCTGAAGTATACAAAAAAGATCTTAATGACCCAGATAACCATGATGGCATCACCGACTCAATGGACATGAGTTTGGCTGAGCTCCATGAGATGGTGAAGGATAGGGAAGCCTGGCATGCTGCAGTCTATGGTGTTGCAGAGTTGGACACGTCTGATCAACTGAACAACAACCTGTGGGGTCACTGCTGCTTTCCTCTGAGTCTCGGTGTGGGCAAGTTTTATTTTTGCCCTCCAGGACTGGAGTGTCTGTTTCCCCCAGTCCTGTGGAAGTCATGTAATCAAATCCTGCTGGCCTTCAAGGTCAGATTCCCTGGGGATTCCCAGTCCCTTTGTCCGATCATTAGGCTGGGAAGCCTGACCTGAGGTTCAGAACCTTCCCAACAGTGGGAGAACTTCTTTGGTATTATTGTTCTCCAGTTTGTGATTCACCTACCCTGCGGGTATAGGACTCGATTTTATTGTGATTGTGCCCTTCCTACCATCTTGCTCTGGCTTCCTCTCTGTCTTTGTACGTGGGGTATCTTTTTTTTTTTTGGTAAGTTCCAGTGTCCTCCTGTGGATGGTTGTTCAACAGCTTGTTGTGATTTGGGTGCTCTTGCAGGAGGAGAGTGCAAGTCCTTCTACTCCTCCATCTTGAACTGCAAGTCTCCTCCTAAGAAATTTATTCTTTTTGTTGCAATGGTGATGGGATTGTTTCTTTTTCTGATTGTTCATTGTTAGTGTATAGGAATGCAAGGAGTTTCTGTGTATTAATTTTATATGTGAATTTATTCATTGATCAATGATAGTAATTTTCTGGTGGTATCTTTAGGGTTTTCCATGTAAAGCATCACGTCATCTATGAACAGTGAGAGTTTTAGTTCTTCTTTTCCATTCTTGATTCCTTTTATTTCTTTTGCTGTGGCTAGGACTTTCAAAACTATGTTGAATACTAGTGGCGAGAGTGGAACTTTGTCTTGTTCCTGATTTTAGAGAAAATGCTTGCTGTGTTTCATTTTCATTTCAAGAGTAACTAAAAAAAAAAAAAAAAGCACAGTGGAGCAAAATATCCTAATATTGATGGCCTCATTTTAACAGCAGAGACATGAAAAGAGGGCTTTCACCATTGAGAATTATGTTCGCTGTGGATAGACCGTATATGGCCATTGTTTCGTTGAGGTATATTCCTTCTATGCCTACCTTCTGGAGAGTTTTTTTTTTTTTTTTAATCATAAATGGATGTTAAAGTTTGTCAAAAGCTTTTTCTGCATCTGTTGAGATGATCATATGGTTTTTATCTTTCAATGTGTTAATATGGTGTATCACATTGATTGATTTGCATATATTAAAGAATCCTTGCATCCCTGGGATAAACCCCACTTGACCATGATGTATGATCCTTTTAATATGTTGTTGGATTCTGTTTGCTGAAATTTTGTTGAGGATTTTTGCATCTATGTTCAGTGATACTGACCTATAACTTTTTTTGTGGTATATTTGTCTGGTTTTGGTATCATGGATTGAGTTTGGGAGTTTTCCTTCCCTGCGATTTTCCAAGAGTTTGAGCAGGATAGGTGCTAGCTCTTCTCTAAAGTTTCAGTAGAATTTGCCTGTGAAGCCAGCTGGCCCTGGCCTGCTGTTTGTTGGAAGATTTTTTCAATTACAGTTTAAATTTTCATGTTTGTGACTGGTCTGTTCCTATTTTCTGTTTCTTCCTGATTCAGTTTTGGAAGGCAAAACATTTGTAAGAGTTTGTCTCTTTCCAGTTTGTCTTATTTTATTGGCATATAGTTGCTCATAGTATCTTATGGACCCTTTGTATTTCTGTGTTATCTTTTGTAACTTCTCCTTTTACATTTCTCCTTTCTCTAACCTCCTTTCTCCATTTTATTGATTTGCATCTTCTCCCTCCCCCCCCCACCTTTTTTTCTTGATGACTCTAGCTAACAGTTTGTCAGTTTTGTTTATCTTCTCAAAGCACCAGCTTTTCGTTTTGATCTTTGCTGTTGTCTGCATTTCTTTTTCATTTATTTCTGTTTTGATCTGTATGATTTCTTTCCTTCTACTAACTAAGGGTTTTTTTTTTTGTTGTTGTTGTTTGTTTGTTTTCTAAGTGCTTTAGGTGTAAGATTAGATTGTTTATTTGGTAGTCTTTCTTGTTTCTTGAGATAGGTTTGTATTGCTATAACCTTCCCTCATATTATTGCTTTTACTGCATCCCATAGGTTTTGCATTGTTGTGTTTTCATTGTTAATTTTTCTATGCATATTTAGATTTCCTTTTTGATTTCTTCAGTGGTCTGTTGGTTATTGAGAAGCATGTTGTTTAACTTCCATGTGTATGTGTTTTTTTAATAGTTTTTTTTTTTTTTCTGTAGTTGATGTCTAATCATATTCTTGTGGTCAGAGAAGATGCTGGAAATGATTTCAGTTTTTAAAAATTTACCATGGCTTGATTTGTGGCCCAGTATCTGATCTATCCTGGAGAATGTTCCATGTACACTTAAGAAAAAAGTGAAATCTGTTGTTTTTGGATGAAGTAGTCTGTAGATATCGATTAGGTCCAACTAGTCCAGTGTATCATTTAAAGCCTGTGTTTCCTTATTTTCTGTCTGGGTAATCTGTCCATTGGTGTGAGTGGGGTGTTAAAGTCCCCCCTATTATTGTGTTACTGTCGATTTCCCCTTTCATAGTAGTTAGCATATTGAGATGCTCCTACGTTGGGTACATATATATTTATAACAATTATATCTTCTTGAATTGATCTCTTGATCATTATGTAGCATCCTTCTTTGTGTCTTGTAACAGTCTTTAAATTTTTTTATCTGAGATGAAATTGCTACTCCTCTTACTTTTGATTTCCATTTGCATGGAATATCTTTTTCCAGCCCCTCACTTTCAGTCTGTATACATCCCTGAGTCTCAGGTGGGCTTCTTGTAAACAGCATGTATAGGGGTCTTGTTTTTGTATACATTCAGCCAATCTGTGTCTTTTGGTTGAAGCATTTAGCTCTTTACATTTAAGGTGATGATTGGTATGTATGATACTGTTACCACTTACTTTATCATTTTGGATTTGTTTTTGTAGGCCTCTTGTTTTTTGTGTGTTTCCTGTCTAGAGAAGTTCTTTAGCATTTGTTGAAGAGCTGGTTTGGTTATGCTGAATTCTGTTAGCTTTTGCTTGTCTGTAAAGCTTTTGATTTTTCCTTTGAATCTGAATGAGATCCTTGCTGGAAAAAGCAATCTTGGTTGTAGGTTTTACCCTTTCATCACTTTAAGTATGTTCTGCCATTCCCTTCTAGCCTGTAGAGTTTCTGTTGAAAGATCAGCTGGTAGCCTTTTGGGCCTGTATTCCCTTGTATGTTATTTGTTGCTTTTCCCTTGCTGCTTTTAATATTTTTCTTTGTATTTCATTTTTCTTAGTTTGACATGTGTCTTGGCATGTTTCTCCTTGGGTTTATCCTCTATGGGCTTTGTGGACTTGGGTAGGTATTTCCCCTCCCATTTTAGGGAAGTTTTCAACTATAATCTTCTCAAATATTTTCTCATGGCCTATCCTTTTGTCTTTCTCTTCGGGACCTTTATGACTCTAATGTCGTTATGTTTAATATTGTCCTGTAGGTCTCTGAGAGTGTCCTCATTTTTTATTCTTTTTTGTTTATTGTCCTCTGTTTCAGTTATTTCCACCATTGTCTTCCAGCTCACTTATACATTCTTTTGCCTCAGTTACTTTACTGTTGGTTTCCTCCAGTGAATTTTTTTCCTTAATTTACTTGTGTTTAGTTGAAGGATAATTGCTTTACAATATTGTGTTTTTTCTGCCATAGATTAACATGAATCAGCCATAGGTAAATGTATGTACCCTTCTGCTTAAAAACCCCCATCCCACCCCTCACCCCATCCCACTCCTCTAGGTTGTCATAGAGCCCTGGTTTGAGTTTCCTGAGTCATACAGCAAATTCCCACTGGCTATCTATTTTACATATAATAGTGTATGTGTTTCCACACTACTCTCTCCATTCATTCCACCCTTTCCTTTCCCATGCCCCCGTGTCTATAAGTCTGTTCTATATGTCTTTGTCTCCATTGCTGACCTGCAAATAGGTTCTTCAGTATCATCTTTCTAGAGTCCCTATATATGCATTAATATACAGTATTTATTTTTCTCTTTCTTACTTACTTTACTCAGTATAATAGCCCCTAGGTTCATCTACATCATTAGCACTGACACAAATGCATTCCTTTTTTCATGGCTGAGTAATATCCATTGTATACATGTATCACAACTTCTTTATCCATTCCTCTGTTGATGGACATTTAGGTTGCTTCCATGTCCTGCTGCTGCTGCTAAGTCACTTAAGTCGTGTCCAACTCTGTGTGACTCCATAGACGGCAGCCCACCAGGCTCCCCAGTCCCTGGGATTCTCCAGGCAAGAAAGCTGTTATACATAGTCCTGCAATGAACACTCGGGTACATGTGTCTTTTTCAACCATGGTTTCTTCAGTGTATTTTTTATTTCAGTTATTGCATTGTTGATTGTTTATTCTTTAATTCTTCAAACTCCTTGTTAAACATTTCTTGCATCTTCTCTATCCATGCCTCCATTTTCTTTCCAAGATTTTGGAACATCTTTACTTTCATTCCTCTGAATTGTTTTTCTGGGAGATTGCCTATTTCCTATTCATTTGGGTTGGAGAAGGGTTCTTTATTTCTCATTGCTTCCATTTGTTAGTTTCCAGTTGAAAGCAGAAAAGAGACAAATATAATCACTGATCATTGATAAGAGTCTTTTCCAAACTCACTTTATTTGAAGTTTCTGGTACCATCACCACTAGGATCATCCTTACCATTAAGATTTAAAAAAATCTCTTTCAGATAAATATTCCCAAGAACATGTCATGGTGTTATCTTCTAATTCATGTGTTCACAAACATCTTTTGCATTGAAAAGAGAAAGTGCCAGGATAATCAATATTGCATTCATTATGCAAATAAAAGTTTTACAGAGATAAGGTTGTATGGAGAAGAAATTAACTGTGACAGTTCAGGAGGAGTTTCACAGGAAAAGAAGATTAACATGTTAGGTCTTCAGTGACTGTCTTCACTGATGTGTATGATGTTGGACAAAATGAAATCCCTATGTGCCCAAGCTCAGTGGAGGAATGTTTATTGAGCCATAGAAATTTGAGTAGGGCATGTCTCTAGAGTTTATGACAGCCCATTTTCTTTTCTCAGTGTGAGGATGAATGGGTCCATTCTTGTCTAAATTGGAAATCATGATAATTGTTCTTTTTGATTCTTTTATTATTTACTTTTTGTATACTTGTTAAGAAACTTGTATAGAAAAATGTGTTAACTGTTCTAAAGTAAGTTGCTATTATTCTTCAGGCCAGAGTAGATTATACCATTTTATTTTTTTCAGATATTTATGTGTACGAGAAAAGGGATGATTTTATATAGAGGGAGACCAGATCAAACTTAATTTATTGGATTCTTCAACAGAGGCTAAGATGTACAATCTTTTACTGCCCAAAAGTTCTATTTTCAAGCTTGATTTCCTTTTGAATGATTTTTGCAATGATAGTACAGAAAAGTTATTTTGTGTATTCACTTTTTTCTTTTACTCAAAGGAAACAGATGTCTAACAAAAGTGACTTAAAGCTGAGCTACAGCGCAAAAAATAGCGCTTAGCACAGCAAAGGGAACATTGGAAACAGAAGGAGGAGGAGAGGAAAAAAGATGATGAGGAGTGGAAGATGAAGGAAGAGGAGTTGAAAAAGAAGGAAGAGGAGAGGCAAAAGAAGAAAGAGGAGAGAAATGAAAGACATAAGTACCGGGTGCTGCAGTGTTGTAGGGGGGGTGGGTAGGAAAACCACTCAGTTCAGAGAGGCTGGTCAAATGGATAAAGAGAAGCCTGTAAAAGAATGCCTTTATGATACCTGAATAAAATGAGTGATGTCTAACATACTCAGAGTAGTAAGGGCATTGCCATCTGCTGTGTACTGGTCAGGTACCACATAAATGGTAGATAGCCTTTGGTCTAGAAGTCCCCAACCCCATGTTTATCCCAACCCCAAACTTCAAAAGAACTCTGAAAATGGTCTGTGATATCTCTACTTTTCAGGGTCTCAGATCCCTATGCTTGACTTGGGAATAGCAGTGTGCAGTCATGAGGTTTAAAGAAGTTAGTCTTATAAAGCACTCAACAATACCTGGGATATAGTTGCTCCTTAATAAGTATAAAGAATCTGCCTGCAGTGTGCGAGATGTGAGCTCAGTCCCTAGGTCAGGAAGATCCCCTGGAGGAGGAAATGGCAACCCACTCCAGTATACTTGCCTGGGAAATCCCATGGACTGGGGAGCCTGGCCGGCTACAGTCCATGGTGTCGAAAAGAGACATGCCTGAAGCGACTAACATTAGTAAGTGTTAGTGTCGTGGGAAGGTTTTAGAAAAACGACTGGCCAGAACATTTTAGGAGGAGAACAGAAAATGATACAGTGGACTACCATGATTTCCTGAGTGTATATTTGTCAGAGTCAATAAGAAGTCTGGGTCTGCTGAAGGGAGACCTCTATTTCTCTCCATTAGTGAGAGTGGGGATAGTATAGCAGACCCTGCCGTAGGAGACATATCTAAAAAAAATGTTGGTGCTCTTCCTTTGAGGCCCCTCTTCATGCCAGCAAGGCAGCAGAGACCCAGAGTGGAAGTGGAGCTTTTCTGCCTGTGAGACCTGAAATCCAAGACTCTGCTTTTTTTCCCCTCATCCTTAGACAATTTAATAAGCACACTGTAATGGAGACTCTGCATTCAGATGCTTATATCTTTCCTTTTCTCCTTTGCTTTTCACTTCTCTTTTCACAGCTATTTACTCATTGGAAAAGACTCTGATGCTGGGAGGGATTGGGGGCAGGAGGAAAAGGGGACGACGGAGGATGAGATGGCTGGATGGCATCACGGACTTGATGGACGTGAGTCTGAGTGAACTCCGGGAGTTGGTGATGGACAGGGAGGCCTGGCGTGCTGCGATGTATGGGGTCGCAAAGGGTAGGACACGACTGAGCGACTGAACTTGAACTTGATATTATCACTTTAGGGAGGACTTTGTGTCAGAATGGGTCAAAATGTCTTGGAGACATTAAGGATTTTGAGAATTGTCTCTACTCTTTTTGATTTCAGGAAGAGCTTAATGTCTCTGCATTGTTCATGAAGTTTGCTCCATTGAAAGGATTTCTTAAATTGCTCATTTATAGTGGCTTATGGTAGCATATTGGGAGTTGACTGAGATAAGTTCCTCATGACGCGATATTTACAAACAGTTGCAGCTCAAATAATCCTTTTATTGCTTTGTAACCCACAGAAGAAGGGATGTCCCTAAACTATATATTTCTATGGTAGCCTGGAATTTAATTAATGTCCTTACTTTACCCTATAAGCATAATATGCTGTAAGACCACTAAGATGTAATTTGAGAGAACAGTTTCTATCAGAAAGAATTAGTAGTTTATTAGAGTATAGATTCTGGATCCAGGCTTTCTAGGTTTGAAACCCAGCACCAGCTTTTATTATGTTTGCAAATATCTTTTTTATTCAGCTTTATTACGGTATAATTGGAAAAAAATGTAATGTATTTGAAGCATTCAATGTGATGATTTGATATATGTATATACTGTGAAAGGATTTCCCTCATCCAGTTAAATATTAATATTTATCACCTCACTTATTCTTTCTTTTCCTTCTAGTGAGTACATTTAAGTTCCACTCTCTTTCAACAGATTTCAATTATACAATACATTGTTATCAACCATATTCTCCAGTGATTACGTTAGATCCTCAGACCTTACTCATATTATAGCCACAGTTTGAACCCTTTTACCAACTTCTTTTTCCATCACCTACCACTCTCTGGCAAGCACCAGTCTACTCCTTTCTATGGATTTGTCTTTCCCCTTCTCCGCCAGATTTCAAATATAAATGATAATACAGGGGATATTTGTCATTCTCTGACTTATGTCACCTGGCACAATGCCCTCCATCTTCATTTATGGTATCACAAATAACATGGTTTCCTTTCTTTCTAAGGCAGAATAATATTCATGTGTGTGTGTATGTGTGTACATGTGTGAGTGCGTGTGTGTGCATGTGTGTGTGTCCAATGAAAGTTTCCATGATTTGGCTACTGTGAATAATGCTGCAATAAATATCAGAGTTCAGACATCTCTTCAAGACAATGGTTTAGTTTTCTTTGGATATACATCTAGAAGTGAGATTACTGGATCATATGGTAGTTTTATTTTAAATTTTTTAAAATATAAATTTATTTATTTTAATTGGAGGTTAATTAATTTACAGTATTGTATTTGTTTTGCCATACATCAACATGAATCTGCCACAGGTATCTGATTTGCTGATTTGTTGAACACTCAATGGTGCATTTCCTGACAGATTACTTTCCTAACCCTGTCCGTGCATTTTAAGTCACTATTCTTGAAATTTTAAAAAGTGCTTCCTCTTTGAAACACCTACAATGCTTTTGTTTTCCTAACTGAATTCCACTCAAAAGTCATAATGTACAATGCTAAGAATGTGGACAAAAATATATGGATGTAAAATATTACAATGTGTTGGAGACATCTGAAACTTGACTGACAAAAATGACATTTCATAGTCAAATAAAATTCTAAAGAGCACCCTCCACTATTCATAAAAATTTGTGTGTTGATGTTTCTAGTTATTCAACATTTTATGATAATTAGAAAGTTGAAAGCTAGAATGAGATCAGAAAAGATATTCTACTGTAGCCAATGTTAATTTATAAAATATTTTTGAAATAATTCATATCTGAATTAAATTTAAGATGCTATTTAGGCTTCTTCTTTGGAGCTGAACACTCATCAGGTGCCCAGCTCACCACCAAAACACAGATGATACATCAGGAAGATATTTCACCTCAACCACTGGCACCATAATTTGTCTAAGGAAAATAACTGCATGTGCGTATTAATATATATATGCATACATAAATATGTATTAAAATACATACATAAATAAGTGCACACATAAATTATTATGTATGTACACATATACTGCTTCATATACTTGCTATTCACTAGTATAATATATAAATGTTTATCCATTCAATATATGTAATATGGAAGATGAAAACTCTGATCATAATAAAAAAATATGTTGGTCTGCAAGAGAATGGAATCTAGGGGGAAAAATTAAGATGAGGGAAAAGAAAAAGAGAGGAGGTGCCCAGCTGTGTGTAGTACGAATCATAAGTGTAATCTATAAAGGTTCGTCTTATTTTATACCAGGATACTTGATGTGATTGGAGTGTGTCTGTGTTGTATATGCCAAAGAACAGCAGCAGGAAACTTTGCTTGCAGGACGATGTAGGCAAAAAAGAGTTAGCTTGTGAGAACACAGATGCCATGAGCAAACAATAGTTTGAAAATATGCCCTTGGCAATTTTCAAATACTTGAGAATGCTTTGGACTTTGCCAGAAACCAATACAATATTGTAAAGTAATTAGCCTCCAATTAAAATAAATAAATTTAAAGTGAAAAAATAAAACATTAAAAAATAAAACCTTTATCTTATATACAAATATATTAAAAAAATAAAGTTTGAGATCAGTTTTACCTGAACTTTTGAGATGAATGTTTTACAAATGTCTTGGCTACACATATCCAAGCTAATCCTGAAAGTTGTCAAAAGGGCACAAGATCAAGCAACAATAAATATTTTTCCACCTGCATCATCTTAGTTAGCATAAATGTTGCTGCTGTTGTTATTTTAAATCATTATAGAAACATCAACAGTAATTTGAACACTGATGTTGATAGCTTATGACTAGATTTCATATGCTTTTCCTTTAAGTTACTTAATAATTCTATGATAAAGGTTAACCTCATTACTTTATTTTTAAAGGAATTATACAGTGTTTTAATTGTTAAACTGCCTGCTTCAGGTTAAAAATATATTTGTTTCTCTTGATACTAGAGAAATATAAAGCCACTCTAAACTTAAAGTGAATATGAACCTTGGAAACTTATTAAATATAATAACAGAAAAATAATGAAGTTTAAATCAAGTTGTTTATTTGGTTGTTTTTCTTTTAATCTTTGACTTATGACTACTTTATTTAGAGCACAACACCTGATGGGAAACAGAATAAGGATGAAGATATGAATTTATCTTTTTGTGCAAAATTAAAAAAAATTATTTCATATTCTCTTCATTTAAGATGCTGTTAAAATATTTAACATAATTTGGACAAGGAGATAATTTAAGTGTTCTGCTCTTTTTGGTCATCTGATTCTCTTGACACATTTGTATAATTTCTTCTGAAGAATTCCCAAAGGTACATGAGCACTATCAAAGTCTTTGAAGCAATGAAAAGACTTACTTTGTGTGGGATCATTTTCCTGCATTGTGTGAAGTTTATCAGTTCATCAGTAAACATAGACTCTGAATATTCTTGCCCAGTAATGCATAGTTGTAAACAAATATTAGGACCATGCTGAATAATTATAATAAAAGTTAAACTCAACATAATTTCATTTTAAATTTGGTCCATACATTGCCTGAGTGCCGTGGAAAAGCTGTTGGCAATATTCATTCATTTGAGTCACTACATTGTTACCTGTTACCTTCCATTTGCTCCTCTAGACCTTCTTCTAAGATTCTCCTCTTACTTTATGACTCTATGGGTTAGGTCATTGGGATCTGCTGCTGCTGCTGCTAAGTCACTTCAGTCGTGTCCGACTCTGTGTGACCCCATAGACGGCAGCCCACCAGGCTCCCCCGTCCCTGGGATTCTCCAGACAAGAATACTGGAGTGGGTTGCCATTTCCTTCTCCAAAGCATGAAAGAGAAAAGTGAAAGTGAAGTCGCTCAGTCTGTCCGACTGTTAGCGACCCCATGGACTGACTGCAGCCCACCAGGCTACTCCGTCCATTGGATTTTCCAGGCAAGAGTACTGGGGTGGGATGCCATTGGGATCTATCATTCAGGAAATGAGAGTCAGATAGGACAGTATGATCAAAGGAATCATTCCCTTGACTTCTTCTGTGAAGGGCCACTACAGATCGGCTCCTTTTATCTAAAGGGTGGCCTGGACTCAGCTCTCTCTCTCCAGCTGCAAGTAACCAGCATTGCTGTCTCCTACCTCTGTTCGGGCTTGAGATGTCAAAGCTGCCCATTCATAGGAACCCTGTGACTCTGCACTGTTCTTTGAGATTCACTTATATTTTGTGCTTCGTGTATGTGTGTGTGTATGGGTAGGGAGAGAGAGAGAGAAAGAGAGAGAGAGAGAGAGAAAACAGAGAGAGAGAGGAAGAGAGACAAGACAGAGATATAAACATACAAGAGGAATTAAAGATAGACAAAGGGACATAAAAAGATTTCAGAAATCAAAGCTCTAAGTTTCATGACTTTTGATAATGCAAATAAAATAATATATACAATATAGACCAAGAAAGGAAGAAGGTATGATCAAATCCAGAGGCTCCTGAACTAATTTAAAATCGTAACAATGAAGAAAAATGCACAGACCACGTAGAGGACCTAGAAAAATAGGTTAATTTAATGATACTAATTTTTGATTCCTGCCTCTGTTTCCTTGTTTTGGTATACGTCCTTCAGACCAGATCTCATTCCCCTCACTTCCCTCTACCTCCCTGAATACAGGACTTGCCACATGAAGGGGTACCATTCCAAAAAGCAACCTGGGTAAATCCCATTCTCAGCATTCCCACATTTTTCCAAGTTAAGTTATTCATTTCCTCTTATCAGTATATGTCAATATCACAAAGTTTTCACTTTTATTTCCAAGTTTAAGACCATATTACGGCAGTTTGACCTGAAGCTAAAATTATCTTGTGTTAGTATGCTTAGTGTCTAAGATATCAATAATTTAAACACCCCAATTAATATGGTGACACTTCAATAATAATTTTCTATAGACCTAAACTCATGGATGATGAAAATATCAGATCTTTGGTATGAATTAACTGGAATGATTGAGGGAGCAGAGTTCTATAATCAAAATGGAAATGACCTAGGGTACAAAGTCCTGGGTGTGTATCCTCACTGGGTGTGTATCCTGGATAAGCCCTCTCTTATTTGATAAAAGGAAATATTCTGTAGTTACCATGGCCTCATTAAATTCTATGCAGATTATTCTGTCATTCTTTAAATCACCCATCTGCTCCCTTAATATCACATCTGTCCTTGAGAATCTCTGCCCCAGATGATTCAGTATCATGGAGAATAATTCTTCATGTGAAAAAATGATGATAACGCTGAAAGTTATGTAACTAAGGAAGACATGTAAAATCAGGTTAAAAAAATGCATTTCACTAAGAATTCCCAGGGAACTCAGTGGTAAAGAATCTGCCTGCCAATGTAGAAGCCACAGGAGACATGGGNGTATCATGGAGAATAATTCTTCATGTGAAAAAATGATGATAACGCTGAAAGTTATGTAACTAAGGAAGACATGTAAAATCAGGTTAAAAAAATGCATTTCACTAAGAATTCCCAGGGAACTCAGTGGTAAAGAATCTGCCTGCCAATGTAGAAGCCACAGGAGACATGGGCTCTTTCTCTGGGTTGGAAAGATCCGCTGGAGGAGGAAATCACAACTCTCTCTAGTATTCTTGACCGGAGAATCCTATGAACAGAGGATTCTGGCAGGTACAGTCCACGGGGTTGCAAAGACTTGGGCATGACTGAGTGTCAGAGAAAGTACACATGCAAAAATACCCAAGAGAATAAACCAGTAGTAATAGTTAATAGTGAATGTTCAGGATATGAAGTCTAGACAGTTCAGGCATGATTTGAATCATTATGGTGATTGCAGCCATGAAATTAAAAGACGCTTACTCCTTGGAAGGAACGCTTTGACCAATCTAAATAGCATATTCAAAAGCAGAGACATTACTTCGCCGACTAAGGTCCGTCTAGTCAAGGCTATGGTTTTTTCTGTGGTCATGTATGGATGTGAGAGTTGGACTGTAAAGAAAGCTGAGCACCGAAGAATGGATGCTTTTGAACTGTGGTGTTGGAGAAGACTCTTGAGAGTCCCTTGGACTGCAAGGAGATCACAGTTCAGGCATGATTTGAATCATTATGGTGATTGCAGCCATGAAATTAAAAGACGCTTACTCCTTGGAAGGAACGCTTTGACCAATCTAAATAGCATATTCAAAAGCAGAGACATTACTTCGCCGACTAAGGTCCGTCTAGTCAAGGCTATGGTTTTTTCTGTGGTCATGTATGGATGTGAGAGTTGGACTGTAAAGAAAGCTGAGCACCGAAGAATGGATGCTTTTGAACTGTGGTGTTGGAGAAGACTCTTGAGAGTCCCTTGGACTGCAAGGAGATCCAACCTGTCCATTCTAAAGGAGATCAGTCCTGGGTGTTCTTTGGAAGGAATGATGCTAAAGCTGAAACTCCAGTAATTTGTCTACCTCATGCGAAGAGCTGACTCATTGGAAAAGACTCTGATGCTGGGAGGAATTGGGGGCAGGAGGAGAAGGGGACGACAGAGGACAAGATGGCTGGATGGCATCACCGACTCGATGGATATGAGTTTGAGTCAACTCTAGGAATTGGTGATGGACAGGGAGGCCTGGCGTGCTGCGATTCATGGGGTCGCAAAAAGTTGGACATGACTGCGTGACTGAACTGAACTGAACTGATACAGTAAGTACTTAATAAACCTTGGTTGAATAGGTTGAGAAGCATAATGGGGACCTGTAACATGCAAGTGATAACCCTTATGGCCCCATCATGGCATAATCTAGAGTAGTATATTGAGAAAATCTATTTTCATATCTGGCTTGAATATTTATCACTTGAGATTGTCAGTGCCAACATTGGTCTATCTCTTCCTTTAAGAGGGGAACTTTAACAGTCTGTTATTCCAAGAAAATGACTGAGTTCTCTTTCTTACCTATTTATTTTATCTGCTAGAGGATATGTGCTTCCAAAAGAGTTCACCTTGTTCCCAGGAACCAGTCTATCTTTTGTGCTGCTTATCTGAGTTTCTTGCTTCTTGACTGGAAGAAAGGAGTCAACATTCAAGATGTGTTGGTAGAAAACAACCTCTCCTTTCTTCATGTCTGCCTATCATGTGCCTTAGAAGAAAAGCACTATCTAAATACCCACGTATATATTTTAGACTGTAAGGAGATCAAACCAGTCCATCCTAAAAGGAATCAACCCTGAATACTCATTGGAAAGACTGATGCTGAAGCCCCAATATTTTGGCCATCAGCAGCGAAGATTCAACTCACTGGAAAAGACCCTGATTCTGGGAAAGAGTTGGGGCAGGAGGAGAAGGAGGTTTCAAAGGATGAGATGGTTGGATGGCATCACCAAGTCAATGGACATAAGTTTGAGCAAACTCCAGGAGACAGTGAAGGACAGGGAAATCTGGCGTTCTCTAGTCGATGGGGTTGCAAAGAGCTGGACGTGGCTTAGTCAACAACAACAACAAACAACACTGTATCTAAATACACAGGCACACTCCCCTCCCTAATCTACTCTCACATAAATTTACTTTCCTCTTCACTGCAAATCAATGCGTGATTCAGAAGTGTGGTGATTTGTCTAATGCTGTTTCTAACTAGGAAATATGGAGCTAAGATTTAAATTTAGATTCTTCACAGCACATTAGTAATAGGACATTAGAATACACACTGCGTGTTCTTAATCTAACACACCACTTTCTTTTTAAGAAGCTTTGCTTCTTATATGTTCATGTATTTGTGTGTGCTCAACTGCCCAGTCATGCCAGACTCTTTGGGACCCCGTGGACTGGAGCTCATATGTTTAGCAGTATCTACAATTTTCTTATTGACACTTTTATTTATTTCAGCCATTCAACATAGGTCCCACTATTACATTCCACACTAACTTTTTTTTTTCTTTTTTAATTAATCCATGTGTTTGGATCTGGATAAAGCTGAAAAGAAAAAAAAAAAGAGAGATTTGTGGATAGAATACAGGCTGAACATTTGCATGAGGCAGTTAGAAAGACAAATGGCCCAATGCTAAGTTCTACTGGAAAAAATAGGAAAAAGGGAAAAGGTGGAAGGAACCAACTCAGTGTGAATATGTGAGTCCGCTGGTCTAGCTGGCAGAATATCCATGTGTGGGCACTTCTTAAAGCTTAAAAGCATTAATTTACTCCAGGTAATAAGTACTTAATCATACATTTGCTTTACTTTAAAAGTTCAATATTTTTAACTTTCAGTGAGTTTCAAAAATGTAATCCTTAACATAAATCAACATTTTGACTGGAAAAATCTGTAAAATGCTTTTTTCACCATGCTGAAGATGATTTCATTTATAAAATAAATGACATGCCATCAATAAGGAGGGCTGAGCTGACAAAGACAAGCCTTACTCTTCATAAATTATATATAGATAGATATATATGCAACTTCTTTATTGCACAATTCATCAAAATGAATTGATTTTAATTTTTGTCTCCAATCATTGCCTTCTATTATGCTTCCTTGCATCTTTTTCTTTCACTTAATTACATTTTGTACAGCTTCCATTACTTTGTGTTCACGTTCAAGTAGGTAAGATGCCTAGTCAAATTAAAAGACTCTCCTTCACGTTCACTTACTGTGAGCTGTTCCCTCTCCCATCAGTGCCTGTCTCTTATACACATCTAGATGTGTATAAGAGACAGGGGTTGGAAAGATCCGCTGGAGGAGGAAATCACAACTCTCTCTAGTATTCTTGACCGGAGAATCCTATGAACAGAGGATTCTGGCAGGTACAGTCCACGGGGTTGCAAAGACTTGGGCATGACTGAGTGTCAGAGAAAGTACACATGCAAAAATACCCAAGAGAATAAACCAGTAGTAATAGTTAATAGTGAATGTTCAGGATATGAAGTCTAGACAGTTCAGGCATGATTTGAATCATTATGGTGATTGCAGCCATGAAATTAAAAGACGCTTACTCCTTGGAAGGAACGCTTTGACCAATCTAAATAGCATATTCAAAAGCAGAGACATTACTTCGCCGACTAAGGTCCGTCTAGTCAAGGCTATGGTTTTTTCTGTGGTCATGTATGGATGTGAGAGTTGGACTGTAAAGAAAGCTGAGCACCGAAGAATGGATGCTTTTGAACTGTGGTGTTGGAGAAGACTCTTGAGAGTCCCTTGGACTGCAAGGAGATCCAACCTGTCCATTCTAAAGGAGATCAGTCCTGGGTGTTCTTTGGAAGGAATGATGCTAAAGCTGAAACTCCAGTAATTTGTCTACCTCATGTGAAGAGTTGACTCATTGGAAAAGACTCTGATGCTGGGAGGAATTGGGGGCAGGAGGAGAAGGGGATGACAGAGGACAAGATGGCTGGATGGCATCACCGACTCGATGGATATGAGTTTGAGTCAACTCTAGGAATTGGTGATGGACAGGGAGGCCTGGCGTGCTGCGATTCATGGGGTCGCAAAAAGTCGGACATGACTGCGTGACTGAACTGAACTGAACTGATACAGTAAGTACTTAATAAACCTTGGTTGAATAGGTTGAGAAGCATAATGGGGACCTGTAACATGCAAGTGATAACCCTTATGGCCCCATCATGGCATAATCTAGAGTAGTATATTGAGAAAATCTATTTTCATATCTGGCTTGAATATTTATCACTTGAGATTGTCAGTGCCAACATTGGTCTATCTCTTCCTTTAAGAGGGGAACTTTAACAGTCTGTTATTCCAAGAAAATGACTGAGTTCTCTTTCTTACCTGTTTATTTTATCTGCTAGAGGATATGTGCTTCCAAAAGAGTTCACCTTGTTCCCAGGAACCAGTCTATCTTTTGTGCTGCTTATCTGAGTTTCTTGCTTCTTGACTGGAAGAAAGGAGTCAACATTCAAGATGTGTTGGTAGAAAACAACCTCTCCTTTCTTCATGTCTGCCTATCATGTGCCTTACAAGAAAAGCACTATCTAAATACCCACGTATATATTTTAGACTGTAAGGAGATCAAACCAGTCCATCCTAAAAGGAATCAACCCTGAATACTCATTGGAAAGACTGATGCTGAAGCCCCAATATTTTGGCCATCAGCAGCGAAGATTCAACTCACTGGAAAAGACCCTGATTCTGGGAAAGAGTTGGGGCAGGAGGAGAAGGAGGTTTCAAAGGATGAGATGGTTGGATGGCATCACCAAGTCAATGGACATAAGTTTGAGCAAACTCCAGGAGACAGTGAAGGACAGGGAAATCTGGCGTTCTCTAGTCAATGGGGTTGCAAAGAGCTGGACGTGGCTTAGTCAACAACAACAACAAACAACACTGTATCTAAATACACAGGCACACTCCCCTCCCTAATCTACTCTCACATAAATTTACTTTCCTCTTCACTGCAAATCAATGCGTGATTCAGAAGTGTGGTGATTTGTCTAATGCTGTTTCTAACTAGGAAATATGGAGCTAAGATTTAAATTTAGATTCTTCACAGCACATTAGTAATAGGACATTAGAATACACACTGCGTGTTCTTAATCTAACACACCACTTTCTTTTTAAGAAGCTTTGCTTCTTATATGTTCATGTATTTGTGTGTGCTCAACTGCCCAGTCATGCCAGACTCTTTGGGACCCCGTGGACTGGAGCTCATATGTTTAGCAGTATCTACAATTTTCTTATTGACACTTTTATTTATTTCAGCCATTCAACATAGGTCCCACTATTACATTCCACACTAACTTTTTTTTTTCTTTTTTAATTAATCCATGTGTTTGGATCTGGATAAAGCTGAAAAGAAAAAAAAAAAGAGAGATTTGTGGATAGAATACAGGCTGAACATTTGCATGAGGCAGTTAGAAAGACAAATGGCCCAATGCTAAGTTCTACTGGAAAAAATAGGAAAAAGGGAAAAGGTGGAAGGAACCAACTCAGTGTGAATATGTGAGTCCGCTGGTCTAGCTGGCAGAATATCCATGTGTGGGCACTTCTTAAAGCTTAAAAGCATTAATTTACTCCAGGTAATAAGTACTTAATCATACATTTGCTTTACTTTAAAAGTTCAATATTTTTAACTTTCAATGAGTTTCAAAAATGTAATCCTTAACATAAATCAACATTTTGACTGGAAAAATCTGTAAAATGCTTTTTTCACCATGCTGAAGATGATTTCATTTATAAAATAAATGACATGCCATCAATAAGGAGGGCTGAGCTGACAAAGACAAGCCTTACTCTTCATAAATTATATATAGATAGATATATATGCAACTTCTTTATTGCACAATTCATCAAAATGAATTGATTTTAATTTTTGTCTCCAATCATTGCCTTCTATTATGCTTCCTTGCATCTTTTTCTTTCACTTAATTACATTTTGTACAGCTTCCATTACTTTGTGTTCACGTTCAAGTAGGTAAGATGCCTAGTCAAATTAAAAGACTTTCCTCCACGTTCACTTACTGTGAGCTGTTCCCTCTCCCATCAGTGCTGGTTAGCCTTTAGGGGGAGGGACTTGGGGAGAAAAAGCAGACTGTACTCTTTTCCTGAAATGGCTCCCTCTCTCACTCTTGCTTGTCTGACTCCCCCACCTTTTGTTTTTCTGGGTTTCCATTCCCCTGTCAAGTTCATGTGGAAACAGCAATAGTTCTGAGATGCAAGTACCTTGTGCATATGTAGTTGCCCACTATTATAGAACCTTTTTGCTCCTGTTTCTTTTCTAGTTAAGACAGAGTATGTGTGTCCTCTGTGAGAGAGGGAACAAAAAGTTGTTTATCAAGAGGATGACATGTCTGAGTGAATATGTGAGGGAGCCTTGCAGGGGAAGAACTTTCCACACAATTTCCCAAGGTAAGAAATGTAATAAATAAATAAATTTAAATTAAAAAATAATAATAATAAAAGAAATGTAGTAAAGCATGGTCCATAACGATCTACAGGACAGCATCTTTGTTCAGCTTCCAGCCGTCTAAGTGGTGAATCTGTAAGTGGCTCCAAAGTGGAGTCTCTTCACAGGGTTCACTTGACCCCTTGCAACATCTCCTTTATCTTCAGCATTCTAAGAAAGTGCTATGCTGGCTGTTCCCACGGCTTTCTCGTCTCTACATTCTCCTTTTCAATGATACTCTCTTTTCCAGGTTCAAATAAGAAGCCCAGGAGATAGGTCCGTCAGTGAGTGCATAAGTAGATATCTAATCAGGGAAAGATGCCAGTCAACATAATTGCTTCAGTCCTTTTTTAAAACACAGAATAATGATTGTATATTTGTTGGGTCACAAAGAATCGGACAAGACTGAGCAACTAAACTGAATTGAACTGATTCATCTCCAGTGGTAAGTTCTAGTAGCCAATTTCAGAATAATAAGAAAAGTACCAGTTAACATGACAAAAAACATAAAAGCAAATAAAATCACACTTTAAAGAGATAAAAGTACTTATTGATTCTGGAATCAAGTGAAACAAAAAAGTTGAATTATATAGATGTGTTTCTATGGAGACATGATTAGAAACCTACAGGTCAGGGTTTTAAGTGCTACCTGGAAGAGAAGATATGCATTAGGTTTAGTAGTAACAGGCAGCTAGTAAAAAAAGGCCAGCTTTGCTCACAGATTAGAAAACTGAGACCATCTGATCCACACATGAAGTCAAGGGAAGAGAGTTAGTCATGAGAAATTGGAAACAGAGTCTGTCACTCACGGATGTGAGATCTGGAATCTAATTGCAACCTGAAAATAGAAACCAACTCCAAAATTAGATAATGGCCAACAACATGTTAAAATTCAGTTGCTACCTTAGGATAATATAAGCCAGAGTGACAAAATGATTTTGAAGGAAATATTTTTAGAACAAACTCATATGGAACTCACTACAGGGGGGAGAAAAGTTATCACTCCTCAAAGATGAACCAAAAACTGACAAAGCCATCTCTTAAGCCAATAAACTATCATGAAGGAGAGTCAGTTCTATAAACAGGAGATTTAGCAGTCCCAGGAAATAGCAAAAATCTAAAGAGATTATAAAAATACTACAAAAATTATGAAAAACATTTAAAGACATAGAATGATAAGTGCTGCTTATTCATTCATAGGTAGTACAAAATATTTCAAAAATAACTCAATATAACTTCTAAAATTAAAAAAATATAGTAATTAAATCTTAAATAGCATTTAAAAGATATATAGTATTCTATAATAGATTGCAGTAATAAATCAGGTAATGTAGTATAGGAATTTTGAAAGGTGGAAAATACTGAAGAGATGTTAAAAGTGCTAAGGATACACTGAGAAAATCCAGATGGAGGAAAAAAAAAGAAGTACAAGCAATACTGCAAGATAATATTCAGTGTTTTCTAGGTGCAGAGAAATTACTGAATTCTTACACTGACTGTACATCAATTTCAAACATAAAAATCTAATACCCCATATACATCATAGAGAGAATGCAGAACATTAAATTTAGAGAAAATCAAAAACACTTCAATAAACTGACAGAATACTTCTCATTAATAAGAATAGATGCCTGAAGACAAACGATTAACATGTTTAAATAGCTGAGGGAACATCTAGCTGTCACTAGACTTCTATGTCCATTTAGATTATCATACAATAATAGAGAAGAAAATAAATAGCTTTTAGATTACATCCAGAATTTCATAAATTAAAAAAAATACTAACAATGAATTTCACAGGAATAAAAAATGAAGACGCTATATTCAAGGGAAAGAAATAGTAAATCAAGGAATCAGTAAATCTATTAGCTAACTTATTACTCATTTGCTGAAACATTTCAGATAAATTTAAAACAGGTCAGAAATAATATTAATATTATAGAAAAATAAAATGAAATGCTAAAGGAGAATATCTGAGATAAAACATTTTATGGTTCCTGCACTGTGTGCTAACTAAGTTCCATTTTTTCATAGTCAAGTATGCATATCAATAATTTATAAAGAGAAATAAAATTCAAACTACAGTGTCTTTAAAAAGAGTAATTAGAAAACATGATGCATCCAGAGGGAAAGCAAGATTGGAAAAAATAAACTGAAATAGTATGCAAAGAAACAAAATAACATAGAAAATGTCCAAATATATCAGAAATAACAACATGTACATGACTTGAGGGTTTCCCTTGTGACTCAGCTGGTAAAGAAACTGCCTGCAATGCAGGAGACCTGAGTTCAATCCCTAGGTTGGGAAGATCCCCTGGAGAAGAAAAGGGCTACTCACTCCAGTATTTAGACTTCCCTGGTGGTTCAGATGATGAAGCGTCTGCCTACAATGTGGGAGACCCAGATTTGATCCCTGGGTCAGGAAGATCCTCTGGAGAAGGAAATGGCAACCCACTCCAGGATTCTTGCCGGGAAAATCCCATGGACAGAGGAGCCGGCTAGGCTACGGTCCATGGTGTTGCAAAGAGCTGGACATGACTGAGCAACCAGACTTTCAACGTTCATCAGACTTGAGGGCTTCCCTTGTGGTTCAGCTGGTGAAGAAACTGCCTGCAATGCGGGAAACCTGAGTTGGATCCCTGGGTTGGGAAGATCCCCTGGAGAAGGGAAAGGCTGCCCACGCCAGTATTCCTGGGAGGCACTGGAGCAGTGGCCTCGCAGGGCTCCAGCGACTGTGAGGAGATATGCCGCGTCCAAGAACAAAGGAGAAATCACAGCAAGACGGCAGGAGGGGCGAAATCACATTAAGAATCAAACGCCATTCCCGCCAGAGACACTCAGAGGGCTCAGACAGACTTGTGCGCAGAGACCCCACAGAGACTGAGCCAGGATTGTGCTTGAGTGTCTCATGTGGAGGCGCAGGTCACCAGTGAGCTGTCCCAGGGGCAGGGGCTGGTGCAGCAGACCTGGGCACGGCATAAGCCCTCTTGGAGGAGGTCGCCATTACCCCACCATCAGTTCAGTTCAGTCTCAGTTGTGTTCGACTCTCTGCGACCCCATGGACTGCAGCACACCAGGCCTCCCTGTCCATCACCAATTCCGGGAGTTTACTATGTCCCAGGGGCAGGGGCTGGTGCAGCAGACCTGGGCACGGCATAAGCCCTCTTGGAGGAGGTCGCCATTACCCCACCATCAGTTCAGTTCAGTCTCAGTTGTGTTCGACTCTCTGCGACCCCATGGACTGCAGCACGCCAGGCCTCCCTGTCCATTACCAATTCCGGGAGTTTACTCAAACTCATGGCCATTGAGTTGATGATGCCATCCAACCATCTCATCCTGTTGTCCCCTTCTCCTCCCACTGTCAATCATTCCCAGCATCAGTTCAGTTCAGTCGCTCAGTCGTGTCCGACTTTGTGACCCCATGAATTGCAGCACGCCAGGCCTCCCTGAGTCAGCTCTTTGCATCAGGTGGCCGAGCCACAAAACTTACACATTCTTGGAGGGCACACACAGAACCTGGTGTACACCAGGACCCAGGAGAAAGGAGCAGCGACACCACAAGAGAGTGACCCAGACTTGCCCATAAGAGTCCAGGAGTCTCCAGCAGAGGCGTGGGTCAGCAGTGAACTGCCGCAGGGCTGGGGCACTGAATGCAGCAGTGCATGCATGGGAACATTTGAAGGAGGTTGCGATAATCTTCATTACCTCCACTATGGTTTGGCCCCAGGTAAACAACAGGAAGAGAACACAGCCCCATCCATCAACAGAAAATTGGATGACCCGATTTTCCTCTTGGTCAGTCTCTCCCATCAGGAAGATTCCATAAGCCCCTTATCTTCTCCAGCAGAGGGCAGACAGAATGAAAGCCACAATCACAGGAAACTAACCAATCTGATCACATGGACCACAGCCTTTTCTAACTCAGTGAAACTATGAGCTGTGCCTTGTAGGGCCACCCAAGACAGAAGGGTGAGAGCGGAGAGTTCTGACAAAATGTGGTCCACTGGAGAAGGGAGTGGAAAACCACGTCAGTATTCTTGCCTTGAGAACCCTATGAACAGTATGAGAGGCAAAAAGATAGGACACTGAAAGATGAACTGCCCAGGTCAGTAGGTGCCCAATATGCTACTGGAGATCAGTGGAGAAATAACTCCAGCAAGAATGAAGGGATGGGGCCAAAGCAAAAACAACACCCAAGTGTGGATGTGACTGGTGACGGAAGTAAAGTCTGATGCTATAAAGGGCAATATTGCATAAGAACCTGGAATGTTAAGTCAATAAATCAAGGCAAATTGGAACTGATCAAACAGGAGATGGCAAGAGTGAACACTGACATTTTAGGAATCAGCAAACTAAAATGGACTGAAATGTGTGAATTTAACACAGATGACCGTTATATCTATCTTGAGGGCAAGAATCCTTTAGAAGAAATGGAGTAGCCATCAAACTCAACAAAAGAGTCTGAAATGCAGTACTTGGAAGCAGTCTCAAAAATGACAGAATGATTTCCATTCATTTCCAAGGCAAACCATTCACTATCACAGCAATCCAATTCTATGCTCTGACCAGTAACACTGAAGAAGCTGAAGTTGAATGATTCTATCAAGACCTACAAGACCATCTAGAATTAACACCCCCCAAAATGTCATTTTCATTATAGGGGACTGTAATGCAAAATAGGAAGTCAAGAAATACCTGGACTAACAGGCAAATTTGGCCTTGGAGTACAGAATGAAGCAGGGCAAAAGCTAATAGAATTTTGCCAAGAAAACACATTGGTCATAGCATACACCCTCTTCCAACAACACAAGAGAAGACTCTACACGTGGACATCACCAGATGGTTAATATCAAAATCAGGTTGATTATATTCTTTGCAGCCAAAGAGGAGAAGCTCTATACAGTTAGCAAAAACAAGAATGGGAGCTGACTGTGGCACAGACCATGAATTACCAAATTCAGATGTAAATTGAAGAAAGTAGGGAAAACTGTTAGATCATTCAGGTATGACCTAAATCAAATCCCTTACAATTATACAGTGGAAGCAACAAATAGATTCAAGGGATTAGATCTGAAAGACAAAGTGCGTGAAGAACTATAGACAAGGTTCATGACATTGTACAGAAGGCAGGGAAAGAACAGCCTTAGGGAAAAGAAATGCAAAAAAGCAAGGTGGTTGTCTGAGGAGGCCTTACAAATAGCTGTGAATAGAAGAGAAGCAAAAAACAAAGGAGAAAAGAAAATGTATACCCACTTGAATGGTGAGTTTCACAGAAGAGCAAGCAGAGATAAGAAAGCCTTCCTCAACGATTGATGCAAATAAATAGAGGAAAACAATAGAATGGGAAAGTCTAGAGATCTCTTCAAGAAAATTAGAGAGAGCAAGGGAACATTGCATGCAAAGATGGGCAGAATAGAGGACATAAATGGTATAGACCTAACAGAAACAGAAGATATTAAGAAGAGCTGGCAAGAATACACAGGAGAACTATACAAAAAAGATCTTCCCAACCTAGAGAATCACGATGTTATGATCATCAGCCCAGGGCTAGATATCTTGCAGTGCGAAGTCAAGTGGGCCTTAGGAAGCATCACTACAAACAAAGCTAGTGGAGGTGATGGAATTCCAGTTGAGCTATTTCAAATGCTAAAAGATGATGCTGTGAAATTCTACATGCAATATGCTGGCATATTGGAAAATTCAGCAGTGGCCACAGGACTGGAAAAGGTCAGTTTTCATTCCAATCCCAAAGAAAGGCAATGCCAAAATGTGCTCAAACTACCACACAGTTGCACTCATCTCACACACTAGTAAAGTAATGCTCAAAATTCTCCAAGCCAGGCTTCAACAGTTTGTGAAGAGTGAACTTCTAGATGTTCAAGCTGGATTTAGAAAAGGCAGAGGAACCAGAGAACAAATTGCCAACATCCATTGGATATTGAAAAAGCANTAGAGAAAAACAATAGAATGGGAAAGACTAGAGATCTCTTCAAGAAAATTAGAGATACCAAGGGAACATTAGTATATTTGGATAAACAGTAATATTAAAATTATTATCAATAATTCTATAGGGGTTCTTTAAATTGTTAGTCACCCCCAAGTTTCATAGCACTGCTTTCTTTCTTTTTTTTTTTTTTCCTTTTCTATTCATAGCACCTACCAGTCAAAGCCAGTGATTTTCAAAACTGTGGTCCCCAGACCAGCAGCATCAGTATCATCTGGGAACTTGTCAGACATGTGGTCCGTGTCTTACCAAAATCTCTAGGTGATTCTGATGTATGCTGCAGACTAGGAAATACTGGGACTCCAAGTTATGTTATAATCCCAAACTTTAATGACTTAAAGCATTAAACATTTGTATCTGACTCAAGCTACATGCCCGCAGTGGGGCAGCCAGGAAGACAGAAGACGCTTTACAACATCTGTTTCTGTGGTAAAGGCAGCTGGAAAGTAAAATACACACTGGCTTTTAAAGCCTCTTCTGGGAAGTGACACTTTCTTCTCCTCATAATTCTTCAGACAAAGGAAGCCTCTCTTGGCCACTCAACTTCAAAGGATGTATGAGGTAGTGCCTTCCTACCAGGCATCACAAAGGATGGAAAGATAGATTTATTTAGCAAACAGGGTGAATATCTACTATAGTATTGGGTATCACATTTTTTTCCAGTAGAAGTATAATGGGATTTACATATGTAATTAAAATTATCTAGTATTTACTTTAGAAAAGTAAGAAAAAGTAAGTTTAATTAATATTAATATAATATTTTATTTAATTCAACATATCCAAAGTAGTGTCATTTTCACTAGAATCAGTGTAAAATTAATAATGAGTTGTTTTGCTTCTTTTTTTTTTTTCATCCAAAGTCTTAGAATTCCTGTATGTATTTTGCACGTATAACACAGCCTCAGTTTGAACTAGCCCAGTTTTAAGTGCTCAATAAATATATATGACTGGAGAATTTCTATTTGACTAACATCTTGAGTATGTCAAGACAATATCTGCCACATAGTAAGCATTCCACAAGCTTGTGTAAAATGTTGAATGATTGCAAACCATAAATATTTTTAAAAATAGTTTTCCTTCTTTATCATACTACTGTATTTAGGTCTTGGTTTTTCCTGTCAAATCCTGTACCCTTGTGAATTTCTGCTACTTTTTAAGGCACATTCTAAATTTCAGGGATGTTTGTGAAAATTAGATTTCAAAACTTTCATTAGGAAAAATATTACAAGTATTTATATTTTTAATGTCTTTATCTGTTTGCTGTGGCTGTCTAGTTTTACATCTTAATCTACAATTTCTTGCTATCTTTCTTGTATAACATTTTTGCATGTTTGGGGACAACAGGGCTTTTCAGAATTATGTCAGATTTAAGCTGAGTTTAAAGATTGAACATATGACCTCCACCCAAATTGATGTTAAAGCATAAGGATTAAATGCAAGATAATTTTCAGTTAAGTAGGAAATGCTAAATTATAGCTCAAAAGCTCAGGTTTATGTTCAATAAATCTGTGTAATATAAAGCTGTTCTTTATTGCCATGACACCCTCCTTTTTAGTTTGCATATTCCAAGATGTAAATCATCTGCTTAGTCTTTGTTTGAGAAACTTTGACACAACATTAAAAAAAAAATTAAAGTTATGAAATACTATTTTTTCCTTACTCCAGAGCATCCCTCCACTCAATCCCCATGGCCTCCCACTGCTCCCTATCCACCCTTCCAGCCTATGGACTTCCCACATTCCTCATCACCTTTGCCAGCTTCCTAGGCTACTATTAAGGAATATATTTGCCAAAAAAGTATTCATTTAGTATGTTCAGCATTGTCTTATAATACCAGCCATGAGGTCCAGTGACTTGATAACTGAAGACTATTTATGCAACACCAACTCTTCTTCAGAAAGTTCCTAAAGGACACATTTGCAAAAACATCTTTATATTAAAAAGAGTTTAACTGATGTGGTACTGTCTTTGTTTCTGAGTTGTGTAGAAAAAATAAAGGCCCAGTGGTTTGGTAAATCATGTCTCCTCATGGATACACTCAATAGAGGAGAAGAGTTTGGTTTTTTGTGGATCTGACTTGTGTTTTAAAGGGAAAGATGATCTAAGTATTCTACATGAGAATGTAGATCATGCTTCTCTAACCACAGGGGTTGTGGTTGGTGAGTGCCCCCAGTTTCTGGCCTCAGAAACTCATCCTTGCCTTTGTGCTCATCCCACACTGCTACCCTGGTGGCTCAGCAGTAAAGAATCTGCCTGCCAATTCAAGAGACGCAGGAGAAACATAGGAGATGTGGGTTCGATCCCTGGGTTGGGAAGATACCCTGGAGAAGGAAATGGCAACCCATTCTAGTATTCTTGCCTGGGAAATCCCATGGACAGAGTCTGGCAGGTTACAGTCTGTGGGCTTGCAAAGAGTCAGGCATGACTGAACAACTAAACAACAACACACTTCCCATGGGCTCTTTGCACCCAGTGATGGAGCACGGCAGAGATGGATGCTGAAGCACAAAGGTTTCTGGGAATCACAAAACTGTTCTGATAGTCTGCTCTGGGTGGAGGACCCCTTGATGGATTAGCCAGAATTTCCCTAGACACTTCCATCCAACAGTTTTCATCTTTTTCTTTTTATTAGTCAGACTTGTTTGTATCTGAGGGCTCCTCCACACTTGTCTGGCTACCTTCCTATTTTCTTTCATACAGACATTTCCTTGGACAAAATCCTTTTATATTAATCCAGTCTTGGCATCTGCTTCTTGGAGAACCAGGACTAATATAAGTCTTTTGGATTCCCTGGTGGCTCAGAGGTTAAAGCGTCTGCCTACGATGCAGGAGACCTGGGTTCGATCCCTGGGTCGGAAGATCCCCTGGAGAAGGAAATGGCAACATGGAGCTTTGGATTCACCCAGTGCTTGAAAGTGTTACTCACTCAGTCATTTCTGACGCTTTGAGACGGCATGGGCTGTAGCATGCAAGTCTCCTCTGTCCGTGGACTTCTACAACCAAGAATATTTGAGTGGGTAGCCATTGCCTTCTCCAGGGGAACTTCTCAACCCAGGGATCAAACCCAGGTCTCTGACATTACAGGAAGATTTTTTACCCTCTGAGTGATCAGGGAAGCCCTGAATTCATTCACCCAGGTTTATACAAACTACAGTCTAGTAAGGCAGATTTTATCTTTAGGTAATGAAGTAACCATTTAAGTAAGAAGATCTTACCATAATATTGATTAAAAAGAAGACAGACAAGTATCATGAATCTTAAGTAGTAACAATTGGAAGGTACTGAAGCATGAGATGGATATTGTCTTTATTTCGAAAGGTTATGCTGGCTGTGGTTGGGAGCAAATGTAAAGTGGTTGCTGCAGGATTATGAAGGTATGGAAGAGTTTTTAGACTACATTTAGGAAGTGACTGCTGCAATAGAATTGTAAGTAAGTTAATTTATGGAGTGTTGAGTCTAACAGTTAAAGAAGAGAGATGTGTTGTTTGTGGGTTATCTCAAGCTGAAACACCACCCTATATCCTATCTGTGTTTCAGAAGTAATCTGTTTCACTTGTCTGCAGACAAGAGTATCAGCTGATGTGCAATGAAAAATGAAGTCCTTGGCAAAAAAGCAAGATCAATTGGTGATTTTGGAGACAATAATAAAAGTATAAGTATTTACTAGAACTATTTTAACTTCAGTTGATTAAAAATATAAAGCTCTCTTCATATATGTATTCATAAATTTTGCCTTCTCAGCAGACTTCAAAAATTACTTATCTATAGATGATCATTTCTGCTGATACCACACTGAATTTAATTGAACTTTGGCCTTCAAAATTCATGAAGTATATTATAAATATTTTAAATAATTCATGCATGGAGCACAGCATAACATGCATGAGGCAGGCAGGTATTTTCAAGTCTACAATTTACCTTACACCACTGGTTTTTGAGACACTAATAGATTACTTTTATTTTCCTTCACTTCACTTCATATGTCCCTATGCTTTATAACTGTTCATCTAATTAAGTGATGCTTACTCTATTCACACACATGAAGGCCTCACACTTAATCTGTCAAGGAAAAAGAAAATTGTCTATATTGATCTAGAAGAGTTTCCTTTTGTGTGAATTTTTTGGTGGTAGTATTTCAATGGTAACAAATATAGCTGGATTAGTGACAGGCAGAAAAATATTTCTTAGCAAATATTACTAATAAATTGTAAAAATCTATATCATAGAGAGGAGCGCTTATGCTTGTTCTGAACTCCTGCCCTATGGAGTACTGATATAAGAAATTTTGATTAAATCGTTCAGAAGACTTGAGAATAGCTCTAGGGTCTATTTGCCACTGACAGCAATGATGAGGGGTGAGAATAATATAATATTCAATGTGATGTATAAACTTCATAATAATAAGCTGATGCTCTTCAATCATCCTGAAGAATCTTTAAGGTGCTTCTAGAATAGCATCACACACAAAAAAACAATAAGCGGGGAGAATAGGCAAATGTGTTGCTATGGATAAAAGGAAAGCACCATCATGAGTATTAAAGAAGACAACTCAAATCAACAATCTTTATGTTTAGTGACTCTATACAGGCTGTGATTTTCCTCCCACTCTATAGAAAGGAAGGATCAGGATTAAGAAAACTCCCAAAGGAGAATGAAAGTGTCAATGGGAAGGCCTGTGGAAGTGACTTACAATACACTGAAATTCTAAAAATACTGAGTATATGAGTTATTTGACTTTTTGTTACATTTTTTGTCATTATCTAACACATTCAAATGAAAAGTGTGCATCAGAATTTCTTTAAATATTTCCATCACTGAGATAAATAAAAGTGAAAAAAGGATATACCAAATGAACAGAGAAATCAACATAATCTTGTAGGGGAAAAAGATAGAAATATAGAGGACATTAAAAAATAAAACTAGTGTAATAGAAAACTAGACAAATCAACCAGTGAGCAAAGACATAATTGGAAACTGAAAAAAAAAGACCTAGAGACATGTAACATCTTTTTTTATCTCTATCATGTATCATTATGTTTCAATTCAATATGTAATTAACACTGCTCTTGTAAATATACCATTTAGTAACTTATTCACCAAGAACCTTTTCTAAAACCTATGGGAAGGCCAATAAAAATAATTAGAAAAGTTGAACGCTAGCTATAGTTAACATTCACCTCTTTCCACACAGGAGTCGGCTGAAAATGGGAGTATGGAAAATGGACTGTGTTACTGTTCTTTCCTTTTGGACTGTGGTACATTGCTGTAAATTTCTTGCAAGGAAATAAAAAACACATGACTTGGAAGTATTATTATATATATCTTTTGATTATTTTTATCATATTCTATCTTTTTAAAATAAATTTACCAAATAAAAGGCATTTTGTGGACCCAAATTACATAAACTTGTATGTATATGAAAGTACTAACATATGTATATATATATACATGTTTATATACAAACTCCAGTACTTTGGCCACCTCATGCGAAGAGTTGACTCATTAGAAAAGACTCTGATGCTGGGAGGGATTGGGGGCAGGAGGAGAAGGGGACGACCGAGGATGAGATGGCTGGATGGCATCACGGACTCGATGGACGTGAGTCTGAGTGAACTCCGGGAGATGGTGATGGACAGGGAGGCCTGGCGTGCTGCGATTCATGGGGTCGCAAAGAGTCGGACACGACTGAGCGACTGAACTGAACTAAACTGATATACATACACAAGTTAATGAAGTACAGGTCAACAAAATGCCTGTTCTTTGGCAAATTAAATACATAAATATGCATGTTTATATATGTTAAATATATGTGATCTTGTCTTACATCTATTTATTTAATTATGTGTTTTTCTTTTTTGTTTATGCTATTGGAGGCTCACAACGAGTTAATAAATGATTCTAATTACCTGCCTAACAGTTTATAGCACATAAATTAATATGACTTCATACCAAAAATTTTATTTGAAGCATATATTGTTTTTGGAGTTTGTTTGAAGATTTTACTACAGTGGTCTAACAATTTTTGAGCTTTTAATGGGAGAATTGCTCAATGTAGTAAATTAAAATTGGCAGTTGAAGCTGCAAATATTCACAGAGGGAATCAGCATATAATTTTAAACCGTCAATTGTCCGGTTTAACATTTTGGCTCTCACACTCTCGACACAGGTGCCCAGCAAAAGCATTGTAGGGACTCTGGACAAGAGCGCTGGTCAATATTCCATAATTTAATTTTCAGTTTGTTCACCAGACATAAATGTTATCCTTTGTTGTAGTGAGCTTTGCTGATAATACAAATGCATGTGTGCGTGCTAAGTCGTTTCAGTCAAGTGTGACTCTTTGCCACCCCAGGGACTGTAGCCTGCCATGCCTCTCTGTCCATGGGATTCTCCAGGCAAGAATACTGGAGTAGGTTGCCATTCCCTTCTTTGGGGGATCTTCCCAACCGTGTGGGATGGAACCAGCCTCTCAGGTCTCCTGCACTGGCAGGCAGGTTCTTTACTACTAGTGACACCTTTGAAGCCCGACAATATAAATGGGATGTTTCAAATTACTTTGGCTTTCCTCATCATTAGTTTTTAATAAAACCATAGAAGCCATAATAATTTTATGGCCTTCAGGTAGAAGTAATTGTTAAAAAGCAATATGCCTTATTAACAAAATGTGAATGCTCTTTGATAAAAGTTAGAGGATAAATTCAGAAGAGGGCATTTAGTCAAGTGTAACAGCAACATTTTAATCAATTTAGTTTACTCACGAAGATTGAATTATTAGTTGTAAAAAGTTTACTAGGTATAGGTATGCTTTTCTACATCAAGATACTTTATAAAATAAATGAGTAGGTTCATTGTGTTATTCTGGAGTAATTATTGGGATAATCATTCAAATTTTACAGGGTAGGGTTATTGGCTCTAGAGCGAGTCTGCTCGTTCGTGAATCCCACTGATCATGCTGACTGTCATTACTGCCGGTAGACCACCGGCAAGTTGTATCATCTCTCTGTGCTTCAGATTCCTTATCCATAAAATCGGGATAAGATGCACATAATAAGCGTCAAAAATTACTTCACACAACAGCTTGAACAATAAATGTTGGTATATCATTATGATTACTATTGACAATTCCTATTCAGGAAAATTAAAAGAAACTATGGTCATAAAACATTTTCCATCATGAATTGTTTTAAGCAGCCTTTTCACATGCTTAAGTGGTTTGATAATTCATTTGCTCACTGTCAAGATTCCCTTTCTTCAAAGGAAAGACACACATTTTTTAAGAAAAGAAAGGGAATATTTTCCTTAGGTGGAGATGTTCAGTTGATAGTCACTCTTCTCTTTCTAATTCGCTACTTCCTAGACAACACATGCTAAATATATACTCATTTTCAATGATAAAGCTCCCTAAGCATTGATGGGTGAATAAGAGATGTGTTTAAAAAAAAAAAAAAGTGGATGCTTAGAAGTATCTTTCAGGCTTCCATAGCTAAGATACACTAGTTGTAGAAGCTGATGACATGCACAGTGCAGGAATAAACTGAAGCTAATACAGCACGAAAGCCATGAGATTCTCCTGTAAATTTTTTAATACCATCGCTTCCCTTGATCTTGCTTCTGTATATTTTCCAGTAAACTCTACTCTGCTTCCTTCTGATAAAGTTGAAAGTTACAGAAGTTTACTCAGTGATTTTGGCATCTCCTGTACTCTCAGAAATCATAGAATGCAATCACAGAGCGGGTAATTCAAGCTCACATTCTTTCAAGGCAAAAAAGATTGAGCTGCATTAAGTATGAGATTCCTGCAGTTTGAGAGCTATGCATTTGACTGAATTGAGGGGAAAAAAAAAGCATCTCTCTGCATCGTTTTGCTCAATTCAGTCAACTGTATGGCAAAATATTTAAGAGGTTATTTTTATACTGGTTCTCTCCATAATTATTCAAATACTTGCCCCTATTTTAAAAACACTTTTTTTTTTACAATTTATTATAAATTATTTTATTAGAGCAATGCATTAAATTTCATATATTGGTAACTGAAATTATGGAATCTATAAACACACTTTCTCAACTGACCAATTATACTATTACATGGATCCCTGATATTGGATAAAAAGGTTCAGAGCCTAAACTTGCCCTAGGAGCAGCAAATTCATTGTTATAAAACCACAATACTGCTTACAGACGTAATTCAACAAGATCATGCTCAAATATCTGAAGGGAGAAATTCATACCCACAGCACATGAATAAGTTGGTATTTATTTTTTTTACCTAGAGGGAAAAAGTCAAAGCAAACTTAAGCAAAGTGTATCCTTATAATGGTGCACACAAATGTGTTAGGGAAGGGCAGATAGTAATCGCAGCAAATTTCTAATAAACCGTTTTATTTTCAGCACTACACAGCAGATAGATCTGTTTTAGTATAGCTAAAGCATTTTGCCTTCTCAGTGCCATAGTCTTTATGGATCATATAATAATAACAGGTCCTAAAAATAAATATAAGCTTTATTATTTTATAGAAATGTGCATGGTTGTGTGTGTGTGTGTGTGTGCGTTATGGGAAAGAATATAGCTTTTCTATATAAATGGTTTTAGTCTAGCTTCATTTTGAATACTGGTCTTCTTTGGGTGGTGTTTTGCTTCCTAGGTGGTATCTTGAAATGCATCNTTTTATAGAAATGTGCATGGTTGTGTGTGTGTGTGTGTGTGCTTTATGGGAAAGAATATAGCTTTTCTATATAAATGGTTTTAGTCTAGCTTCATTTTGAATACTGGTCTTCTTTGGGTGGTGTTTTGCTTCCTAGGTGGTATCTTGAAATGCATCATGTCCAAAAATGCAAGATTTCAAGCTAATTTTAAGCAAATCTATCAAATGTATGAAAACTTACAATGTCCTTTATTAAACAAATTTTTTCTAAATTGAACTAGTTTGTTTTTATATATTTTCCTAATGATTGACTAGGAAGATAGAAGCAAAGCAGAGGTTCTGATTTTACTCAGGATAAAGAAAATACAGCTCTAACTCTACTAACAGTGAAATAACTATGCATTCCAAAAACATGTTAGGGATGATGAAATTATTTTGTATCTCAAATATGTTGTTGTTTTACCACTGTTTATACCAGTCAAAACTCAATCTGTACACCTTAAAAAGGTGAATTTTACTGTTAAGTAATGTCAATAAGCCTAAATTAAGTAAATGAAATAAAAATATAAAAAATATTATTGTAGTGCTATCTTATTCTAATATTTATGAAATTAATGTCATTATTGATATGTCATTATAATTAAATCATCATTAATAGTCTATATGTATTAGTTTTCCATTGTTGCCTAACAAGTCACCACAAAGCCAGCAGCTTAAGACAACACCCTTGTTATTTCACAATTTTTGTGGTTCCGCTTCTGTCTGAAGACAACTTCAGCCGGGTCCTCTGCTTCCCTCTCTGATAACGGTGTCATTAAGAATTCAGGGCCAACAGCTAGGGGAGGATCCACTTCCACGTTCATGTGGTCATCAGAATTCAGTTCCTCCTTGGCTGCTAGAGTGAGGGTTTGGGTTCCCTCCTGCCTGTTGGCCATGTGGACCTCCTCCCTGAGGTGACCTTGTCTTATGGGCCTCCCCACTAAGGTGACCTGCTTATGTGAAATAATGACAGAGTGACACTCTCTCACCTTTGCAGTAAAGTACTAGCTAGAAGCAAGTCACAGATCCCATTCCCCAAGACTGTTAGCAAAAGGCAGTGGGAAGCAGAGGGGTCTACATTAGAAACTGCCACACCAAGTTAACACAAATGCAATTAACATATGTGTATGCATAACGTTTAGAAATTTGATGCCTAAGGAACATGAAGATGATTGGAGTGTTAGATAAAAAATAAAACTATTCCATATATTAATATTTTGTTCCAAATTTTGTCAGAAATAACTGCTAGGAAATCAATAGTTTCCCCCTGCATACCATTAGTCACTGAGATATTAATTTTCCTTAAACAAATATATGGCTCTGCTTCTGAATATTTAACATAATTCTGCTCTGACTCAGGCATGTGGTATAGCTAATTCATCTTACTTTCCCCTTTTGTTATGTATTATTAATATATATCTAAAAGATTTTATATCTTGGAAAACTGTATTCTTGAAACCAATAATATCTATCATTATATTTAAATGCTTTTTTTGTCATTAGTCATTTAGCATATAATTTTAATTAGTATATTAAGCAAGTTGTCAAGAATTTTACTAGCTAATTTCATTAGCTAATCTCAATACATATAATAACAAATTAAGCTGACTATAAAACACTAATTCAAAACTGGTCCAAAAATTTTATAACATATGCTGAAAAGACCTTAGCTAAAATTTTTAAAATTACTTTTTAATGATATTTTATTTTGATTACTCTTTCTAAAAGACAGAGAAGGCAATGTCACCCCACTCCAGTACTCTTCCCTAGAAAATCCCATGGACGGAGGAGACTGGCAGGCTGCAGTCCATGGGGTCGCTACCAGTCAGGCACGACTGAGCAACTTCACTTTCACTTTTCACTTTCATGCATTGGAGAAGGAAAGGGAAACCCACTCCAGTGTTCTTGCCTGGAGAATCCCAGGGACGGGGGAGCCTGGTGGGCTGCCGTCTATGGGGTTGCACAGAGTTGGACACAACTGAAGCGACTTAGCAGCAGCAGCAGCTTTCTAAAAGATACAGCTAAAAATATATGAATTTCTAAATCCCTATCAGAGAATATATCTTCATGTATTTTAAAATTTGTTTCCTATTCAGTTTTTTATTTTATATGTAATTTTCCATTTAATGTTCTAACATTACTCTTTTGATATCAGGTCTTCATTTTTACATTCTTTGCCACTTATTTATAGGTATTGATATTTCTAGGTCTTTAAACATTCTTAACCACTGTTTCTTGCTGCTAAGTCACTTCAGTTTCGTAATCTAGAATTTTTTATGCAAAATTTATTTATAATCTTTATAATAGAAAATACCATATTTTATACGATGCTATAAAACTTTTTTCTCCAGTTAAAAAATTGTCTAATGCTTTATAGCATTTTAGGGTTTTTTTATATTTTATATTTTACTGCCAAATATTTTATCTTGTAAAATTATGATTTCATCATTACAGGATATTTATTGTTTTTAACTAGATTGTCTATCTCTGGCAAGCTGAGGGGAAAAAAAAAAAAAAAGAACAACTCCACTGTATTATTGAAAACAAGATTTCATTTTATTTTTGGCCACACCACACAGCTTATAGGATCTCAATTCCCGAACCAGGGACTGAATGTAGGCCACGGCAGTCTAAGTGCCAAATCCTAACCACTAGACCACCAGGGAACTCATGGACGTATTTTAGTGTGAATAATCATTTTGCTTCCTATCAACCTTGTCTCTACGTATCAGGAAGGTAGAAGCTGCTGCACTGAAAGGACATAGTGTATTGTTTTCTGCACACTGAGTTACTCTTTGACTTTTTGGACTCTGGAGTATTTATTCCTTTTAACTAGGTACAGTTATATAATAGCAGATATTTTCACTTTTGAAAAAGTGTTTCAGGATAAAGCAGAATGAGGCTGTTAGCTTTCACATATATATTATTTTTTAAAATCATTGTATTGGAAGATATTTACTGATTCACTCATTTATTAAAGAATTTTCTGCACACTGAGTTACTCTTTGACTTTTTGGACTCTGGAGTATTTATTCCTTTTAACTAGGTACAGTTATATAATAGCAGATATTTTCACTTTTGAAAAAGTGTTTCAGGATAAAGCAGAATGAGGCTGTTAGCTTTCACATATATATTATTTTTTAAAATCATTGTATTGGAAGATATTTACTGATTCACTCATTTATTAAAGAATTATTATGGAATGTGTATTACATGCCAGACATTGAGAATATAACAGTAATCAAGGAAAACCCTTCTCTTATGCAAATTTCATTCTACTGTCTGAGGAATATGTAAAATAAATATATACCTGTCAATTAATGGTATAATTCTTCAAAGATAACATAAGAATTGTTCACAAAATGTGTAGGTTTGGGAGGAAAGGGAGTAACAATACTTAAAATTCTTCTCAACTGCTTTTAAAATTGTTATGGAATTTTAGGGGATACAGGGGCATTCAGAGATCGTGAAATCCAAGCTCTTCATTTCACACTGAAGATGCCCAAAGTTGGGTAGGGGAGTGATCCACCAACATCTTATTTGATCATATGTTGATAAATTTGACCTGGAAACTAAATCATGTGTCCCCAAATATAGTGTCCACATTACATTGCTAACTTGTTCCAGAATGTCACAAGTTTGATACCCAAAATTATGCCAGATGTAAAGCCAGGACCTTTTCCCCGTACTCTCACCTCCTATGTCAGAAAGAGTACGGTCTACTCTTTTTCAAACTTTTTAATAGCATTTTTTCATATCATTTTTGTAGTTCCAATCACATTCTTCTTTCACTTCAATTCAGTTCAATTGCTCAGTCATGTCCGACTCTTTGCAACCCCATGGACTGCAGCACGCCAGGTCTCCCTATCCATCATAACTCCCAGAGTTTACCCAAACTCATGTCCATTGAGTCAGTGATGCCATCCAAACATCTCATCCTCTGTTGTCCCCTTCTCCTCCTGCCTTCAATCTTTCCCAGCATCAGGGTCTTTTCCAATGAGTCCAATGAGTTCGTCACCTCAGTTGGCCAAAGTATTGGAGTTTCAGCTTCAGCATCAGTCCTTCCAGTGAATATTCAGGACTGATTTCCTTTAGGATGGACTGGTTGGATCTCCTTGCAGTCCAAGGGACTCTCAAGAGTCTTCTCTAATACCGCAGTTCAAAAGCATCAATTCTTCAGCACTCAGCTTTCTTTATAGTCCGACTCTCACATCTATACGTGACTACTGGAAAAACCATAGCTTTGACTAGATGGACCTTTATCGACAAAGTATACTCTATATTAATTCATATGTACTCTCATCATGATTATAGAACAATGGAGGGTAAAACCTTCATTAATGTGTGTGAAGGTGTGAACGTGTGTATATGTGTATATACGTATGTGGCCCCCCAAATAAAGTTGTTTAATAAGGATTGTTCTTTTGATTCAGTCACTAAGTCAAATCCAACTCTTTGTGACCCCGTGAACTGCAGCATGCCAGGCTTCCTTGTCCTTCGCTATCTCCCTGAGTTTGTTCAAACTTATGCCCATTGAATCATTGATGTCATCCAACCATCTCATCCTCTGTCTCTTCCTTCTCTTGCCCTCAGTCTTTTTCAGCACAGTTGACACCTAGAACACACTTGCCATGTTTTGTGAGGTACTTGCTTAACCAGGATTATGGTAAGAAATGTTCCAAACATAAAATAACTTACATATATATTATGACTCTGGGTCTCCTTCATGCTTCCAGCTGGGCCCCGGGAAGTGCTTATTTGCAAACCTGGGAAAACGTCAGGGAAAGATGAATAGAGTTAAAATCGGCTCAGTTTCTTTGGGTTCTTAAAGTACTAAGACCAGCCTGAGGCCGTAAGTGAGGCTTAACATCTCTGTTGAGTTCAAGGGCACATCTGGGTTATGAGGCCTTCATGTGGGCTCAAATTTATCCTGCTCCATTTAAGTGCAAACTAGAGCTCCCAGCCATGAGGACCAAAAATCTTTAGGGTAATTTAAGGATGCAATCAGTCGACTGGAAGCTTTTTATTGTGTAGTCAGTAGCCATCTGCAGTCAATAAAAAACTATCAGTTGGCCAAATACACAGAAGCATGCTGAGGGTCACTTGTCTTTGAGCGGTGATTTGGTCCTGTGCCCGCACGCACCTGTTTGCCTTTGCAAACCCTATCGTGTAGACTGGAAGAAGCTGTAAGTGCCACCTTGCCACTGAGCTACACAATACACCTACAAAGAAGGGTGTTTAGATTTTTCTCCACACTTGCTTCAGAAGAATGCTTCTCCTAGTCAATGAAGGCATACCAATACGTTTACACCTGCCAGCCAAACTTTAGTTACAAAAATGAAATGTCGAGAAACACGGATGAATACGGCCTCCACATACCTTGATTTCATGAAAATATACGTTTAAATCAGGATTGCAAAAACAACTCCATAAACTGTTTCAGGAATTACAGTGATTCAATATAAATGAAATCACAGCTGGCATTGATGTAAGACTGCTGTGAAGAATAGCTTTTCTTAAAGGTGCTGCTATCACTTGGCCAAGGGTTGTTTAAAAGCAGAAAAAAGGGCTGTGGTATAAAAGTAATGAATAGTGGAAATGAATAAAATAGAGAGAAAGCTATTGATATAGCATGAAAAATATAAAATCCATTAAAGTAATAACAGTCCAATTTACTAAAATTTCTCAAAGTATCTTGTAAAATAGCTCTGCGTGATTTCTCTTATTTTCAGCTATGATGCTCTGTATAAATGGGTTCAGGTTTTATTGCTTGTATGATAAAGTGAAAGCTCAACTTGCCATCAGAAAACCTAAAATCAGAAAACAGGAGGTGTCACTACTCATGTGAATTTGAGAAATCTCAACCTCAGTGATCACGAGTGTGTTGATAATTAAAAGTAATATAACAAGTTTTTTTTTTTTTTTCTTCTTCTTTATAAACGGAAAGACTCAGCCCAGAGGCAAAGCAAGTTGCTTTAGGTCATCAGCCGAATCATCAGTGGTGAGGCTAATGTTTACATGTCCAGACTCTGTGTTTAATGGGTTTATTCACAGCTTTACTCCTCAAGGTAGGGTCCCTGGAGAAACAAAATTATCATGACTGGGGAGCTTGTTGGACATGCAAGCTGTCTAGACCCCAGACCTATTGATCCATAATCCACGTTTTAAACAGATTCCCAGGTAATTCCTCTGCACATTAGACTTGGAAAAGCAACACTTTACAATCTGCTGTCCTCTCACTCCACGGTTGACATGGGGGAAGATGATCTAATACATGTGAAACAATCCGTGCTCAATGGATGCAACGCGACATGCTGCTCAGGCGCCAAGTCACGTCCAACTCTTTGCGACATAATTTTTCTTAAAGGTGGTTCTAGGAGTGCCTTTAATTAAAATTTAATTCTAAGAGTGATTTTAATTAAAAATTTGGAATTAAAGAATGCCCTTGTAAAAATTTCACTAGTAATAACCTCACATTTTTTCAAACACACATACACCAATGAATTCAAAATTCTTCCAAAGTTAAACTGAAAATAACTATTTCAATTAAATATTCATAAAGTATGAAGCAATATTTAATTCACAAAAGATTCCATCCAAGGGTGCTAGAAGAATTTACAGACAGCATGGTTTATTCCCTCTCAAAATTTGTTTATGATTAGATGGAAGCAAAGTTATAATCTGAGACAGCTTGCAAGTAGCAAAACTGTGCAAGAAGTTAGTAAAGGAAATGGATTTTCACATATTCATTTCTGATATATTCACAGTAATGTCTAGCTCTTAAAGTAACAAAAAGAATCTATTGATCTTAACATCTCCTTATTTAGGCAACACAAATATGGCCATTGTATCTTTTGCACTATGCATCTCTAGTGTCAAGCACAGTGCTTGGCTATATTAAGTGCCAAATATATATATATATGAAACTAGCAGTGAGAGGGGGAGGTGCAGAATTAGGCAAAATATATATATATTTTGCCTATTTGCCTAAATAGAAGGAAGAAGGAAATGGGATCTGACTGCTATTACAACCAGAGGGAAATATGATAACTCTGAAAACAACTGAAGCTTAAGATTCTCATTTCTAAATATGATTTTGAGAGGAAGAGACAGTAATTTGAGAAAACACTGCACTACCATGATTGAAAAGAGTTTTATGCTCTTCTAGACCCTGGACAGAATAAACCCCAAAGTACCATAATCTCCATTGCTGAAGTTAAAAGTTGCAAACAAAACAAAACAATACAACATCGAGTGTTAAAATAAAAAATGCTAAACAAGTTGATGCAAGTTGGACTCTGATAATTATAACAACAAATGCAAATGTGTGGAAATACAGTAAACCAAATATTTTAAATAATTTTGATTCCAGAGGGTGGAAACAGAATCATGTCTGCCCAAGACATGCACTTTAAAGTCTCTGAAACCTGTGATAGGTTACTAACATGGCAAAAGGGACTTACCAGAATAATTAAATTTATGGATCTTAAAATAGGAGATTACCATGTATTATACAATTTGGCCCAATGTAGTCACATGAGTCCTTAAAAGCATAGAACTTTCTCCAGAAAAGAACTGAGATGTGGCAGAAGGTAAAGTCACATGAATTCCAAATATATTTGAAATTCTGACTGACTCTGAAATGTTACCTGGAGGAACCAGAGACAAGACTCTAGGTGTTAAGAGTGGCTAAGGTGGGCAGGAAGCAGGCACTTCAGTCCTACAATGGATTTAAATTATCCGAGCATCCTGAAAGGGTTTGGGACTGGATTCTTCCCTAGAATTGCCAGTTAAAAAAAAAAAAAAAAAAGGAAAGAAAGAAAGAAAGAAAAGTAGGCTGTCTATATTTTTATTTCAGTCTTCTGGAATATGTTGCAGAGGAATAAGCTGAGTCACAATGTGCCTAATTT
>SJYX01010080.1:90976-101836 GCA_006410675.1 Oreotragus oreotragus | reverse complement strand
GTCAGTGCTGGAGACACGGTTTCCATCCCTGATCTGGGAAGATCCACGTGGTGTGGGACAACCAAGCCTGTGTGCCGCAAGGACAGAATCCATGCTCTAGAGCCCAGGGGCCATAAACACTGAGCTCATGCACCACGGCTCCTGCGGACTGGGTGTCCTGGAGTCTGTGCTCCACAGCAAGAGAGGCCACCACGGTGAGAGAACTGTGTACCACAACAGGAGGGCGGTTCCTGCTCGCCACAATCTGAGAAGAGCTCATGCACGAATGAAGACCCAGCCCAGTCAAAAGAAAGAAATGAAAGAGTTTATGAAACATTGTAACAGTAAATAAAATGCTGAATCCACACACACCATGCACATCCCTTATACTAAATTCTGTGATGCTAAACTCATAAAAAATGCCTTTGTTTGTTGGTTCTCTTCCATTACGGTTAGATAAGAGCAAATTACCTTTCAAGAGGCAAAAACGGTGTGTGCAGCAGATCTTACAGACTTTCCCTTGCACTGAAATGTTTTTACTCAGAGCATTTCAGAATACCAGGATTTTCCTCTGTCTCATCACTCTATTACCATCACAAATAAGAGATCAAGATGTCAAGAAAGAGAAAATTTGAATACAACTCTAGGTTATATGCCTTGTTACTTATGAGCTGTACCACAAGTGAACTATTGCTATAATATATTAAAAATAGCAGTAATTATATCAAATGTGCATGGGGGCTGTGCCTTTTAAAGCACATTAGGGACTTTTACATTCTTTTCATTTTGACTTCATTTCTATCTCTTAAGCTACCTCCAATTAATAATTTCTTTCTTTCTCTCAATGCAGTTTAAATATATCTTTTCCTCATGCTATTATTTCTTGTGAAATGAAGGAAAAATGACAGTACACTAACAAGCAATGAGTGTAGCATAACAAGAGTTCACTGAGGTCTATCAGAAATTCCATTTGGTATTTCTTTGTATTCTACTGTTTTATTTTATTTACCTTCTCTTTACATATAATGAAAAGGGATCCAAATTGGAAAAAGAAGAAAAGATGTCACTTTTTGCAGATGTTATCATACATACATAGAAAATCCTAAAGATGCTATCAGAAAGTTACTAGAGCTTATTAATGACTTCAGTAACATTGCAGGATACCAAATTAATACACAGTGATCTCTTGCATTCCTATACACTGATAAGAAAGACCAGAAATAGAAATTCAGGAAACAATCGTATCTGTCATTGCATCAAAAAGAGTAAAATAATTAGCAATAACCCTACTTAAGGAGGCAAAAGACATGTACTCCAAAAATTATAAGATGCTGATGAAAGAAACTGAAGATGACAAGATACAGCATGACAAACAGAAACATATATCTTGTATTTTTCACAGTAATACAACATATTTTTACTATTTTTTATGGAAACACAAGATCCCAAATATCCAAACAACTTTGAGAAGGAAAAACAGGAATGGAGGAATCAGAATCCCTGACTTCAGACTATACCACAAAGCTACAGTCATAAAAACAGTATGGTACTAGCACACAAATCAATGGAACAAGATAGAAAACCCAGAAAAAAACTCACTCTCTTATGGTCAATTAATCTGTGATAAAGGGCAAGACTATACAAAGAAGAAAACACAGTCACTTCAAAAGTGGTGCTGGGAAAACTGATCAGCTACATGTAAAGGAGTGAAATCAAAACATTCTCAAAACCATACAAAATAAACTAAAAATGTATTAAAGACCTAAATGTAAGACCAGATATTCCTAGAGTAAATCATCAACAGAACCCTGACATAAATCTCAGCATCAACTTTTGGATCTGTCTCCTACAGAAATGGAAATAAAAACAAAAATAAACAAATGGGACCTAATTAAACTCAAAAGCTTTTGCACAGGAAAGGAAACAATAAACAAAACAAAAAGGCAATCTAAAGTATAGGAGAAACGATTTGCGAATGGCAAGGGGTTAATTTCCAAAATATACGAACTGCTTTTCTACTGCTATATAACCAAACAATCCAATCCAATAATGGGCAGAAGATCTAAATGTACACTTCTCCAAAGAAGATATACAGATTACCAACAGACACTGGAAAACGTGTTCAACATCACTAATAATTAGAGAAATGCAAATCAAAATTACAATGAGGTAACACCTCACACTGGTAAGAATAGTCACCATCAAAAAGTCTACAGATTAATAAATATTGGAGAGGATGTAGAGAAAAAAGAACCTCCTTACAACTGATGTAAATTGGTGTAGCCACTATGGGCAACAGTATGGAGGTTCCTTAAAAGCCAAAAAATGTAGTTCCGTATGATCCTGCCAATACCATTCTTGTACATATATCAGAAGGAAGGTATAATTAGAAAAAAAATATGTGTACCTCAATGTTCATTACAGCACTATTTAGAATAACCAAGGCATGGAAGCCATGTAGATTTCCATGACAGATGAATGGATAAAGAAGATACCGTATATGTACATATGTATATAAAGAGACTCACAGACAGGAAAAATAAGCATTGTTACCAAAGGGGAAAGAAAGTGGAGTGATAAATTAGGAGGTTTGGATTAAAATTTGCACACTACTGTATATAAATAGATAACCAACAAAGCCTTGTATAACAAAGAGAAGTATACTCAGTATTTGTAGTAACCTGTGAGAGAAAAGAATCTAAAAAAGAATACATATATATATATATGCAACTGAATTACTGTACTGTACACTTGAAACTAACACAATGTTAAAAAAAATAATCCAAAGAATTGGAAAGCAGTTTCCTTCTGTGTTACTTTCTAATACATGGTTTAAAATGATTTTATACCCTCATAACTCCTCCTAATAATTTTATTTTTTCTCAGGGCCAGCATCATCCATAATGTAAATATTAATGACCGTTTTCTACATAATAGAGATTTTCTATAATACATAATACAAAGTGTCCCCTTACGGAATTTGATGAAATCATTGACAGTGACAGAAAAAAAAAAGATGAGAATTATTATAATGAGCACAATAAAAATGACCATAGCTACTATTTTTGAATACTATTGATTATAAACTTGATAGACATTTATTAGATACATACATACATGGGTAATTAGTTAATATTTACTTTCATATGTAATACTCATGGCTATCTGTAATTTATACACTATTAATATCCCCATTAGGCAATTAAAAAAAAGATTAAAAATTCTTATTAAATTAAAATGTCAACTATTTTTAGATATTTTAACATCTACATTATCTTATAATGCAGATATCTTATCTAATTAACTTTAAGTTAATCAATTTCCTTAATTAGATGGATGACCATTCTTGTACTTCCAAGCATATAATTTTTTGGGTCCTGATCATATGCTCAATACTACAATAAATTTTTTGCAAATTTATCTCAGATGATTTTCAAAATATTATAAATTTTGTATTTTTTTTCTGTTCAATATACAATGAAAAAATTCAGAGATATTCAATTACTTAAAAGAAGCACCAGGGGTCCAATTCAATTCTGAGTCTAAAATTTAAAGCTCTGTTTACTACTATAGTGTTTCCCAGCAGTGTACACTACTTCACTTTTATAAGTATTTCATAGGATTTCGTTATGTCCAAATATTGAAAAGTTCTGTTATCTTTGAAAGACTTTAATAAATAAGAGATTTTTGGTCATTTACAAGAATAATTGTTAGTTTTGTTTTAATTCAAGGCACTAAATGGTAATATAAGAGCAAATGACATCTGAGATATATTGACAGTTTATTCCAAATCCTCTAACATATATAAAGGAATATTTCAGACAAACACTTATAGATCACATTTTGTTAAAAGTGGTAGCGAAAACTGCAGGAGCATGCTGGCTCTAATCTTTCTAAGAGTGATGTTCTCCCACATAATGCTCTCTTACCTGATATGACTTAAATCTCTAAATGATTGGAAGTAGCTTTCATATCCTGGTGGATGAAAAATATAATAATTATCTAAATTAATTATCTGTACAGCATAATTCTGTATACCTGCTCAGAAGTACGTGTGACAGCCAGGAAAACATAGTTCTCAGTTATCCTACTGATGCTTGTGAACTGCGGTGTTGGAGAAGACCCTTGAGTCCCTAGGACTGCAGAGAGACCCAACCAGTCCATCCTAAAGGAAATCAGTCCGAATATGCATTGGAAGGACTGATGCTGAAGCTGAAACTCCAATACTCTGGCCACTGGATGTGAAGAACTGACTTATTGGAAACGACCCTGATGCTGGGAAAGACTGAAGGCGGGAGGAGAAGGGGGCAACAGAGGATGAGATAGTTGGATGGCATCACTGACTCAGTGGAGGAGTTTGAGTAGACTCTGAGAGTTGGTGATGGACAGGGAGACCTGGGGTGCTGCAATCCATGGGGTTGCAGAGAGTCGGACACGACTGAGCGACTGAATTGAACTGACCCACACTAGACTGGCAAGTTCACCTGCCACCTGAGAGTCCACCACCATATCTGCACTGAGGCCATATTTCTACCCGTCAAGTTCCAAATGTGGTGAGGATATTGTACTCTAACAGGAGCCTTTGGCTTAAGGACTTCATATCAGACTGACTGAGATTTTCACCATGCTGTACGGGAGCCTGACTCCACCTGTGTATTCGACCTTTCCCTGCCCTCTTCTCTCACAGGAGTCAGACCTGCTGATGGTCAGCGGGCTCTCTCTGACCACTCCAATGTGGTGAGGATATTGTACTCTAACAGGAGCCTTTGGCTTAAGGACTTCATATCAGACTGACTGAGATTTTCACCATGCTGTACGGGAGCCTGACTCCACCTGTGTATTCGACCTTTCCCTGCCCTCTTCTCTCACAGGAGTCAGACCTGCTGATGGTCAGCGGGCTCTCTCTGACCACTCCTGCCCCTTTATTCTTCACAAATATATATTGTCCTATCTCATTTCGTGTCTGCATGGCAGAGCACAGGAACTGACACACCGAGTCAATAAATCCTTACCTAGGAGGAGGACTGAAAATGAATCAAACGTGAACTACTGAAGTTTATCTTGAACCTCATTTCTAAGACCGTTTGTTGCAGATAGGCACTTAGAAGTAACTTGAAAAAAAGAATCTGTTAAATTGCCTGATGAACAAAGTGTTCACCTCCAACCTTGGGAAAATATGTGATTCTTGCAGGTCAATCCTTTTTAAGGAGAGAAAAACCCAGCTTTCTAAGTTCATAGCTACTCAGGTTAAGGATGGCAGTGAGGGTTAAGGGGAGAGCAAAGTGATTGAAAATGCCCTTCACAGGGTACACTGCACTGTTCGCTGGAAAGAGATACTGCTCAAAACTGATTTCACATATAAGCTTTTTGAATTAAACTCCTTTTGCTAAGAAAAAGAAAGGTATGAAGTGGGTTTTGGTTCAGGGATCTACGTGGAGAAGTATCTTTTTATGTGCTTCAAAATCAAGAAGGCTGTATAAGCAGACATTTGAGAGATTTTTACAACCAAATTAATTTATCTGTGCATTCATTCATTTATTCATTCAACAAATATTGCACTTTTTAAACTTAATTTATTTTAATTGGAGGATAGTTACTTTACAATATTGTGGTGGTTTTTGCCATACATCAGCTGAATCAGCCACAGGAGCACATGTGTTCCTCCCGTCCTGAACCCCCTTCCCACCTCCCTCCCCACTCGATCCCTCTTGGTTGTCCCAGAGCAGAGGCTTTGAGTGCCCTGCTTCGTGCATCAAGCTTTCACTGGTCATCTCTTTTACGTATGGTAATGTACATGTGTCAACGCTAATCTCTCAAATCATTCCACCCTGGCATTCTCCCACAGTCCAAAAGTCTGTTCTTTCATCCATGACGGATTCAAGTCAATGTATGCCAAAACCAATACAGTACTGTAAAGTAAAATAAAGTAAAAATAAAAATAAAATAAAATGAACAAAGGAAAAAAAAAAGAGAGAATTGAAGGCTTAAAGACTTCCCTGGTGATNAGTCTGTTCTTTCATCCATGACGGATTCAAGTCAATGTATGCCAAAACCAATACAGTACTGTAAAGTAAAATAAAGTAAAAATAAAAATAAAATAAAATGAACAAAGGAAAAAAAAAAGAGAGAATTGAAGGCTTAAAGACTTCCCTGGTGATCCAGAAGAAAAAAAAAAAGAAAGAAATATAGTGAAGAAAGCACAATCCTTTCCACAGACTGATTAAAATGTGAGGCAACCAAGTGAGCATTTTAAATAGTGTGCAATCGTTTGTGATAAGTAAGGGAGCATGTGAATGCAACAGAAAAGAAGGACACCTATTTCATTGTGCAAGTATTAGGAAAGATATGCCTTAGGAAGCAATGCTTCTGCTTGAATTCTGAAAGATAAACAGAGTTAGTCAAGGACGCCAGGTAGTGAAGTCTTATCATTGAAGAGAGAGTGCTGGTAGAAATGACTCTGAAACCACAGAACTACAAAGTAAGTGGTAATTCAAGTGAGAAGAAAACTTGTGTTGCAGATAGAGTGATAAAAACTAGAAAGGAACCTGCATGCTCTCTAATGCTGAATGTTACACTTTGGTCAGGGTACAGCTGTTTATGCATTTAAAGAAGGGGTTGAGAATAAGCTCACAGAGAAAGCATAGCAGACTATTGTGAGAATCCAGGTGACAGAGAATGAGTATCTGAACCAAGATGGCAGGGTCAGAGAAGAGTCAATGGCCTGGGCTGTAATCAAGATTGCTGGGAGAAATATCAATAACCTCAGATATGCAGATGACACCACCCTTATGGCAGAAAGTGAAGAGGAACTCAAAAGCCTCTTGATGAAAGTGAAAGAGGAGAGTGAAAAAGTTGGCTTAAAGCTCAATATTCAGGAAACTAAGATCATGGCATCTGGTTCCATCACTTCATGGGAAATAGGTGGGGAAACATTGAAAACAGTGTCAGACTTTATTTTTCTGGGCTCCAAAATCACTGCAGGTGGTGATTGCAGCCATGAAATTAAAAGATGCTTACTCCTTGGAAGGAAAGTTATGACCAACCTAGATAGCATATTGAGAAGCAGAGACATTACTTTGCCAACAAAGTTCCATCTAGTCAAGGCTATGGTTTTTCCAGTGGTCATGTATGGATGTGAGAGTTGGACTGTGAAGAAAGCTGAGTGCCGAAGAATTGATGCTTTTGAACTGTGGTGTTGGAGAAGACTCTTGAGAGTCCCTTGGACTGAAAGGAGATCCAACCAGTCCATTCTGAAGGAGATCAACCCTGGGATTTCTTTGGAAGGAATGATGCTAAAGCTGAAACTCCAGTACTCTGGCCACCTCATGCGAAGAGTTGACTCAATGGAAAAGACTCTGATGCAGGGAGAGATTGAGGGCAGGAGGAGAAGGGNAAAGGAGATCCAACCAGTCCATTCTGAAGGAGATCAACCCTGGGATTTCTTTGGAAGGAATGATGCTAAAGCTGAAACTCCAGTACTCTGGCCACCTCATGCGAAGAGTTGACTCAATGGAAAAGACTCTGATGCAGGGAGGGATTGGAGGCAGGAGGAAAAGGTGACAAAAGAGGATGAGATGGCTGAATGGCATCACTGACTCGATGGACGTGAGTTTGAGTGAACTCTGGGAGATGGTGATGGACAGGGAGGCCTGGCGTGCTGCGATTCATGGGGTCGCAAAGGGTCAGACACGACTGAGCGACTGAACTGAACTGAACTGAGTGCCTTGAGGGAAACATATAGAAACTTGAGTTTGTCATTCTCTGTAAGTTGACAGCACTCTTATAAACACTATTTTCCTGCAACAATTCTCAAATCTTTTGTGACCTTGATAGTGATCTATGGCACTGGACACTTGGTTCCCCAGGCCTAGTGACTGAACTGAACTGAACTGAAAGGTAATACATTTAAAGGAAACTGATGTAATTTAATGACTGCTAGATTATGGGGATTAAGAAAGAGAGAAAACTCAAAGATAATTTCCCAATTATCTAGCTAAACTAAATGGTAGATGATGCCATTAAATGAGGTAAAGAACCAGAAAAGGAAAATAATTTTTCAAGAAAAATAAGGGAATTTTTGGAGACACTGAGTTTATCTAATGCACACAATGGAATTTTAATTTGGACCATACTATAATCAATGAATAGCCATGAAACAATTTTTTCCTGAGGTTAATTATGTTTTTTAATAACTAGAACTTTAATCATAATTCCCTGAATAATGGAAAGATGGTACAATGCAAAAGATGATTACATATTTTCCCTAGTAGATGAAATCTAATTCAGAATCTTGTGAGACAGCCCCACAGAGAATAAAACTTCATAAATAACAAAATGTTCTAAGAAGTCTGCTCACTGTGAAATTTAAGAATGGGAGATCCAACCAGTCCATCCTAAAAGAGATCAATCCTGGGTGTTCATTGGAAGGACTGATGTTGAAGCTGAAACTCCAATACTTTGGCCACCTGATGAGAAGAATGGACTCTGGAAAAAGACCCTGATGCCGGGAAAGATTGAAGGCACGAGGAGAAGGGGACAGAGGATAAGATGGTTGGATGGAATCATCGACTCAATGGACATGGGTTTGGGTGGACTCCAGGAGTTGGTGATGGACAGGGAGGCCTGGTGTGCTGCGGTTCATGGGGTCGCAAAGTGTCGGACATGACTGAGTGACTGAACTGAACTGATCATTCAGTGAAATTATCCTGAAATCTTTGAATTACCAATATGACACCCAAAACGTCTTCAGTTGTATAAAATTTCATTTTGCTTTTTAAAAATTTTGAGATAATTGTATATTCATATGCAATTACAAGAAATAATACAGAAATGTGGTGCATATATACAATGGAATATTAGTCATAAAAAGAATGAAATTTTACCATTTACATGAACATGGATAGATCTAGAGATTCTCATAATAAGTGAAGTAAGTTCAACAGAGAAAGACAAATGTCATGATATCATTCATAAGTGAAATTGCAAGTTGCTCAGTTATGTCCTACTCTTTGCAACCCCATGGATTATAGAGTCCATGGAGTTCTCCAGGCCAGAATACTGGAGTGGATAGCCTTTCCTTTCTGCAAGGGGATCTTCCCATCTCAGGGACTGAACCCAGGTCTCCTGCATTGCAGGCAGATTCTTTACCAGCTTAGCCACAAGGAAAGCCCCAGTGGAGGTCACTACAGAGCTGAAATTCCCATCCTTGCCCGGTAGTAATAGGAGTCTCCCTTTTATAGATATTAATGGAGGCTGAGTGGAGACCTGGATTTCTACCCCTAGTTGTCACTGAGAAGGCAGAACCGTCTACTTCTCTTGTGAGAGCAATCTCAGGAAAAACAAACTAAAACAGAAGGCTTAAATAAGTCACAGAGCATTACAGCATAATACTCAAAATGCCAACCTTTCCATTTAAGTAAATATCATTCAACAAATCAAGAACCAGGACAATCTCACATTGAATGTGAAAAGATACTGAATAGATGCCAACACTGAGGGGACAGAGATGTTAGACTTATCTGAGTAAGACTTAAATTTAAATACTTTAGTCATCATAAAAATATTTGAAGAAACAATTATAAACAAGCATTGAGAACTAAAAATAGAGATTCTGAGCAAAGAAACAAAAATGTCAGAAAAATAAATATAAAAGAGAGCCAAATATAAATTTTATAAAAATAAAAAGTATAATAACCAGAACAAATAATTATTGGGTGCTCTCAAAAACAGTATGCAAAGGACAGAAAAAAGAATTAGTGAACTTGAAAATGGANAAGAAACAAAAATGTCAGAAAAATAAATATAAAAGAGAGCCAAATATAAATTTTATAAAAATAAAAAGTATAATAACCAGAACAAATAATTATTGGGTGCTCTCAAAAACAGTATGCAAAGGACAGAAAAAAGAATTAGTGAACTTGAAAATGGAATAATAGAAATTTCTCAGTAGAAAAACAAAGTAAACAGACAATAACAAAACAAACAAAAATACCAGATACATTAGCACAGGAATGTGTGGGAATATTAACAGAAGATTAACCTGCATCAGTGGAGACAGAGGATAGGAAAAAGAACACAGGACTGAAAACTACTCAAATGGATGAAATTTTGGATGAAATAATGGATGAAAATTTACATTTTCAAAATATATAAATCTACAGATTCAAGAATCTAAGCAAACCCAACTAGGATAACTGAATTAAGTACATATCAAGGCATATATCACAAATTTCCCCCTCCAAAAACATATCATACAAATATTAAATCAATGAGAAGAGGTTTTATTCATATCAGGTAAAGTAGACTTCAGAACTAAGTCTTAGGAACATCAATTAATAAAAAATAGTTAAAGAAGAATTCTTTTAATTCTACATAATTTCTTCTAAAAATTCAAGAGGGGGAAATGATATATATATATTTTTTCTTTTTATAGTATTACTCTGATGCCAAAGCCAGACAAAAATAGAAAAATAAAGAGAAAATCACAAAATTTGTCTCTCATGAATATAGATCGATATCTCACAAGCGAAACTCTTTCACATGAAATAATAATTGATATTTTTATATCATAATTGAATGGGGTTTACTTTAGTGATGTAAGTCTGGTTAAATATTCAAGAATTGGTTAATATAATCCACTATATTAGCAGGATAAAGAAGCAAAGTCATGATCATATCAGTCAATGCAGTAAAAACAAAATTCACCACCCACACACGTAAAAGCCTTTAAACAAATAGGAAAGATGGGTGGCATTCTCAATGTAATATATAGCAACTACAGAATACCTATTCAGTTCAGACTCTTTGTGACCCCAGGAATCGCAGCATGCCAGGCCTCCTTGTCCATCACCAACTCCCAGAGTTTACTCAAACTCATGTCCA
>SJYX01010080.1:5229-89457 GCA_006410675.1 Oreotragus oreotragus | reverse complement strand
TATTATATAATATAGCTAATGCAATCAAAATGTGTGGTATTAGGGTTATAGAAACATAGATCAATAGTACAAAATAGAAAACCCAGAAATACATACCCACCAATATTCCCAACTTGTTTTTTTGGACACAGAATAAAAGACAATTTAATGAAGGAAACAGATTTTTCAATAAATGTTTTGGGAGTATCTGGACATCCATTGGCAAAAAAATGACCCTCAGCCCAAGACTCACACATTATATAACACTTAAAATAGCCACATGCTTAAAGGCTACATAGTAATATTTTGAAAAAAAAAAAAAAACAAAACAAAACAAAAAGCCTTGGGGACTAGAACCGGGTAGAGAGTAATTAGAACTGAACCCTAAAGTCCATAAAAGGAAAATTTATATATTGGACTTCATGAAAATTAAAACTTTTACTCTGTTGTAAAAGAACCTGGTAAGTGAATGAAAAATCTGTCTACAGGCTTGGAGGAACCATATGCAAACCACATATCCAACAAAGGACTAGATCTACAATAAAGTTCTTAGATCTAGTCCTAGAGTTTCTCAAACACAACACTCAAAAATAAATAGAACAAGGGCAAAAGACACAAACAAACATTTTATAACAGGAGATATGCAGACAGCAAGTATGAACATGAAAGATTTTCAAAATCCTTAGGCATTAATGAAATCAAATTAAAACCACAATAAGACATATACCTATCAGGACAACTTACTAAAAGTAGTGATAACATCAACTTCTGATGAAGGAACTGGATCATTCATACATGGGTATTAAGGATGTAAAACTGGATAGCCACCTAGAAATCAGCTTGTAAGTTTCTTAAAACACTAAATATGTAACCAGTATTATATATTTTTATGTGTTATATAAATTTTTTAGTATTATATATACATACTGTTCACTTTTCACTTTCATGCTTTGGAGAAGGAAATGGCAACCCACTCCAGTGTTCTTGCCTGGAGAATCCCAGGGATGGGGCAGCCTGGTGGGCTGCCATCTATAGGGTTGCACAGAGTCAGACAGAACTGAAGTGACTTAGCATACGTACTATTACATATTACACAGTCAGAAATTGCACTCAGAGAAATGAAAAGGCATGTTCACACAAATACTTAAATATTCATGTTTATATCTGCTTTATTCACGACAGTTAAAAACAACGATTAATCCAGTTCTCTTTCAATAGATGAATAGGGACACACACTGGTACATCTTTACCATGGAATATTATTCATTAATGAAAAGAAACGAACTGAAACATGCACGAAGCTAAGTAAATTGTCAGAAAATTCTACTGAGTGAAATCCCAATCACTTATCTTCTGTATGATTTCATTTATATAACATCTTAATAAGACAACATTATGGAAATAGGGGGCGGATTAGTGGTCGCCTGGGTTGGGTTAAATGAAACTTGGGACCTGGAATGAAGTATGTGTGATTATAAACGTGCATCCTAATTGATCTTTGCAGTGATGCAAATCTGTATCTTCACTGTCAAGAATCATATCCTGGTTATGATACTATCTTTTAGTTTTATAGGTCTTCCCTGGTGGCACAGATGGTAAAGAATCTGCCTGCAAGGCAGGAGACTCAGGTCTGATCCCTAGGTGGAGAAGACTTGGACTTCCTTTGTGGCTCAGCTGGTAAAGAGTCCACCTTCAGTGTGGGAGACCTGAGTTCAATCTCTGGATTGGGAAGATCCCCTGGAGAAGAGAAAGGCTACTCACTCCAGTATTCTGGCCTGGAGAATTCCATGGACTATAAAGTTTGCTATGTCTTTGACCGAGATGCTAAGTTACTTCAGTCATGTCCAACTGTTTGCCACCCCACGGACTATAGCCCACCAGGATCCTCTGCCTGTAGGATTTNTTGGGAAGATCCCCTGGAGAAGAGAAAGGCTACTCACTCCAGTATTCTGGCCTGGAGAATTCCATGGACTATAAAGTTTGCTATGTCTTTGACCGAGATGCTAAGTTACTTCAGTCATGTCCAACTGTTTGCCACCCCACGGACTATAGCCCACCAGGATCCTCTGCCTGTAGGATTTTTCAGGCAAAAATACTGGAATGGGTTGACTCAGGAGTCTTATGTATTTTATCAGCATCCATGAAACTTTGACATGTTAATTGGTAAGACTGCAAATATAGACCCAAAGAACAATATGGTGATGAGTTCTCTGGGTTTTATTTTTGCTCTGTTATCACAGACAAGGTGTTAGAGAGGCTGTATATTGTTGCCAGGAGCCAGCATGAAGAGTCCCACCCATGGCAAAGGTCATGAGGTTAAGGGGCCGGACAGGCAAAGGCGAGTCGAGTCTTAAAGGAGCCTCTCTGGATCTGCTCATGCATCTGCCCCCAAACCAGAGTCTGCCTGCCTTACTGCATTGTGCTTTTTGCCACTCTTCTGACATTATACAGGGGGGTTATCCCCCCCCCCCCACCTCTCTCTGAAAAGGAGTTAACTTAGGACTCCAGTTAATAAATATCCTGGGCATGACAAGGGTGTTTCAGTCCAAAAACCTCTCTGCTGGCAGACTAGCTTGTGTGACAGGATTATCCACACTCTTGCTACTACCTACATGATTGTTTACAACCTCTCAACCATAAACAGCACAGAGAGTTTGGAGTATTTTGAAAGTCTTAGTTAGCATAGGGTTTTTCTAAAGATAAAAATCATGTTGGTGAAGGGTTTCATTGCTGAGTTAATGATTGCCACCAGGCCTCCATATCCTTAGGCACCTTAGAGTATGTTAAGTAAGTAAGTAAGTAAAGTCACTCAGTCGTGTCCGACTCTTTGTGACCCCATGGACTGCAACCCACCGGGCTCCTCAGTCCATGGAATTCTCCAGGCAAGTACACTGGAGTGGGTTGCCATTTCCTTCTCCAGGGGATCTTCCCGACCCAGGGATCGAACCCAGGTCTCCCACATCAGAGGCCTACACTTTAACCTCTGAGCTACCAGGGAAGCCGATGTAATTGGAATGTAGAAAAAGAAATAGAGTAGTTTTGATGTTAGCAATACTAGACGTTTGAGTTAATGAATTTTCTCTTTTGTTATAGATCACTGTAATCCTCTTTCTTTGTTATAAATGATTGTGTCCTTGCTATGTAAAAATGTAACTTTATCACTATGTTAAGACTAAATAGATCTTAAGGGGAAACAAGTTTTCTGATGGATTAACCCTTTATCGATAGAAAGAAAGGTGGGGCCATAAAATGTTAATAGGTCTCAAGACCAGAAGCCAGAAGATATTGTGAACAAATGTAAGACCTTTGTAAGAACAAAGATATGCTAAGAACACTGTCTTTAGATAAGGGTTGGAGCAGCTGACCCTGTGTGACTCTGCTTCTTACATTTATCCCTATGTACAACTAAAAGTATAAAAATGGACCTGGAAAATAAAGAAACGGGTCCAGTTCCTGGAAAGACTGGTTTCCCCCGTGTGGTCTTTTCTCGTTCTCTTCTTTTCTGGCTGAATTCCCATCTGGAGCATGGAGGCTCGCCAAGCCTACTAATTTTGCTGGGGCTTCTAAGATCTGACTGGGGAGGACTTCGGGAGAACGGGAAGACACCTGTGGCCTTCGTAGGTGGTGCAAGCTCCTTGTCTTGGGGTTTTATTGGTTTTCCACGTAAACCAAGTTATTCAGCTTCTTTTTCTCCACTAAAATTTCCTACTACACTATTCTTTTCTAATCTCTGTTTATATTTCCAGTTAAATAGTTCTTTCCTAGGACGCCGACTCTGTCCCCACTTCGAATTACCCTGGATCCACCAGGGCTGGATCCCGGCATATTGTCACCCAGCTTATTTAGCTAATATGCAGAGAACATCATGAGAAATGCTGGACTGGATGAAGCACAGGCTGGAATCAAGATTGCCCGGAGAAATATCAATAACCTCAGATATGCAGATGACACCACCCTTATGGCAGAAAGTGAAGAGGAACTAAAGAGCCTCTTGATGAAAGTGAAAGAGGAGAGTGAAGAAGTTGGCTTAAATCTCAACATTCAGAAAACTAACATCCTGGCTTCCAGTCCCATCACTTCATGGCAAATAGATGGGGAAACAGTGGAAACAGTGGCTGACTTTATTTTTTTGGGCTCCAAAATCACTGCAGATGGTGACTAAAGCCATGACCCTTTTCCTTGGCAGGAAAGTTTTGACCAAACTAGATAGGATATTAAAAAGCAGAGACATTACTTTGCCAACAAAGGTCTGTCTAGTCAAGGCTATGGTTTTTCTAGTAGTCATATATGGATGTGAGAGTTGAACTATAAAGAAAGCTGAGTGTAGAAGAATTAATGCTTTTGAACTGTGGTTGTTGGAGAAGACTCTTTTAAGAGTCTCTTGGACTGCAAGGAGATCCAACCAGTCCAACCTAAAGGAAATCAGTCCTGAGTGTTCATTGGAAGGACTCATATTGAAACTGAAACTCCAGTACTTTGGCCACCTGATGCCAAGAGCAGTCCCATTTGAAAAGACTCTAATGCTGGGAAAGATCGAAGGCAGGAGGAGACGGGGATGACAGAGGATGAGATGGTTGGATGGCATCACCGACTTAATGGACATGGGTTTGGATGGACTCCGGGAGTTGGTGATGGACAGGGAGGCCTGGCATGCTGCAGTTCATGGGATTACAAATTGTTGGACGTGACTGAGCAACTGAACTGAACTTATGGATGGATGCTTGTACCTGCAGCGGTTAGCATTACAGAAAAGGAACCATAAGCTTATGACACCAGACAATTTGCATGCTTGCCTTTTGCTCTAGAAGGACGTACTGCCTATATTATCTTCCAAGGAAATTAAAAATAGACATACTGCAAAAGTTTATATGGAGTAAAAGGCAGTCACTGCCACCGAATGGTATCTGTGGTGCAAGATTATATTATCACTTTTAAAAAATTCTTTTTTCATCAAATTTCTATGGCTAAACTATTGGACCAAAGCACAAAATGAGTTTCCTATTTATTTTAATTAAAATCAGTTTTTTAAATTTATTTTTTTTGCTAATGGGAGTTTCTACTTTAACAATTTTTACTATGTTGGAAATCCAGTCTCAGGCCTATTGATTTACAAGGCTTTTCTGTTTATTTCTACCATTTTAATTATTCAACTTTATAAATGGGACCACCTTCGTTAGTATACCTTTTGTTCTCCAGGTATCCTCTAGCTCCTAGCTTTTATTGACTGACATATACTATGGTCAACCACCACAGTATATACCATAATCTATGCCAACTTAGCTTCCATTAACTGATATGAATCAAACTCCCTTAAAGCAAAAGTCACTCAGTTGTGTCCAGCTCTTTGTGAACCCATGGACTGTAGTCTGCCAGGCTTCTCTGTCCTTGGGATTCTCCAGTCAAGAATACTGGAGTGGGTTGCTGTGCCCCCCTCCAGGGGATCTTCCTGACCCAGAGGTTGAACCAGGGTCTCCTGCATTGCAGGCAGATTCTTTACCACTTGAGCCACCAGGAAAGCCCAAACTCCCTGAGGCCTATGATTTGTCATCTTGGAACCTTATAGTTCCTTTGTTTCAGTCCCAGATTTCCTCCCTTCTGCTGATTTTGTATTTATTTAATTTTTTTTACTGTGGCTATGACTTTAATTATTATAAAGTGTACCTCACAGATGTCTTATTTGTGATGTTGATGTGATGTTTTGGTAAAACAGAATTTAAGACCAGTGCTGACATTCCTTTTTGACTAGAAATTTGTTTTACTACTTCAGGAAAAAAGCATAGATTTCCACTTTGGGTAGAAAAAATTTTAAATCATCTCATTAGTCATGATGATGTAATTATTATAAATTAGACATAAAACTATACATAAATAAACATGGCAACTAATCTCCTTCAGTAACACACTATTGAAAGCACTATTTAATGAAATCCTTTCAAATGTTAAATATCATCCTTGCATTTCTTTTTACATTATTTGTGATTTTCCTTTGTTTAAAACAGAAACTCCTTTGATTTAGGATTATCTATTCAAATGTTAATCCATAAGCAGATATATAGTGATTAATTTGCACATGGCTAGCAGCATACTAAATGTGCACAATTAGCACATGCACTAAACACACACTCAGATTACTTGAGAAACTTAAGGCTTGCTTACATTAAAGCAATGTAAATTTCCTGGTTGTTACATAATAGGCAGATCAGGAATATCATAATCGTGTGTCACTTTTACAGATATCAGTGCATTCAATTTTCCCTTTGTCAAAATATCAACCATGGTTATAAGACCCAAACTTTAAGGCTAAAATATTTCTGTCCCTAAACAATACAAAAGACAAGCAGAGATAGGGCCATAAAATTTCTGTATCATTTTGCAAAAAAAAAAACAAAACCAAAACTACAGCAATCCATTCTTCCTTTTGAATCATTGGCCTCTAGGTCCTTCACTATTTCCTTTTCCTCTTAAACCCATCAAATTTACTAAGTGTTAGCAATCTCCCCACAATACTGCCTTGAAAATTATTTTCAATCATTGAAACAAGTGGCTTTTTCAATGAGTGTAAATTTTACTTCAAATCTTGTCCCCTAAGGACTTGTTTTCTTTAATACTTTATGGGAATATTTAATTTGTCTAATAGGAAAATAAATTATGTGTCTCTTCTATTGAAATTTACATAGAAATACTTATAGTATGTTTTGATGTTCGTTTTCTCTGATGTGAGGCTATTATCAATGCAGAAAATCAGAGAAATATGCCAAATATAATTTTTCAAGCTTTTAGTTTGCTTTCCTTTGTTAGTATCTATTCATGAAAGATCTCAGGCAACAAAAGACAGTATGTTCCAGAGACAATAAAAGATAATTCAACAGATTAGTTGAACTTTATGTAGATGTGGGTACATCATGAAAAATTCTGCATCATGTCAAAGACTGCTGTCTATTTGCAAACATTACACCTAAAAACTTGAAAGTCCTCCATTTAAGTATGATTTCCTCAATCAAGCAAAATTGAGGTCCTTTAGGGGGAAAACAAATGAAAGAAAAGGTTTAGATGAGATTGGCATCACTTTTACCTAGAATGATTTGATTACATATGCTCACATATTCTGACAGGTTTTATCTAGAGGTACATCAGCATCATTTGACAGTTTAAAGTTATGAAACAATATGAAGTACAGGCATGCTATTTATATTCAGTACACACATATGCAGATCTTGTTGGTATGACACTTTAGGAATCTGAAATCATCAAAATATTGTTTTGTTGTCTTATTTCCTTGTAAGCAAGAATTCAAATTATGTGAAATAGCATTATCTATATAGTGCATGAATAACTTTAGACTTCTTTTTTAGGCCTGTTGAACTTGAATCAGCTTTTTGTTGGTATCTCACACAATCAAATACAATAACTGCTGTTCCCACACTAATCAATAAATGCTGCATAGCATTATCTGGATACAAACGAGACCTCTCACTGTTTGCATGTGCTTTTAGATACTTGTGTAGTAGATAATTGCTGAAATTAAAAAAAAACACACTATATATGATCTATCTGTAGATGCAAACTCTATAAAAGTAATGTTTAATAATACAAAAAGAAGAAATTAGAATTGGTCAGAACTGTGGTGGCCAGTTTATTTTATTATTTAGATGGATTACAGCCAAATTAGTTAAGTAAAATTCCAGACTAATCATAAAAGTAGCAATACTTAATGATCTCTCCATGCAGGGTTTGATATAGCACAGGCTGGAGAATAATGAAATGAAAGCAGAAACGATTAACTAATCAAAGTAGGACAAATTCAGTTGGATTTCACAATATATGGTTTATAACGATGGCTCTACATATATATTAGAAGCCAATTCTATGTGCAGGCTTTTAATAATTAAGACAATTTAAAGACATCAATATATTTCTGAAGCAAATGTAAATTAATTTCTAGGTATCATCAAATGAGTATTACAGGCTAAAAATATCAGCATAACTGAGATAGATAATTTTATATGTCAACATGACTGAGTAATGTTGCCCAAATATGTGATCAAACATCATTGGAGATGGATGTTTCTACAAGGGTCATTTGGGGGGATGAGAGTACCATTTAAATAGGTAAAGTAGATTGCCTTCCATTTTGTAGGTGGGCCTCATCCAACCAATTGAAGGCCTTAATAGAACAAAGACTGACCTACCTTGAGAAAAAAGGAATTCTGCCCGGAGACTATCTTTAGACTCAAGCTGCAACTATTCCTTGGGTCTCCAGCTTGCCAACCTACCCCACAGATTTTGGATTTCTTAAACTTACACAGTCTTATGAGCCACTTCCTCAAATAAATGTCTTTCACACACACACACACACACACACACACACACACACACACATTTGGTTTGACTGATGCAGGCCTGGACAGATTAGGACTAATACAGATGAGAAAGAAGGGTGTTGCTGTAATGAATACCAAAATATGTGGAACTGGAGAATGGGTAGGAGGTAGGAAGTGTTTTGAGGTGCATATTAGAAAAAAAATCTTAGACTTGGAAAAGTTGTTAGTAGAAATGTGGATATTAAAAGTTCTTGTAGTGAGGTCTCAGATGGAAATGAGGAATATGTTATTTCACATTGGATAAAAGGTGAGCTTTGTTATAAAGTGACAAAAAATTGAATCATGTTCTAGTGTTTTGTGAAAGGTAGAATTTGTAAGAGATGAACTTGGATAGTTAGCAATGTGAAATTTTAACAATGAGAAGAATTTAGAATGTGTTGAAACTTCTGTCTGATTCCTCCTTACTGCTTAGATTAATAGTAAAATTTTAGAGGAAAAAGTATAAATTCAAGGAAAAAAAAAAACAAAAAAACAACTTAATTGAAAGGGAACCAGAACTGAAAACTTTGGGAAATTCTCAACCTATCCATATTGCAAAAAATGAGAGACTGTGTTCTGGCAAGAATACCAAGGGGGTGGCTGCACAGTCATTTAATACAGAAATCATGGATTTAATTAGTTATCTTAGCAGAAATCAAGAACAGAGATGGGATTATACCAGAACTAGAGGAAACACTGCTGGCTTGGATGAAAGGGAACAAAGATAAGGCAAAATGAAGGAAGTCTGCTGGACTTTTGAGATTCTATGGTATGAGACCGTAGAGCTATCCAAGAAAATGAAGAATCACCCTTAAAGTGATTTGTATTAGCAAGCCTGCTATTGCCACCACAGGACCAGAAGGCGTAGGTCTAACTCAAGGCTGAACTCCCGAGTTCCTGAGGGCAGGGCCACCTCCTTTGTTTCAGCAGGCTGCTGCTCCAGTGGGCCTAGAAGTGGGAGCACCATTCTGGTGGCTGTAAACTCTCCATCATCAAAACTGTATGGAACTCGCCTTACTAGGATTTATGCGTGTTTGGTTCCCGTGACCCTTTTACTCTTTCCAGCTTATCCTTTTTGGAAAGGGAATGTCTGTCTTAAGCCCTTCCTACCACTTATTTTGGAAGCAGGTAGCTTGCCTGGTTTTACAGGTTCACAACTGAGAGAGGAATTGATGCAGAATCGATGCGTTCAAACAGTGGTGCTGAGAAGACTCTTTAGAGTCCCTTGGACAGTGAAGAGATCACATCAGTCCATTCTAAAGGAAATCAACCCCGAATCCTCTTTGGAAGGACTAGGCTAAGCTCCAATACTTTGGCCACCTGATGCGAAGAGTCGATTCACTAGAAGAGACACTGATGCTGGAAAAGATTGAAGGCAAAAGGAGAACAGGATGACAGAGGATGAGATGGCGGGGTGGCATTACTGATACGATGGGCATGAACATGGGCAAACTCCAGGAGATGGTGGGGGACAGGGATGCCTGGCGTGCTGCAGTCCATGGGGTTGTGAAGGGATGACACAGCTAGGTGCCTGAACAGCAACTGAGAGAGACACTTTCCTCAGGGTGAAAGCAGTAGATGCTCAGTCGTGCCCGACTCTTTGCAACCTCATGGAATATAGAGTCCATGGAAATCTCCCCGCCAGTGGGAGTGGGTCGCTGTTCACTTTTCCAGGGGATCTTCCTGACCCAAGAATTGAACTGGGGTCTCCTGTATTGCAGGCAGACTCTTTACCCATTGAGCTACCAGGGAAGCCTCAGAGTGAATCATATCTCAAATCTCAATGATTTAGATGAGATTTAGAACTTGGAGCTGATGCTGAATTAAGACTTATGAGTTGTTAGACTGGGGGTAGATGTAACTGGCATGTGAGGAGGCTATAAATTCTGGGGGTCAAGACTCCAGAGTACTCTGGGCTAAATATATCTCCCCCCCCCCAGATCCAAGTACTGTGAGCTAAACACCCCCCTCCAAAGGAGTTAAATTGATACCTTAATCCCCAGTACCTCGAATGTAACCGTTTGGAGAAATGTCCCTTAAAGAAACGGTTAATAAATAAGGCTACTAAGATGAGCTCTATTTCAATCTGGTGTTCTTCTAAGAGGAAATTTTGACATACATAAACAGAGGCACTAGGGATATGAACCCAAAGAGGAAAGATCGTGTGAGGACTCCACAAGGACTTAGCCATCTGCAAGCTGAGCAGGGAGGGGGACCTTAGCAGAAGCCTGATCTGCCAGCTCCTCGCTCTTGGACTTTTCTAGACATTGAAACTACATCATGTCTTTTAAACTACCAGTCTATTTTGGAATAGCAACCCTAGAAATTTAATATAATCATAACCATAGTTATGACATAATACTAACCAAAGTTAATATAATATAACCATTACATTACCTGATGGTCAATATTAACTTAATAACTTTCAAAAATGTCTTGATATCAGGATTCACCTGCTGGAAACAGTCAATGAGAAAGACTTAAAACCACAGGCATGGTTATACTAAAATTCTTCTGGTTGAGTCTCTGAACATGCTCATATACTTAAATCAGAAAGTTCTAAAATTAGCTTATACTCTCTAGGAATTTGAAGTAATGTAAGAAAGCATCCATTTACACAAATGATTGCAAGCTAAATAAAGTCATAGCCTTGAGTAGTAGCATTCACTGTGGGAGAGTGTAGGAGATTATTGTAGAGGCATTGGCTTAAATGCAGCACACCCCTAACCTGTGAGACAGGCATTGCTGAGGAAAACAACGCTGTCTTAATAAAGCATCACTTGAGAAGTGTACAAAGACATTAAGAAGAATGCATTACTCATTCACTCACGCAGCTCAGAATTTCTAAGATTCCTTAGAATAAGTTTTTTGTTAGAGGAAAATATTTCCTTTTCCCTCACCCTGTGAGTCACGTAATTGGACAAGCTCTCTATGTAAGTCTTCTAGTGAATACTCAAAAAGAATTATCTTCCTGTGGAATTTGCCACAGGGGTTTTATATATCTTATCAAACTTTAAAATTATTTTGGCAGCTGATGGGGAGAGTGTGTAAATGAGAGCACAAGGTCAAATATTTCAAAAGATCAGGGCATTCTAGTCAGAAAGTAAGAAAACTGCAGATACTTAACTTACGAGGCACTTAGATAAATTCAGTTAAATAACTCTCCTAACGCAGTCTTCTTAATGTTCTTTAAATGCATTTCTTCTTTCTTATGTTGTTATTCACCTAGGTCATGCTTTTATATATCATAATCTTACTATTTCCATAGTCTCATTAATTTTATAATATTTACACAGATGTATTTAAGACATCTTAATACTTACCCTATCAAATTTTACATTTATCACTGATAACGTATATAATATATTAGAAAATAAATATAATAATTTTAAATGAGCTTTACCTTTCTCAAGCTCAGTTTCCTCACTGGAGAAAATATGGAAGAAAAGACTAGAGGGTGTGAGGTGGAACTAATACTTGTCAAATAAGACTAATATTCGAAAGGGGTATGTGGCATTTTACTGATGAGATTTATTTTAAGTGATCAAAAAATATTGGGGCTCAAAAATTGAGATTAATCATATTTCATGGATGATTAATAGAATTATGGATTTGTTTTGAAAGGGAAAATAAGAAGTTAGTTTTGTAGACTACTTGTGAAAATAAAAATGCTGTGGAGTTTTTCGTAGGGTTTTTCAGTAGACAATTGAAATAGAACTCAGGAGGCCTGTGGTGTAAAATGAGACTCATTTCCCTTTAAGGTAATAGTTAAAACACAAAGCCAATAAGCTCCTCAAAAGGAAAGACAAAAAAAAAATTATCTGGACTTAAGGGCACATATGCATTAGTGACAGATTTTATTCTCTTGGGCTCCAAACTCAGTGCAGATGTAATTGTAGCCATGAAGGTAAAATATGCTTGCTCCTTGGAAGAAAAACTATGACCAACCTAGACAGTGTATTAAAAAGCAGAGACATCACTTGGCCAACAAAAGTCCAGAACATCAAAGTTATGGTTTTTTCAGTAGTCAGGTACAGATAAGAGAATTGGACCATAAAGAAGGCTGTGTGTCAAAGAATTGATGCTTTTGAACTGTGGTATTGAAGCGGACTCCTGAGAGTCCTTTGGACTGCAAGGAGATCCAACCAGTCCATCCTAAAAGAAATCATCCCTGAATATTCATTGGAAGGACTGATGCTGAGGTTGAAGCTACAATACTTTGGCCACCTGAGGAGAAGAGCCAACTCATCGGAAAAGTCTCCGATGCTAGGAAAGATTGAAGGCAAAAGGAGCAGGGGACAATAGAGGATGAGATGGTTAGATAGCATCACCAACTCAATGGACGTGAATTTGAGCAAACTCCGGGAGATAGTGTAGGACAAGGAAGTATGGTGTGCTGGAGTCCATAGGGTCACAAAGGGCCCGGCACAACTGTGTGACTACACGACAGCAACAGTTCATTAGTGACTGTCAGGGAAGGAGTGGAAGCGTAGCCTATGCCTTCGGTGTTTCTTTACTGTGTCTACAGTAAAGAAAAGCTCACTGAAACTGGGTGACAATATGACTATTTCCAACTTCCAGAAGAGGATAAACTACCAAAATTATATGATCAGTAGTACAATGTGCTGTAAAGTTGTCTTAGAGTGGTAAACATTCCAATGGATTGTACAATTAACAGGAAAATGACAAAGTTCAAGAAGGCAGCAAGTCTGTGTCTTTCTAGTGATCTATTTTTAAAAGAATAAAGCAAAGTGCATGTTTTATTGGATGTAGATTTTTTAGTCTAATTTGCCAAAGTAGAAAGGAAAATAAGTTCATAGATGATAAAATATTCAGTTTTCTGCTTTTCTTGGGATATGAATTATACCCTCAGGGTTTAGAGAAGGAATATCCAATTAGCTACAAAATACAGTGTTTTATCTACAATTTTAAGGATTCATAAAGTCACCAGGCATATTAAAAAGCTGCACCTTTTTCTAGAATTTTCTCCACAGTTATATACATTTAAAAAATGTTTTGATGTTAATAAAGCAACATATCCTTATTCAAAAATTGTTAAAAATAAAAGATAGTGAAACAAATGTTATAATTTCTTATTATCAATTCCACTTAAAATAATTAGCAAAAGTATGAATTAATGTGTACCTTTGAGTGATTTTGTAGCAGGATTCTAATGATTTGGATACTCTCTCATTTTATGAAAATAGTAACAGATCTTTGCTAAATGACTAACAGATAATAAAACAATAGCTATAAATTATTAAATATATATTATTCTTAGTGAAGGACTATGTTAGCCATAATATGTTTAGATATAAATATATTAATATTATTTAAATAATGTAAAGTAATGACATGTATGGCAATTTTTGTATTTTAAAATTAGTTTATATAGATAATTTAAATTTACATTAAATTATTTTTGGACAAAAATATAAAATCTTTAATAATGTATAAGACCTTCTGTTTAAAAAAATTCATGATTATTTGACTTAGATTATCAGTGCTGTATTTCATGGATTATTTTTGTTACTGACTTCTGGAAATACTAATAGATCCTCTTAGTCTTATTCACATGAAATAACCTTGTGTTGACAGCCTAATAATACTGGGGGAAAAAAGCTTTTAAAATAATATCAATTTTCCATAATACATCATGCATGGTGGAAGATAATCAGTTGCTCTACAAAACAATTTTTGATGTAATCTTTTTCCTCTCATACCTTTTTCAAGTTGATGCATCATCAAAACTTTTTTTTTTCTTCTTGTAAGTTTCAAAAAGAAGAATTAAAAAAATCTTGTGACCTTCTCTGCAATTGGCTGAAACTTTCAGGGCTTTCGTTCAGGTCTCCATTAGTGGAAAGTGGTTTTAGCTAGCTGTGCTCCAGCATTTCAGTCAATTACCAGCTTTTATCTTGTTGTTATCATAAAGGGCCATTTCTTTCCTAAAATGGTCAATTAAGTTCATGAAAATAAATGGTGAGGAATATGCAATTTGTTAGCCGTACTGTCAGGAGTACCTGATCTTGGGGAAAAACATTTCAGAGGATTTCTTAATGAATAGAAATAGCTTTCATCAGACTAGATGTTTGTTCACATTCCTGTTTTTTCTGGCCACAATTCACAGTTAACAACACAGTAATTGAGTATTTGAAAGCTCCTAAAATATCTACCATATACTTAAAGAAGAGTCCCATGTTTTTGCTTAACTACTCCACTTGTTGCCATTTGTATAAAGTGCATTTTAGAATTAATGGAGGCAGTAGGTTTTACTTGAAGAGCATCAGGAAAGGTTCATTTTTCTTACCTGAGAAAATAGAATAAAAGGAACAAGGATTTGGAGAAAATTAATCAAGTAGGATATACTTAAGTAGACAGAAATGGTACAGCAATGAATATAAAACTTGAAAATATAAGAGAAAATGATGGGCAGCAGATTGAATTTCCACAATTATACAACATTGTTGGAACTCAGAACAAGAATACAGGCTTGAACAGTGCCTTTTCATTTCCTTATTCTTTGATTAATTCCTACTTTGGTTCTTAAAGTAAAAGTTCTTACCATTTGCCACACCATTCTAGGCCCAATGGATATTTTAGTATTAATAATTAGACAAAGCCATGTAAGTTATGTCTGGTTATGTGGCATCTTCCAGAATAGACCAGGAAATACATTCTATAAATGGGAATTTTGACTAGCATCTTTCTGGGTTACAAGTAAATGCTGAATGGTTGGTAATAAATCCATGAAGAAAAAACGAACTGTGTATTTTTGTGTTTGTTTCATTATTGCAAATATTTCCCTACAGATATTCTAACTAAAAAAACTTGTGACTCATTCTCTCTCCTAGCAAACGTATTCAACGCAGTGTCAAAGAAAATTTATGGGAAGAATAAAATCACTTCATCCAAATGGTTTTTCATTCTTCCCTTTGCATTGGAAAACCAGAAGCTAGGAGATTGCTCAGCACCCGTGAGTGTGTCTGTGTGTCAACTTGGCCAGTCCAAATGTCACTCTGAAGATATTTTTAAGATGATATTAACATTCAAATCAGTACTTTGAGTAAAGCAGATCATCTTCCATTTGGGTGGACCTCATTCAGTCCGTTGATGACTTTAACAGAACAAAAAGATTGACCTCTTCTGAGAAAGAAAGAATTCTTCCTTGAGACTGAGCTACAATATCAACTTCCCCCTGGATCTCTAGCCCACCAGCTGGCTCTGAAAATTTTGGACTTGCCAACCCCCACAACATGTAAGCCAATTGCATACATGTTTGCGTACACATACATATAAACACACACACATCCCCACAGGTCTCCTTGTCTCTCTTTCTCTGGAGAGCCCTAACAGGTTTTTACAAATGTGGTGGCACACCAACCGACATAAACATATCCCTTGGGGTATGTTAGTTGCTTAGTCATGTCCAACTCTTTATGACCCCATGAACTATACCCCACCAGGTTCCTCTTCCATGGGATTTCCCAGGCAAGAATACTGGAGTGGGTTGCCATTTTCTTTTCCAGGGGATCTTCCTGACCCAGGGACTGAAGCCACGTCTCCTGCATTGCAGGCAGATTCTTTACCATCTGAGCCACTAGGGAAGTCCCCATTTCCTTCTCCAGGGGGTCTTCCTGACCCAGGGATCAAACCCATGTCGCTCATGTCTCCGGCATTGGCAGGTGGACTCTTTACCACTATCACTGTCTGGGAAGTCCTCTGAAACCACAGAGCTGTTTCCAAAGCAGACTCTTGCTCACGACACTCCTGGCTACAGACGCAGACACATACGTGGGCCAGCCAGCTCTGCACATGGCTGCAAGGCCACCCAAGAGCAGGCACTCGATCCCTGCTCTATGGGAGGACCAGCCTGATGGCTCCCATGGGCAGACCAGGATAGCATTGCAGGAGGAGGGTTTCCTGGGGAGAGAGCATGCATCTTGACAAAGCAGACCCGAGTTCAAGGCTTCCTGGCTGAGAGCTGCAGGCCTGGGCTTCCAGAGCCTCCTCTCCAAAGCCGAGGGTCCCTCTGAGGGCCCCACCTGGTGCATCCACCTGACCCTTCCTCGGTAGACACAGGAGCCAGCTCTCCAGGGAGTCTTGAGGCAAACAGACACTCGAGGTTGTGAGACTCTGTTTGCAATTTATGGTAGAAAAGCACCTAACTCATATAAATGCAGTGAGTTCAAATACATATCAAGACATCTTTGATACCCTCACATCAAGAGTATACAGATACACATGAACGCACGTTACCAGTTTTTGCTGCAGTCTTGAAAAGTAGATAATCACTGGATAATATCACTCAATGAGTTTGTGTAACTGATACATATGTTTAGAAGCACAAACACAGTAACAGCAGAAGTTGACTATTTTCTCCAAGGAAATTAAGTTACTGCATTTTTCTTCTTTTAACTTTATGTTAGCTCTGATGTTCAAGCTGGTTTTAGAACAGGCAGAGGAACCAGAGATCAAATTGCCAACATCTGCTGGATCATGGAAAAAGCAAGAGAGTTCCAGAAAAACATCTATTTCTGCTTTATTGACTATGCCAAAGCCTTTGACTGTGTGGATCACAATCAACTGTGGACAATTCTGAAAGAGATGGGAATACCAGACCACCTAACCTGCCTCTTGAGAAATCTGTATGCAGGTCAGGAAGCAACAGTTAGAACTGCACATGGAACAACAGACTGGTTCCAAATAGGAAAAGGAGTACGTCAAGGCTGTATATTGTCTCCCTGCTTATTTAACTTATATGCAGAGTACATCATGAGAAACGCTGGACTGGAAGAAACACAAGCTGGAATCAAGATTGCCGGGAGAAATATCAATAACCTCAGATATGCTGATGACACCACCCTTATGGCAGAAAGTGAGGAGGAGCTAAAAAGCCTCTTGATGAAAGTGAAGGAGGAGAGCGAAAAAGTTGGCTTAAAGCTCAACATTCAGAAAACGAAGATCATGGCATCCGGTCCCATCACTTCATGGGAAATAGATGGGGAAACAGTGGAAACAGTGTCAGACTTTATTTTTTTGGGCTCCAAAATCACTGCAGATGATGACTGCAGCCATGAAATTAAAAGACGCTTACTCCTTGGAAGAAAAGTTATGACCAACCTGGATAGTATATTCAAAAGCAGAGACATTACTTTGCCGACTAAGGTCCGCCTAGTCAAGGCTATGGTTTTTCCTGTGGTCATGTATGGATGTAAAAGTTGGACTGTGAAGAAAGCTGAGCACCGAAGAATCGATGCTTTTGAACTGTGGTGCTGGAGAAGACTCTTGAGAGTCCCTTGGACTGCAAGGAGATCCAACCAGTCCATTCTGAAGGAGACCAGCCCTGGGATTTCTTTGGAAGGAATGATGCTAAAGCTGAAACTCCAGTACTTTGGCCACCTCATGCGAAGAGTTGACTCATTGGAAAAAACTCTGATGCTGGGAGAGATTGGGGGCAGGAGGAGAAGGGGACGACCGAGGATGAGATGTCTGGATGGCATCACGGACTCGATGGACGTGAGTCTGAGTGAACTCCGGGAGATGGTGATGGATAGGGAGGCCTGGCGTGCTGCGATTCATGGGGTCGCAAAGAGTCAGACACGACTGAGCGACTGAACTGAACTGAACTGAATGACCTGGTCTTCTGAAGTATTCAGCTTTATACCTGGTTTCTCATTTGTACATTCTTCTCATCGTCTGCCAAATATTTCCCTGAGCAAAAAGATGTGAAGTGTAAAACGATAATGATCACAACCACTGATACTTACTCAACTGTAGGCAAAATCCAAAAATTCAACTCCTTAAACTCATTAATGTTGCAGAGATTTTTCTCTCTCAAAGATATAAGGTGCCAATAAACAGCAATTGGTTGATTAATAATGGACCAGTATAATCAATATAAATGGTTTCAGGGTTATGTAATTATACTTTTCATTGCAAACGTTGCCTACATTTCTTTTAAAAACTAGTTCTGTATTCTTTTATGAATTTTGCCAACTAGGATATTTGTGTGAATAAAACTGAGAGAGAAAAAGATAAAAATAGCGCTCATAAGTGGAAGTTGACAAATATTATCATGAAGAAGGCAATGACTCAACCTTCACCAGCAATGATATTCCTCCAAGTTTGAAGATTGTGTCTTTAACTCTCCTTTTTATATTTAGGATCTAAAGGATTGCTTCAAATATCATGGAAAATAATTATTTGTTTAATAAATTCATAGGAAGAATAATTGAGAAAAATCAAATTTACTACCATCACCCAGAGTTTACTTTAAATTCAGAAGTTATTTAAGTAATCTAAATACTTTTAGCTGAAAGTGTAAGAGCTTCTCCATTTATTAAAGCATTTGCTCTTATATACAGAAAGTAAAACATCCTTCTACAATACCCTTAAAATATTCCCAGTTTGTTAGACATCTATCATGGCAAAATGTAGAAAATGCTACTGTTTAGATACATAACCAGAAAGGGTCAAAGAAAAATAGCAATATTTCATAAGTTGACTAGTCATCTAAAACTCAAAAATATCAAAATCTAAGTTTTAGAAGTAAACAATGATTTTCTTTGATTTATTATTCTTCTAATTTAGATGGACTTTTATTGTTGGCTTCCCTTTAGTAATTCAATGTCAGTGGTTCTCAATAAAGTAAGACTGAATCCTAAAAAAATTTTTTATAAATTTTTCCATAAAGCCTAATGATTTAAATGTGTAATAGGAACTAAGTTTCTATTTTCTATTCACTATGCAGATTAAAAAAAAAAAAGAGAATTAATTTAAGAATTCATTTCTGATATTTTTGGGGTTTTTCTTATTCATTTTTTAAAAATTGATTTTCCTTGTTTCACATACCCACAAAAAGATTTGAAGACACATATCCATGACCTAACAATATCAATTTAACTTTTGTAGTACAATGTTTATATTTTTGGTTCCATTATATTTATTATTCTGCCTAAAAAAAACTGAGGCTTTCATTTAGACACTTGTAGTATCCAGGTCAAATGATCTTGACAGTACTCTGAAGATGGGATTTTGTATTTTAAAATATTTACATAGAAGCTTCTCATTACAGGAGAAACACATGGTATATTTTATACACAACAAAGGCTCACTAAATCTAGATTCATAAACAATCGTAAATTAAAAGTGGGAAAGAAACATTTTAATGAGTTTAGTTACAAAGCTATAATCACTAAAATAATAAATGTTTCCTTGTTTCTACTCATTTTTCTTTTTAATAATTTTTAATTATAAGGATGTTGATTTTTAAAAAGTGACAAACTTTTCCATGTGTGCTTTCTGTTAAAAATCAGGAATATTTTTTATATATAAGGAATGTTTCATTATGTAAACACAGAACCTAAAAAGGGAGCTAAATATTTAATTAAAGACTATTTCCACCACATATTACACACATCTTCTGCTGTCTTTTGTCAAAGTCTCAATATCTATCTATATATATATATTCATTTACCTATCTACTGAGTAAAGTTGATCTTAGTATTTATAAAGAATAGAGTATATTTATCTCTAAATTGATAAATATGAATCGAGGGTTCCTAGAAAGCAAAAGATTGAAGAAAAGCATACGCCTACAACATAATGTGATTCGTAGATGCAGAGGAATTTTGAAAAGCTTCCGATTTATTCAGTGGAATTTAAAATCAAGGAACATCAAAGAAGGCATCCAGTTTTCCCACTCCATCACTCTAATCTGATATTTCATTAAGGGAAAAATAATCACACTGAAAACTAAGGAAGGAGTTGAGGCAAAAGGACATTAAGGAAAAAATTGTATGTTCAATCCCTGGCAATGCAAATTTATGGAACAGAAATTAGCAAAACTGTAATATATTTATGCATTCAAAACATTATTTTCCAATAAAATATACATATTTTAGCTTAAAAAGTTACCTACCATAAAGCAAAATGAAAGATTTTTCAATGAGACCAAAGAAAAATGGTAGAAAAATACAATGAATCAATGAACAAACATTTGATTATTGAAAAAATGGTACTACTATATACTCACTAGTGCTCGTTCAAAAATAAGGGTCCAATCTGGTTAGCAGCCAATGCTAACTGGACGCTCTATAGCCAGTGCTATAGAAGATAATACAATCATTTATTACTAAAAGTGAAAGTGAAAGTTATTTAGTCGTGTCTGACACTTTGCGACCCCATGGACTATACGGTCCATGGCATTCTTCACGCCAGAGTACTGGAGTGGGCAGCCTTTCCCTTCTCCAGCGGATCTTCCTAACTCAGGTCCCCCACATTGCAGGCTAATTCTGCACCAGCTGAGACACAAGGGAAGCCCATTTATTACTAATGCACCTGTTAATTAACAGTAGACAAGAATCTCTGTGTTCCAAGATCCTTAATATATGTGTATTCTTTGATCCATAGTAAAAAGCATCTAGAACCGTATCTTAAGAAAACAATAAGAGATGTGAAATGATAGTAACATTTTAAAACTCTTTATCAGTTTGTCCTTTATCATAGTAAAATATTGGATAAATTTTACATTTCACAAACAGAAAAAGGGCTAAATGTACTTTGGCTTAGGCACATGATGGAAGGTAAAGAAAATATATTGATACATAAAGTACCAAATGGTTTAAAACAAACAAACCAAAAAAAGTGAAAAATATACTGTTTAGGACCCCATGACTCCCACTAGTTAAAGTGACTCACTTGAATGACTCAGACACTGAACAGGTTATAAAAAGTTCATTACAGAGGATACAGTGAAGCAGGAGCAAGAATAATATTGCATTACCTTGCTATGACTGCCATAACAAAATGCTGTAAACTAGGTGACTTAAACAATAGAAATTTATTTTCTTTTTTTTCCCCAATAAAGCCTTATTTATTTATTTATTTATTTATTTTTAGAGCTTCCATTTTACTTTATTTTACTTTACAGTATTCTATTGGTTTTGGCATACATTGACATGAATCTGCCACGGGTGTACACGAACTCTATTTTCTCACAGCTCTGAAAGTAGGAAGTTCAAGATCAAAGTGCAGCCAAGATTTGTTTTTTCTAGTCTCTTTCATGGCCTTGCCGATGGCTATATTCTCCAGGTGCCTTCGTGGAGCTATTTTTTTCTGTGTGCACACACCCCTGGTGTCTGTTTTACTTCTTATGTCCTTACATTGGCCTTGCTGGTTTAGGATTCATTCCCATAACCTTAATTAATGTTAGTTACACCTTTAAAGGCTTGACTGGAACATTTCATGAACAGGGGAGCCTGGTGGGCTACAGTCTATGGGGTCACAAAGAGCTGGACACGACGGAGCAACTAACACACATACAGACACACACATCTTCAAGTGCAGCCACGTTCTAGGGTACTGAGGGTTAGGATTTTAACATAAAAATTGTGAGGGACACGATTCGGTTCATAATACTCACATTAGTTGAAGGTTTGAGAGGGTAGGCACAAGCTTTTTCTTCACATGGTTCAGATGGATTCACTTTTCCCTCCAGTTGTAAATCATTCCACTGGGGAAGCCCCCTTGGCTCTTAAGAGTGCAGAGTTTTTAAAAGAGGCCTGAGAACACAGCTACATGTGAACATCAAACCAGGTACCGGTTGCCTATCATGAATCTTAATGTACATTTTCAACAATGGTCAGAGCCTGATACATCCTGCTCCACTGCTTCAGATATACAGAAATGCATCCTCATCAGTGATTATGTGAGTGTTCCAGAACTTTCTTTCTCAGAGTTCAGCCAAGGGTCTCTACCATGGCTTTTGACATTACTACTGACAGGCAGGAACTGGAAAAAGACAGACCTGCTCTCATAAAATGTACAGGGTTTACTTTTTTTTTAATATTAAATATAGAAAAGAGCTTTAAAATAGAGGATTCGAGAGAAGATTTAAATTTTATAAAATATCCGCAAGGTTTTCTATGGATGGTAAGATGATTCTTATGCTGCTATAATGTACTATCTAAATTTTCCATACACGAAATAAATGACTGCTTATTCAGAAAATATTAACATTTAAAATATTAAGTAAATGTTCAAAAATGGTAAAATATTAACATCCACCACTAAATTTCATAGATATTCTTTTTCTAGTCTACCTGTGTCTGAGGAGTCTAGTGTCTTTCTCTTCCTTACAAGTCCCTTCATCATTTTTTTTCCTTGACCTTTATCTATATGGTTCCCAAGCTGATACCTGGTCCTACCTGTCTTCAACATTTCCCTTTCATGTAAATCACAATTATGAGTAGCAACTGGTCTTATTTCCTTGATTTACATGAAGAGTTTTGCCTTCCCTAAAATGACTATTCTCACTAACATATCAGTATGCCTGAATCTGATGTAAAGATTATTTATGAGTGAGAAACATTATATGGGAACGTGAGAGTAATCAAAAGAGATAATTATTTGCTGCCCTATAGAAATGTACATTGAAGCTGCATATTTGAGGAGGTGTGCAGACTCCAGGCTTGTTTCTGCCACTTACCCTGTCCTAGCTCGGTGTCAATCATTGAGAAAACATAGAGCTAGTTTTGCCTCCTCTGTTTCCTGTTATTTCAACAAGGACTGACTCTTAAAAAGAGGAGACAGGGAGAAAAGTGAATCCGCTCTCATGACAGCACCTGTGAATTGATTTGGCAATCAGGAAAGCCTGCTGCTTTTACTGAACTGGGGCTAGGAAAGGGTGGCACTGCCAGTGTTAAAGGACTTTCATCATCCCACATCGCCTGTGTGCTAAAGTGCTAAAGGGACCCTTCAGTACAGCACAGAGGTCAATAGGATGCCTCCCTTGTCTGCCCACTCCCCTTAACCCTCCAATACACAGGGAATGCTCCCGTCTTGACAGATTTCTGTTCTCTGTGTGTTTCATCCTTTTTTCCATTCTATGATGTGTCCTACATTGTCCATAATTCCTTAGCGCTCGCTGAGTGCATTTCCCAAGTAAGGCCAGATGTTCTTTTCTCCATACAGACTCCTGCAGTATCTCCTATCCCTCGTCGCAGTTAAGGAGATCATCTTTGTGCACGCTTAGAAGGCACTCTTCTACAGCAGCATTAACTATAACGCATTGCAAACCGATGTATTTTAGATCCTAATAGTTACTTCAGGTCCAGGACCTTGTTTTAGTATTTCCCAATCCCCAGTGCCCAACACAGAGTTGGCTGTATACACTATGTGCTGTAAGTGGTTAGTTACTGCATGAATATATGGAAGCAGGTTTAGTTATAAACGTTCCATCATGACAACTAACAGATGTCAAGCAATAAGCAAATAAGGATTCTGATGTCAGGACCAGATGATACAAAGGAGGCTTCTGAACTTCCCTCTTCCCATGGATATACTGAATGTGGATATACCGAATGGATATACTGAATCTACTGAACTTCCCTCTTCCCATGGATATACTGAATGTGGATATACCGAATGGATATACTGAATCTACTGAACTTCCCTCTTCCCATGGATATGCAGCTACAGACAGAGAGCAGTTCCTTCTGAGAGAAAGCCCGGAAAATAGCTGAGTGCCTCCCCGCCACTGAGCAAAAGAGAAAATATCCGCACTGAAATGAGTGGGAAAGGCTGAAACACACTCTTCCCATAAACCGTAACCCTGGCACAACACCACTAAAGCAGGAGGGGAGCTGCACCTCCCAGCTGACCTCAGAGGATGGAAGGGATGGACCACACATCCAGTACCTGAGCTTTTAGGAATCCCACCCAAGAAATGGGCTCCCAAGCCATCAGGCTCTAAAGGCCAACAGGGCTTATACTCTGAGCCCCACAGAAGCGACTCTTAATGGACATGGGAGTGCTCACCATTGCAATTCCTACTCGTGCTTAGGCCAGAAGGAGCAGACACAAATGGCCACTCCCCCCTTTTTTCTTTTCCTGAAAGGGGTTTGACTGCATGCTTTATAAATTGTGGCCTGAGGGTCTGGCTTCCCAAAGCTGACTGATCCTCTCTAGCATCCTAGAGAGCTGAAGGGCACTTCCGCTGCCTTCTCTCTGTGGCTCATATGACAAGAAAACCAAGCCACTAGTGTCTCCCTGGAAAAAGCTGGCCCGTCACACATCTAGAACCCTAACCCCTTTTTTCCCCCTTTAGAATATTTTATTTGAAAGCTTTATACAAATTCATTAAAACATATTTTAAATATTCCTCAATTTTACTTTCGAATATGCTATAATTTAGTAATAACTTCATAATATAATATATTTTGTACTATGCCCTATATACATGGCCTCATATTTCCTCCCGTTTACTGAGTGTGCAGCAAAAGTACTGTTTTTCATGTTTGTGTGCTATAATGTAAAAGAGATTGGGAAGCACTGTTTCAGGAGGGAACCAGGAGGACATTGTGCATAAGGACTAAGTCACTTCAGTTGTGTCCAACTCTCTGTGACCCTATGGACTGTAGCCCGCCAGGTTCCTCTGTCCATGGGGATTCTCCAGGCAAGAATACTGGAGTGGGTCTCCATGCCCTCCTCCAGGGGATCTTCTCAAAGGGATCAAACCCATGTCTCTTATTTCTCCTGCATTGGCAGATGGGTTCTTTACCTCTAACGCCATCTGGGAGGCCTGGGAGAACATTAGGCTGGTGAAATGCGTCAGACACAGCAGGACAAATACTGCACTATCTCACTTAAATGTGAAATCTAAGTAAGTCAAACTCACAGAAGCACAGGTGGTTGTTAGGGGTTAAGGGGTAGGAAAAATGGAGAGATACTGATCATAGAGCAAAAAATGTCATTATGCAAGACAAGTTTAGGAAGTCTAATGCACAGTATGGTGATTATGCTGCAGAGAAGAACCAGTTCTGACTCCATGCTGGAACTGTTTCTTTGACTTGCTTTTTGTTGCTGTTGTTACAGTTATACACAACTGCCTGTCTCAGAGGACCCTGCCCCTCTGCCTGACTGTTAGACTAACGTGTCTTTTTTCAGTTCACAGGGAGAGAATCTGACCCTGCTCACCTATGAAAAGAGATTAATGTCCCTTCTGAAAACTGGCCATTCCCAGAGATGGAGATATTTTGTAAGACTGATGGCCCTTTTTACTTTACTTCCTCATGCCTCTCCCTCTTTATTCTACCTTTGACTTCAGTTCTTCACCTCCCCCTGCCTCTGCTTTCTGTAAAAGAACGTGGCATCCAGACACTGAAAAGACGATTATTTAGAAACATCAGTCTGCCATCTTCTCAGTCAGCTGGCTTTCCCAATAAAGTCATATTCCTTGCCTCAGCATCTCAACTCTAGGATTCAATGACCTGTCCTGAGGTGAGCAGAGCAACTATAACCAAAGAATACTGGCTGAGATACAGGGTCTCTAGATATCCATGACGGATTGGTTCCAGGACCCTCTGAAAAACTAAACTTTGAGGATGCTCAGGTTCCTCATACAAAATGGCATAGTACTGTATATAATCAGTGCGCATTTTCCTATATATATATAAACTTTAGTGTTTTTATTTTGCAAACGTGGAAAATAATCACATGTTATTGCATATGTGTGGAAGTGAACCACATCTTTTGTTTTATAGTTTCCCCTCTTACTTAATACACATTGGCAAATGTTCAAATGGGCTTCCTTTATCCCCCTTTATTTCTGTTATTGATCAACTTTCTCTGCATATGTGTTTTCTTGAAACAGTACCCCAGCCTTTACAGTTGGCAATCAAGGCTCCAACTTTAAAATCACCTAGCTCTGAAAGGCAAGGAGGCTTACATTCACAAGTCCTGTGGGACTTATCAAACAAAGAAGCAGTTGTTAGCAGACATAAAGCAACCCGCACAGGTAGATATCAGGAATTAGCACTGAAGGAGCAGGCAAAACTCCCATATTCCAGTTTCTCCCTAGAAAGGGCTTATTTTCCAAGCTTAATGATTAAATTTCTGACCTGTCTGTATCTGGGTGCTGACTACAGCATTCTCCCTTGGGCTACTAGCAGATCTTGGCATAGTTCAACTACTAGGAGTTACTAAGAAAAAGGATGCTTGGAAAATCAAAAGATTTGAGAAACAACCAGCAGTTTGAACTGGGTCAACTAACAAGGACCATTCACTGTGAGATACCAATCTGTCAAGGCTGAGAGTGGTGGCTGCTTTAGCTAACGCACAGCAACAGGGAGTCATGGAAAATGAAGGAACTGGGGAACACAAGGCACAACATAAATCTGCAGAAATTAACCTTAATGAATTGAGGATTAAGTGATTCACATTGTGAAACGGAATGTTCCTGCCATATCAGTAAACAAGGAGGTCACAATCTTTAGTGACTGCAGCCCACCAATGGGAGCCCGTGAGTTCTGAGGGAGCTCAGGAAACAGAAGAATACCTGCTTTTTAGCAGCCATCAGAGGGCATCCACTCTACCGAGCCCTGAGGAAAGGAAGCCCAGGATGTGAAAACACAGGACACTAGCCCAGATAGCTGAGGTGCATATGAAAAGAATGACTTCATTGAGCCAGACTCTTGCATCTCTCATACACAGAAAACCACTAAATTCCTTAACTTATGTTATCTGGTTTCCTTTAATCAACAATAATCTTTTGATGTTCAGAGTACCTGTTTATACTGGTCTAAAGTGTCACCGTACTTTGGACCAGATAAATATTCCATCCAATAGCAGCAGAAAAAGAAAAATATTTAAGTATAGATGGAGCAGGATGATATGTTAGGCCACAAAATAAGTCAGAAAATTTAAAAACATTGAAATCATATCAGACACATTTCTGCCCACATGTTCATAGCATGAAACTAGAAATCAAATACAAGGAGGCAAACAAAATTCAAAAAATGTATAACTTAAATGGCATGTTACCTGAACAACTAAGAGGTCAAAGAAAAAAAAAAAATCTAAAAATACCATTCAGTTCAGCTCAGTTCAGTTCAGTCACTCAGTCGTGTCCAAGTCTTTGCAATCCCATAAATCACAGCATGCCAGTCCTCCCTGCTGCTGCTGTTGCTAAGTCGCTTCAGTCTTGTCTGACACTGTGCGACCCCACAGACGGCAGCCCACCAGGCTCCGCTGTCCCTGGGAGTCTCCAGGCAAGAACACTGGAGTGGGTTGCCATTTCCTTCTCCAATGCATGAAAGTGAAAAGTGAAAGTGAAGTCGCTCAGTCGTGTCCGACCCTCAGCGACCCCATGGACTGCAGCCTTCCAGGCTCCTCCATCCATAGGATTTTCCAGGCAAGAATACTGGAGTGGGGTGCCATCGCCTTTTCCACCATTTCTCCCTGCCCATCACCAACTCCCAGAGCTCACTCAAACTCATGTCCATCAAGTCGGTGATGGCATCCAGCCTTCTCATCCTCTGCCGTCCCCTTCTCTTCCTGCCCCCAATCCCTCCCAGCATCAGAGTCTTTTCCAATGAGTCAACTCTTCACATGAGGTGGCCAGAGTACTGGAGTTTCAGCTTTAGCATCATTCCTTCCAAAGAAATCCCAGGGCTGGTCTCCTTCAGAATGGACTGGTTGGATCTCCTTGCAGTCCAAGGGACTCTCAAGACTCTTCTGCAACATCACAGTTCAAAAGCATCAATTCTTCGGTGCTCAGCCTTCTTCACAGTCCAACTCTCACATCCATACATGACCACAGGAAAAACCATAGCCTTGACTAGACGGACCTTAACATGGACTGCAGCCTTCCAGGCTCCTCCATCCATGGGATTTTCCAGGCAAGAGTACTGGAGTGGGGTACTACTGCCTTCTCTAGGCTTTATCTCTCTAGCCTCTAATTTCTAGATATTTTGCTATAGATTTTTCTATTTTGCCTCATAGCCAAAGTGGACTTGTCACACCACTAGGGGGCAGGCAAATACAACCCCTGAGGTGCTTACATCTCACACGCAGGAGTAAACAATGAAAAGTTTTAATATAAATAAGTTTTTAGATTTTTAGAAGTTTTAAAAATATGGTACAATAACACGTTGGTCTTCCCAGTTGCCGCTAGTAGTAAAGGACCCACCTGCCAATGCAGGAGATGCCAGAGGTGCAGGTTCGATTCCTGGGTGGGGAAGATCCTCTGGAGGAGGGCGTGGCAACCCACTCCAGGATTCTTGCCTGGGAAATACCATGGACAGAGGAGCCTGGAGGACTAGGGTCCGTGGGGTTGCAAAGAGTCTGACACGACTGAAATGACTTAGTACGCAGGAATGCACAATAATACATGAGTTTTCTGATGGGGTGTTTGAGGACTCTCAACTAAATTACACCCTTCCTGTTGTTGGGTTTAGTTTTCTAGATTGTACGTTGCGACAATGGCTAGCATTTATTGAGTACTTGCTGTGTGCAAGGTGCTGTGTTGTACATAATGAACTTTGCAAGTGAGTCCTTTTTATGCTCTACCCGGAAGGACCGTAAATCTCAGCCAGGTTAGATGGCTTGCCTGAGGTCACATAGCTGGCAACTGGCAAAGCTGGGATTCGGATGTAGGTCTGATTGCCCCTCGGCCAGACCCTGCTTTATTCCCACAGTTAACCTCCTCCCACAGCTGCATGAATCCGTGCACGTGGTCTAATCTGTCCATGCGCCCCTGCAATCCTCCCGAGCACAGTTACGTCATGGAAACACTTCTCGCTCTCTCTTTAAATAACCTTTTCCTATTTGGAACCAGTCTGTTGTTCCATGTCCAGTTCTAACTGTTGCTTCCTGACACGCATATAGGTTTCTCAAGAGGCAGGTCAGGTGGTCTGGTATTCCCATCTCTTTCAGAATTTTCCACAGTTTTATTGTGATCCACACAGTCAAAGGCTTTGGCATAGTCAGTGCAGAAATAGATGTTTTTTTGGAACTCTCTTGCTTTTTCTATGATCAAGCAGATGTTGGCAATTTGATCTCTGGTTCCTCTGCCTTTTCTAAAACCAGCTTGAACATCTGGAATTTCATGGTTCACATATTCTTGAAGCCTGGCTTGGAGAATTTTGAGCGTTACTATTAGACAAATTAAATTGGAAACTCAACATACCAAAAAAATATTTTATGCAGCAAAGGTATACAATAGCTCTAAGAGGAAAGGAAAAGGAAAGATCACAATAAACAGCTTGTTTATGAAATAAGAAAGACGAGCTTCCCTTGGGCTCATTGCAGGAGCCACGGGTTTGATCTCTGATCCTGGAAGATCCCACATGCTGTGGAGCAACTAAGCTGGTGTGCCCCAACTATTGATCCTGTGCTCTAGAGCCCAGGAGCCACAGCCTCGGAAGCTTCAGCACCCTGGAGCCTGTGCTCGGCAATAAGATAAGTCACAGCAACGAGCGGCCCACACATCACGACTAGAGAGGTGCCCACATAGCAACAGTGACCCAGCCCATCCAAAATAAATGCACAGGTAAAACTACTTTTTAAAGTAATTAGCAAGGGGATTCTGACCCAAAATAAGCAAGAAGGGAATAACAACGATCAAATGCAAATGAAATGGAGACAAGAAAATCAACAGAAAAGGTCAACAAACCTATGAGGTGGTTTTTTTTTTTTTTTTTCCTTAAAAGACAATTCTAATGGGGAAAACTTTAGCTATATTTACCAGGGGGTGGGGGAAGAGAAGACTCAAATTAATAAAATTTTAAATGAAAGAGGACATTATAAGAAAACTACAGAAATACCAAGGTTCCTAAAGAAAACTACGGACAATTACTTGCCTCAAGATTGGATAACCTAGAAGAACTGGATGAATTCTTTGAAATGTGCAACTAATGAGACTGAATGATAAAGAAATAGAAAATTTGAAAAGAACAATGACATGTAGAGAGGTTGAATCTGTAAATAAAACTTCCCAACAAAGAAAAGCACAGGATCAGATGGACTCACTAGTGAATACTGCGGAAGATTTAAAAGACTGACATCAGTTCTCCTCACAGATTTCCAAAAAAGTAGAAGAAAGAGAAGTGGGAACACTTCCAAACTTGTTTCATGAGGTCAATCTTATAGTGACGCTAAAGCCAGCCAAGGACCACGCAAGACACAATTACAGTCCAATATCCTAGGTGGACACTGATGCAGAACTCTTCAACAAGATATTAGCAAGCAAAATAAACCGTGAATTAAAATGATCAGACACCATGATAAAATGGAGTTTGTTTCAGGGAAACAAAGATGGTTCACAACCTGCAAATCAGTAATTGTGACATACCACTTTAACAAAATGTAGGAAAATAATCATACAATCTGACTAAATGCAGAAAAAAAAAAAACTTGTGACAGTATTCAATATCACTTTATGATTAAAAAAATCTTAGAGTGAGTACAAAGGGAACAAAGTTCAATGTAGTAAAGAACATATATGATAAGCCTAGAGCTAATAGCATATACAGCAGTGAAAAGATAAACACTTTTCTTATAAACTCAAGATAAGACAAGGATGTCCACTCTAACAACTTTCAGTCAGTATAGTACTGAAAGATGTAGTCAAATATATAGACAAGAAAAAAAAAAAAAGACAGCTAAATAGGAAGGAAAAAGCAAAAGTTTTTGCATATGACATAATCTTTTACATCGAAAACTAGACTCTACCAAAAACCTGTTAGAACTAATAAATGAACTCAGTAAATCTGCAGTATACAAAATCAGCTTACAAATATCAGTTATGTTTCTATTCACTAACAATAAACCATCTAAAACTGAAACTGTAAAAGCAATATCATTTATAATAATTTCAAAAACATAAATACTTAGCAATAAATTTAATCAAGGAGGCTAAAGATCTAAACACTGAAAGCTATAAAATACTTATAAGCCTAACTGAAGAAAATATATACAAATGGAAATATATTTTATGTTCAGGAGTTTGTAAGAATTAATACTGTTAAAAGTCCATACTATCCAAAATGATCTGCAGGTGAAATATAATTTCTGCCAAAATTCAAAACTAATTTTCCACAGAATAACTAATTCTGAAATTAATATGAGCTACAGAGAACCTCGAATACCAAAAGCAGTCCCGAGAAAGAACAAAGCTGAAGATGTCACATTTCTTGATTTCAAACTGTACTACAAAGCAATAATAAACAAAACAGTATGGTACTGACATTATATAGATATGTATAATAAAGCAATGGAATAGAATAGAGAGAGAAGAAACACATCTATGAAAATATATTCAATTAGACAAAGGAGTCAAAAACATATAATGGGGAAAAGACAGCCTCTTTATTAAGCAGTGCTGGGAACACTAGATAACCACATGCAAAGAATGAAGTTGGTTTCCTATCTTACATGTGAAATGAACTCAATATGGATTAAAGGCTTGATTGTAAGACATGAGTGCACACCTGCTAAATTGCTTCATTCGTGTCTGACTCTTATCAACCCAAGGGACTATAGCCTGACAGGGTCCTCTGCCCATGGGATTCTCCAGGCAAGAATACTGGAGTGGGTTGCTATGCTCTTCTCCAGGGGATCTTCTCGACCCAGGGATTAAACCCATGTCTCCAGTAGTTTCCGCATTGCAGGTGGATTCTTTAACAACCGAGCCACTGGGAAGGCCCCTGAATGTAAGACATAAAGCCATAAGTAGTGAAAATCACTCAGTCGTGTTCAACTCTTTGTGACCCATGGACTATACTGTCCATTGAATTCTCCAGGTTAGAATACTGGAGTAGGTAGCTTTTTTCTTCTCCAGGGGATCTTCCCATCCCAGGGACCAAACCCAGGTCTCCCACATTGCAGGCAGATTCTTTACCAGCTCAGCCACAAGGGAAGCCCAAAGCCATAAATATAAAACCCCTCAAAAGAAACATAAAGGGTGAGTTCTGTGACCTTCTTCTTGGCAATGGTTTTTTGCATTTCACATGAAGAAAAGTCAACAGAAGAAATGATAAACAAATGAGATTATCAAACTAAAATACTTCTACACAGTGAAAAAAATCATTAATAACATAAAAGACAACCTATGGAATGAGGGGAAATATTTGCAAATAAGATATTGATAAGCCATCAGAATATCTGGGTTAGAAAATCAGTGGGACTTGCATTCAGTAGAACCAGAGGTTGGAGACTCAGCTCTTAAAGGGTGCACACAAATTCTCACACACTCTGAGATGCAGGGCAGAAGCAGCAATTTGAAAGAGCCTGTGTCAGACACTCCTGCTGATCTTGAGAGCTTCCTAGAGAGGCAGGGGGAAATTCGAGTCACTCTGGGTAGAAAGACGCTGGTGACAGCCACACATGGGAGCTCAGTGTACCATGAGGACACTGTGCTGGCAAACACCCTTTCAGAATCCTGTTTCTACATTATTAGTCCTGGACATGGCTTTCTCCTACTTGCAGCTGGCAGTCTCTACATTAGACAAGGCCTAGCAGTCAGCTGGGTCAGGCAAAGTCACACCTTCTGGCACTTCTGGAGTAGTTGTTTCCCCCAAAACAAAGGCTCACACAACTCATAAAAGGGAACCCCTAGAACATACAACTCAGGCGAACAGAAGGAATCAGAATAGGAATAATTGATATGGAGGCTAAAAAAAATAGAAAATATCACTGAAATGAAAAGCCAACTCTTTAAAAATTCAGTAACTGATAAACCATTAGCTGGGCTCATCAAGCGAAAGAGAGAGGGCTCAAATAAAATAAAAAGAACTTAAAACTGATGCCACAGAAGTGGATTATTAGAGACTATTACAAGCAATCATATGTCAATAAAATGGACAACCTAGAAGAAGTGGACAAATTCCTAGACCTGTACAACCACCCACAATGAATCAGGAAAAAATAGAAAATATGAATAGGCCAATTACCGGTAATGAAATTAAATAATAAAGAAAAAATCTCCCAACAACCAGAAGTTCAGAAGCAATTGTATCCCTGGTGAATTCTACAAAATATTTAAAGAGTAGTTAAGTCTATCATTCTCAACTTATTCAAAAAACAGTATAGGAAGCATCACTTTCAAACTCATTCCATGATTCCAGCATCACCCAGATTGTCAACTGGAGAAAGTGGCCATGAAAGAAGAAAATTATGGAGCAAATTATTAATGAACAGAGAAACAATTATCCATAACAAAATATTAGCAATTCAAATCCAGCAGTACATTAAAGGGACCATATACCATGATAAAATGTGATTTCATCTGAAAGATTCAGGTATTGCTCAGTGGAAAAAACAAAATATAATAAACCACATTGACAAGTTGAAGAATTGAAATCATACAGTCCTCTGAATAGTTGTAGTAAAAACTTTTGACAAAATTTATGATTAATGTATATTAAAAATTTTTTGCCCCACAAACTGAGTACAAAAGGAACTTAACCAACATAACGAAGGACATAATATGACAAGCCCACAACATTACACTTAATAGTGAAAAACTGAAAGCACTTCCTCTAAAATAAGAACAAGGCAACCAGGCTCACTCCAGTCTTATTCAACAGAGTAGTAGGAGTTGTAGCCAGAGCAATCAGTTAAGAAAAAAGGAATGCAAGTTGGAAAGGAAGAAGCGAAACTGCCATCATTTGTATATGATATTATATCTTATCTAGAAAATTATAAAAAGCCCACCCAAAATTATTAGAACTCACCAATGAATTTGTAATATCACAGGATACAAAGTTAATATACAAAATACCTTGCATTTCTATACACTAATGACATATTTATTTAAAAGAAAATTTAAGAAGACAATCCTATTTAAAATCACATAATAAAGTATAAAAAGTCTAGGGATAAATCTAAAAGTTGGTGAAAGATCTGCACTCAGAAAATTTTAAGACACTGATAAAAGAAATTGAAGACAACAAAAATAAATGGAAAGATGCATTGTGCTCATGGATTGGAAGAATTAATGCTGTTAAAATGACCATGCTATCCAAGACAATCTACAGATTCAACACTTATCAAAATACCAATGACATTTTTTCACAGAACTAGAACTAACAATTCTAAAATTTGTATGGAGACACAAAAGACTCAAACTGCCAAATAACCTTGAGCAAAAAAAAAAAAAAAAGAACAAATCTGGATTTTTTATGTACCCTCATTTCAAAATATACTACAAAGCTACAATAGCCAAAGAAATATGGTACTGCCTCAAAAACAATCACACAGATCAGTGAAACATAAAAGANTTGAGCAAAAAAAAAAAAAAAAAGAACAAATCTGGATTTTTTATGTACCCTCATTTCAAAATATACTACAAAGCTACAATAGCCAAAGAAATATGGTACTGCCTCAAAAACAATCACACAGATCAGTGAAACATAAAAGAGAACCCAGAAATGAGCTTACACTTACATGGCCAATTGACTGATGATAAAGAAGTGAACAACATACAATGGAGAAATGTTAGCCTCTTGAACAAACGATGTTGGAGAAATTGGAGAGATTCATATAAAATATTGATAATTAAAAATGAAATCAAAATTAACCAATGACTTAAATGAAAGACCTGAAACCACAAAACTTCTTAGAAGAAAACATAGGTGCAATGTTACAGATCTCAGCAATACTTTTCTGGATATGTCTCCTCAGGCAAGGCAAGCAACTGTAAAAATAAGTAAATGAGATTACATCAAACTAAAAGCTTTTGCACAGTGAAGGAAATTATCAACAAAATGAAAATGCTGCCTACTTACTGAAGAAAGATATTTGCAAATGGTTTATCTAGTAAAAGGTTAGTATCTAAAATATACAATGAACACATACATATACAATGAACACAGTGTAACATCAAAAAGAAAAACAACCCAATTATAAAATGGTCATAGGATCTGAATATAAATTTTTCCATAGAAGATACACAGGTGGCCAACAGACACATGAAAAAATACTCAACATCACTAAGCATCAGGGAAATAAAAATCAAAGCCCCAATAAGGTATTATTACACACCTGTCAGAATTGCTATTATCCAAAAGACAAGACATATCATGTGCTAGCACAGATGTGAGGAAAAAGGAACTCTCCTACACTGTTGGTGGTAATTGGTTCAACCACTATAGGAAACAGCATGGAGTTTCCTCAGAAAGTTAAAAAAAGAAATTCCATGCAATCAATTCCACTCCTGGATATATATTTGAAAAAACAAAAACACTAATTTGGAAAGGTGTATGCATCCCCTTGTAAATCAGAACATTACTTACAGTAGCAAAGATACGTAAGCAATCTAAGAGTTCACTGATATGATAGACAAAATGATAGACGAAATGATAGATGAAAAGATAAAGGTGTGGGGAGTGTGTATACACATGCACTTAGTGATATTGCTTAGCCATATTACAAATATTACTTAGCCATGAAACCAACAGGGCTCTGCCATTTGCAACAGTGATGAACCTGGAGGGTAGAATGCCAAGTGAAATAAGCCAGAGAGAAACATAAAGATCATATGATTTCACTTATATTTTCTGAGGAATAAAAAAAAATAAAAGAACAAACATAACAATACAGAAACAGTCCTAGATATAGAGAACAAAAAAGAAACAGGGTGACAAATATGTGGTGTAGATTAAAAGGTACAAACTTTGAGTTACAAAGTAAATGAGTCAGGGGGATAAGAATTAGAGAGTGGATAATATAGTCAACAGTAACATATCTCTGTATGGTGACAGGTGGTAACTAGAGTTGTAGTGGTGGCCATTTTGAAATGAATAGAAATATTGAATCACTCTGCTGTGTACCAGGGAAAACATAGTCTCTTGTGCCCATTAGACTTCAGAAACAAGCTCAGAACAATAGATCAGATTTCTAGTTTCTGGAGGCAATAGGTAGGGAGAGGGAAAATTGCATGAAAGGAGTAAAATGCACAGCTTCCATTTTTTAGATGAATAAGTACTAGGGACATAATGTACAACAAAATAAATATACTTCACAGTGCTATATGAAATATGTGAAAGTTGTTAGGAAAGCATTAATAAATCCTAAGAATTCTCATCACAAGGAAAATATTTTCTTTTTTTTTTTTTTCCTTTTAAATCTATGTAAGAAGATTGATGTTCACTAAACTTATGCTAGGATGGTGGCTGCGTGCAAATTGGAAGGGGTCAAATAGGAGATGGCAAGAGTGAACATCAACATTTTAGGAATCAGTGAACTAAAATGGACTAGAATGGGTGAGTTTAACTCAGATGATCATTCTATCTACTACTGTGGGCAAGACCTCCTTAGAAGAAATGGACTAGTCACCATAGGCAACAAAAGAGTCCAAATGCAGTACTTGGATGCAATCTCAAAAACGACAGAATGATCTCTGCTCTTCTCCAAGGCAAGCCATTCAATATCACGGTAATTCAAGTCTATGCCCCAACCAGTAATGTTGAAGAAGCTGAAGTTGAATGGTTCTATGAAGATCTACAAGACCTTCTAGAATTAACACCCCAAAAGATGTCCTTTTCATTATAGGGGACTGGAATGCAAAACATGGGTGAACCTGAAGGACATTATGCTAAGCGCAGAAAGGCAGACAAGGAATAATAAATACTGCATGAAATCACGTATAAGTGGAATCTTAAAAAAAAAGAAGAAGAAAAAGAAATCATAGAAACAGAGCGTGGAGTAGATGTTTCAGTGGCTGGTGGGCGGTACAAATAGGGAGAATTTGGGAAAACCACAGTTGTTAATATTGTACTGTATAACAAAATTGCCAAGAGAGTAAAACTTAAGTATTTTCATCATAAAGAAATGTAAACATTTTAAATGAAAGAAATGTAAACATTTCAGGGATTTTTTTTTTTTTAACTGAACTCACTGGGGTAGCTGAAGTTCCTCAAAACATAGAATAACTATTTTCTTGCAACTTGCTAGGAGCTCAAATAAGCGAACAGAACACCAAACTCTGCTCATGTCACAGAATGAGGCCTCTGTCCTTCTTCATTAACTACCTCTTTTTCTCCTGTGAAACTCAAGTGCTTTTTTCTAAACCACACAAGAGAAGAGTGAAAATGAGAGTAAACATTGCTTTGGAGATCAGCTTCTGTGCCATTAACCTTTTAGTTTTGGTAAAATATGTTCATTAAACAGTACCTGCCTATCTTTCCTTCTCCTCTTCACTCACTCCCCCCCCCAAATATTAAATAAGTGAATGAAAATAATTTTTCTTCTCAAAAATCACTTCAGCTTTTACAGCAATAGTATAGACTGTCCATGGAAAATTTCAAGAAATAGCTAATACTATTCAATCAACTTAATATATTTAAACAGATACTTCCAAAAAAAAATATGTTTAAAAATAAAATAGCTTTAGAAGGGGCAGAAAGTGTGAATATTAAAATATTTATAAGCAGACTGTTCTACTGAAATAATTTTTCCATATCACATTTTTAAATACATTTTTTTCAAAATCTTATTCAATCTAATAAAAATACCACATTTCATTAAAACAGATGCTCATGCAGGTTAGTAAATGAAACAATGAAAATTCTTTTTCCTAAGAACTGAAAACAAAAACAAGAGTCTACCTCTTACAAATAGAAAAGAAGTTTGATTGGTAAAATAATATTCTGCTGTATTTTACAGATGAAAATATCTGCTTTTAAATAAACCTATCAGAAAAAAAGGGAATAATCTTTACCAAATAAATATGCAAGCTGTCATTTCTGTCTTAAATGCATAATGGAAACAACAGTAGAGATGCAAATTTAGGTGATTCCCAAAAAGTGTCAGACCCCAAATTTTGTCCCAGAAACTTGGAATTATTTCTGTCCTTTATCATATATTCTTCTAAATGTGATAAGATTTGCAGGGGAAGAAAACTGTTCCTAAGCCAATATAGAATAACGTTACACATTGTATCATGGTATTACTTTTTTCTGCTATAGTGATACAGTATGTAATGACAGGCAACTGGGGATTAGAGTTTTTAGTATTTAATCAAATAAATAATTCTAATAGCTTATAGTGAAAATATAAAAATATCTTAAGAGTAATTATATCTGGGTACTCAACTACCTTTTAGGTTTCTTCTAAACATAACTTATACTCTAAGAAAAATCTCTTTATTATTAATTGTCTTATTATAGTATTTTTCTTAGATGCATAGTATTTGCTATCTATATGCATTTATTTTCAAACCACTTAGTTGAGGTATTATATTTTATGCACCTAGGATTCACAGCCATATTTCTTTAATCAAAAACATAAGTTATTCCATATGCCTGCTAAGGATTTTAGTCTAGGTAGAATAAAATTGGGACAGAATAATTTTAAAGGAGTTCATCGAGGCTGTATANTATTTGCTATCTATATGCATTTATTTTCAAACCACTTAGTTGAGGTATTATATTTTATGCACCTAGGATTCACAGCCATATTTCTTTAATCAAAAACATAAGTTATTCCATATGCCTGCTAAGGATTTTAGTCTAGGTAGAATAAAATTGGGACAGAATAATTTTAAAGGAGTTCATCGAGGCTGTATATTGTCATGCTGCTCGTTTATATGCTGACTGTATCATGAGAAACACTGAGTTGGAGGAAGTACAAATTGGAATCAAGATAGCTGGGAGAAATATCAATAACCTCAGACAAACAGATGACACCACCTTTATGGCAAAAGCAAGGAACTAAAGAGCCTCTTGATGAAAGTGAAAGAGGAGAGTGAAAAAGTTGGCTTAAAACATAACATTCAGAAAACTAAGATCATGGCATCTGGTCCCATCACTTCATGGGACACAGATGGGGAAACAGTGGAAACTGTCAGACTTTATTTTTTTGGGGTCCAAAATCACTGAGATGGTGATTGCAGCCATGAAATTAAAAGATGCTTTCTCCTTGGAAGAAAAGTTATGACCAATCTAGACAGCATATTAAAAAGCAGAGACATTACTTTGTCAACCAAGGTTTGTCTAGTCAAGGCTATGTTTTTTCCAGTGGTCATGTATGGATGTGAGAGTTGGACTATAAAGGAAGCTGAGCACTGAAGAATTGATGCTTTTGAACTGTGGTGTTGGAGAAGACTCTTGAGAGTCCCTTGGACTGCAAGGAGATCCAACCAGTCCATCCTAAAGGAAATCAGTCCTGGGTATTCATTGGAAGGACTGATGCTGAAGCTGAAACTCCAATACTTTGGCCACCTGATGTAAAGAACTGACTCATTAGAAAAGACCCTGATGCTGGGAAAGATTGAGGGCAGGAGGAGAAGGGGACAACAGAGGATGAGATGGTTGGATGGCATCACCAACTAAATGGGCATGAGTTTCAGTAAACTCTGGGAGTTGGTGATGGACAGGGAAGCCTGGCATGCTGCAGTACATGGGGTTGCAAAGAGTCGGACATGACTGAGTGACTGAACTGAACTGAACTGAACTGAGAGTAGTCTTTTCATTTATCTAATATTTTAAAATACTAGTTGTCTCTTACATTGAGACAATTCTTCTAGGCATTTTTACTTTAATTCTAGATTCAATATGATAACTTTAAATTTTTAAAAATGAACTATGGAAATAAAACACAGAAAATCTAAATTTAATTAACAACATAAGCTAGAGATAGATAAGCTACAAATTTTAATTGAGATTCTACAAACTGTGGAAAAACATTAGAAGAACAGATCTCAGTTCACAAAATGAATATATGAAGAACTTATAAATAAGTGGCTTCTAAACGAATAGAGACAAAATATGGTCATACTTCATATATTAAAAAAAGACTGAAAGAATGGTGAATTTTATATATTTCTTCAGCTTATACATAAGTCAAAGAGATCCAGTTTCTACTCTTTTTAGAGAATTAGATAGATAATTTTCAAATTAAAGATGCATATTTACATTTTTGTAACCAGATAAATATATAGACCAGAAATCTGGACAAAGTTTTGTGTGTGTGGTTGTGTATGTGTGTGTGTGTATAAATATACACATAAATGTATAAGATGTATTACATATATATTAAAGATTGTATATATTATAAAGATTATGTCTATATCTATCTATACTGTAGTCTGCCAGGCCCCTCTTGTCCATGGAATTCTCCAGGCAGAATAGTAGATGGTTAGCCGCTCCCTTCTGCAGGGAATCTTCCCAAACCAGGGATCCAGCACAGGTCTCCCCAGTTCGTTAACATCTGAGCCACCATGGAAGCCCAAGAATACTGGAGTGGGTAGCCTATCTCTCCTCCAGGGGTCTTCCCAACCCTGGAATCAAACAGGGGCTTCTTGCATAGCAGATGGATTTTTTGCCAGCTGAGCTACCAGGGAACCTTTATACACACAGAGACTCACATGAAGAGAGAAAGCCCACTTACAAACAATGCAAGCCTCTTTTCCATGTCAAACAATGATAAAGTTTGGAACCTCAATGTTTCTCAAGAGTGATGCCAGGTTCATAAAGAATAGTGGTAAGCTTAGGCAAGCAAGTTCCAGCAGATGAATTCTGGAGACTATAGAAATCTGATAACAATTCAAGGCATATGGGATTTCTTACAACAGAAGAGGGTAGACCAAATGGGAAATTGTTTTAGTTGTACTAAGCTCTCTCATTATTAGCAGGCTTTCTCAAAATTAGTAAGTTCATATGCTAGTTTTATCTTTCAGTCCTGAAATTAGCTTTTCTTTCATAAAGAACAAGTGATTCCAGAATATTTGCATTGCCTTATCATTTACCATTAATACCTGTATACATATCTGAATGTTTCAATATTTTAAAATAATGTAAAATATACTATATAAGAATATACTGTACCATATATTATACAAAGGAAAAGAAAATTAAGCCTCTCCCTTGTCTTGCCATCCCCCAGTTTAGTCCATACTAGAAATAATGATGTATGAAACATGCTATCTGGTCCAAAAAAAGGCGAAGCTGGGTATTTTTTCCCCCGTGGCCCTTCATTATTATTTGACAAAGCAGGGTATTTATGAAGTATTTCAATCAAAACCCTGTGGAGTAAACATTGCAAAGCTAGTTGTGATTTAACATTTTCCTCTGGGTTCTCTTGCAATGATCTTACTCCTAAATCTGGATCTTCCCTTTCTACTTTGTAAAGGGATTCTCACATATGTATTTTGGAAGCAATGTTATAAACTGATCTTCTATTATAGTTAAAAAATTTTATATTCTTTGTTAAATTGAAAGATTTAAGATGAACCAATTGGTTCATTAATTCAAAAATTGATCTCTTTTTTAAAATACCATACATGTCATATAAATATACTTGCAGTCCAATGCTCAACATACAGTTGGTGATTTAGTCACGAAATCATGTCTGACTCTTGCAACCCCACAGACTGTAGCTCGCCAGGCTCCTCTGTCCATGGGATTCTCCAGGCAAGAATACTAGAGTGGGTTGCCATTCCCTTCTCCATGACATACAGCTGATGTCCAATAAATATCCATTAAATGAATGAAGACTCATCCTGCTAACACTCTTTGGCTGGCTTTTGTATCTAGGAGTGTTGCTCTTTAGTGTATTTGTTTGGATCCAGAGCACTTCTGTGCTTCACAAAATGTGGGTTAAATTAGGCTTCTTTGGCACTAATCTTTGGCAATAGCCTCAGAGACTCAAGATGAAAAGTAACTATAAAATCACATATTTCTCAAAAATCCGTATTGACTTTTTAATTACCCATTGTTCTCAGTATTTATTCACATTTAAGGGAGTTGGAGAAAAAAAAATGTTCTAGATCATATTTTTGTTTCTGTCATAATTGTTATCCTTAAAAAGCCATGTGTGCTAAATAGCTTCATTCATGTCCGACTCTTTGTGACCCCATGGACTGTAGCCCACCAGGCTCCTCTGTCCATGGGATTCTCCAGGCAAGAATACTAGAGTGGGTTGCCATTCCCTTCTCCATGACATACAGCTGATGTCCAATAAATATCCATTAAATGAATGAAGACTCATCCTGCTAACACTCTTTGGCTGGCTTTTGTATCTAGGAGTGTTGCTCTTTAGTGTATTTGTTTGGATCCAGAGCACTTCTGTGCTTCACAAAATGTGGGTTAAATTAGGCTTCTTTGGCACTAATCTTTGGCAATAGCCTCAGAGACTCAAGATGAAAAGTAACTATAAAATCACATATTTCTCAAAAATCCGTATTGACTTTTTAATTACCCATTGTTCTCAGTATTTATTCACATTTAAGGGAGTTGGAGAAAAAAAAATGTTCTAGATCATATTTTTGTTTCTGTCATAATTGTTATCCTTAAAAAGCCATGTGTGCTAAATAGCTTCATTCATGTCCGACTCTTTGTGACCCCATGGACTGTAGCCCACCAGGCTCCTCTGTCCATGGGATTCTCCAGGCAAGACTATTAGAGTGTGTTGTCATTTCCTGCTCCAGGGGTTCTTCCCTACCCAGGGATCAAACTTGCATCTCTTAATTCTTCTGCGTTTGTAGGTTGGNGACTCTTTGTGACCCCATGGACTGTAGCCCACCAGGCTCCTCTGTCCATGGGATTCTCCAGGCAAGACTATTAGAGTGTGTTGTCATTTCCTGCTCCAGGGGTTCTTCCCTACCCAGGGATCAAACTTGCATCTCTTAATTCTTCTGCGTTTGTAGGTTGGTTCTTTACCACTAGCACCACCTGGACTAGGACATATACTCAATATTTTATGAATAAACTAAAGAATAGCAAATAAATATCTGTCAAAAGCGTTCAAGTCTCTAAACCATTAGGAAGTTCTTATAACTTATCTTCCATATGGATACTATATTCATGTTATGATTATTGATGTTTCATTTACAGGCCTTAAAAAAAAATAAGCACTAGAGAACATAAGCAAATATGTCTATTTCCTTTTTCCTAAATGTTGTTTCCATCCCTGCCTCTGTTAACTTATCTTCTGAAACAGTTTCAAGGTCAACTCAGCAGTAAATCAAGGGATTTCTTCTTTCCCTTCAGAAATAATGGGCGAGGATAATTTATTGAGTAACTATTTTAAAGTGTTTTAAAATCTGAAAGCATTAAGAAGATACTGAGTCACTGGATCTTTTATTATGTATTCTCTTTCTTTTTAAACAGAAAAGTACTGAGTAACAACAGTTCATACTCTTGAAGTAAAAATAATTAGATACCCACCTAGAAATACTACCCATTATTTGACTTTGCTTTTGAAATGCAATGTGACACAAAGATTTAATGTGCTCCTTCCTGAAAACTTTTTTTCCCCCTGAATTGTCTTCCCAGAGTCCTTACAGGCTACCTAAGATTGCATTAAAGTCCTGAGTGAGACAAAGATAAATGACGTTCCTGCTCAAGGTAATACAAGACCAATTAGCAATGTATAAAATATAAATATGATCATAAATACATTACAATAGAGCCTTTAGGAGAAGTAGGTCAATGGAAAATTTTGAAAATAAATGAGATTTACAAGGTTAAATACCCCAGAGGGCTATGAAATAATAATTTAGAAGAAAGTACCATATATTATATTTTTAAAATTGTGTTTTATAACAGAATCTGATCAACTACAAACAGATGCCTTCCAAATCCTAAAGTTCTAAATTAGGCTTATCATTTTTAATTTTTTCATACTGCTCCACTAAAACCCAACGCAACTCTCAGCACGCTTCAGTTTCAGAAATTTAACTTGCTAAAAAAAAATGTGTAATGCACTTCATTCTCTCCCTCTTAATGATACCTGCTTTTTTCGCAAGTCTAATTTTCCTCCTCAGGGAAAAAATGTGCATGTGTACACGGCCTCCCAGGGTGTGCTCCTTTTATGTACACTTATTATCATCTAAGAGATGTTGTCCCAGCCCGTAGAAGAATTAATCTTTTCCACTTTTTCTTCCTTTCCCACTCTCCCTCTCATGCTTGTTTTAAATTTTTATTTCTCCTCATTATAAATATAAAAGGATGGTCCATACTTAATCTTTCCCATTCCTCGTGTTATTATCACCTCTGGAAGAACTATCACAGAACTTAAGCTATCACCTCTGCATTAAAAGTGAGAATTAAAAGTACTCACCTTCTTAAAAAAAAAAAATCCACTGTCAGCTTTGAAACAATGGACACACTTCTTTCTACCTTCAAGATTCAACCAATTCCTTTCAGGAATACTCCGGCATTGAAAGTGTTTTAATTGCTAAAGTCAAAGGCTCCTAAAACCTTATATAAGAAGAGATCTTTGCTTTGCACAGTAAAACTGTACCAGACAATTATGAGTCTTTCTTGATTCAGCAAGCAATACTCTCAGCTTTTATTTTCAGAACTATGCACATTTTTACTTTTCTTGAGTAAATATCTAGAATTTCAGTGTCTGGGTCACATGAAGAATCTATGGTTATAAAAGGAACATCTACTGGTTACAGCATTTATCACTAGTAACATTAGTCCATGCATATCTCAACTGGAATATTTCCATAGCCTTCGATCCTTATCTTCTTGCTCAACGTGCTCAGGTGTGTGCAACACATTGCAAGCCCCTGGTCTGTAACCTGCCAGGCTTCTCTGCCCATGGAATTTTCCAGGCCTGAATACTGGAGTGGGTTGCCATTTCCTCTTCCAGGAGATCTTCCTGACTCAGGAGTTGAACTCAGGTCTTGTGCATCTCCTGCATTGGCACACTGATGCTTTGCCACTCAGCCACATGGGAAGACACCTTGTCTCCCTATTGGCCACCTAAAACACAGTAGTGTTTTGTTTTTTTTTTTTTAAATCAGAATCAGATTATGCCATCCCCCTGTTCAGGACACTTCAATAAGTTTCCACCATTCTTATAATAAACTTTGAAGTTCCCATCATAGGTCCTGGGTTATCTCTAAAAACTTGATGCAATATTCTCCAGACACAATTGCTTGCTCCTCCTCAAACCTGTCAAGTGTGTCACAAATTCAGGAACTTTAACCTGCTGTTCCTCTGCCTAAGTATACTTCCTCAAGTATTCTTACAGCTTCTTTTTGACTTCCTCAAATTACTTTGTAAATTAAACCTTTCAGATAGTTTGACAAACCAACTTTAAGAACATACAGTTTAGTCTTTAGCTGTGTTTGTTTTCTTTAATTTACAGCATTTCCTGCTTGCTCACATACATGAGTTTGTTTGTTTACTATCTGCCATTACCACTAGGATTTGAGTTCCAGGAGGTGAAGGATATTTTCTTTATTCTTTTTTTACACTGTGTTTCTCTAGTACCTAGACTAATACTTTGCAAACAGTAGGAATTACATTTGTTGTGATAACCTATCCTATCTTTTCTCTCACTTGTTTCTGAATCACCACAGGCTTCACTGAAGGAGGTAGGAAATTGAAAACGTATAAAATGCCATTATAGAGCTCAATCCAGTACCTCAAAATATTTTTCCATATTTTTCTTATCACATTTTCATTTTCTCTTATATTCAATTAATAGCATTTATAAATCAGCTTTGCAACTGGCTCAAGTCCTTAGTCTTTGTTCCTTTCAGTTAAATTACCTAATAAATCCCAAATTAAGATGAGCTTAATATATTGCATCTTCCATACTGACCTCTGATCGGGTGAGCCCTGTCTCTGAGAATCATACATGCATATTAGTGTCCAGAAAAAAAAAAAAATTCAAGAACTTTAAGGTCAAACTGACACTTGCAAAATATCCATGCAAATCAATTATATTTGTCTTTTATTTCATATTTGTTTGGTAAAAGCTATTATTATACAAGTTATAATATCATTGATTAACTTGTTGATCAAACAGAATCTATGAGAATAGAGGGATTTTCCTTCACTTCACTATTTGTTAAAATATACCTGTTCAGTAAGCACATCTTCCTTTCATCCTTATTTCAAAATAATAAATGTTCTTATTTCTCTCAAAACCAAAATCTCTAACTGTCCACTGAAAGTAAAATTGTTAGTCGCTCAGTTGTGTCTGACTGTTTGTGACCCCATGTACTATAGCCTGTGAGTCTCCTCTGTCCATGGAATTCTCCAGGCAAGAATACTGGAGTGAGTTGTCATTCCCCTTTCCTGGGAATTTTCCTGATCCAGGGATTAAACCCAGGTCTCCTTCACTGAAGGCATACCCTTTACCATCTGAGCCACCAATCCCATCTATTTCATTAAATATTTACCTCTCTTTGCATCTGTGAATGGAGAAGGCAAAGGCGACCCATTCCAGTTCTCTTACCTGGAAAATCCCATGGACAGAGGAATCTGGTAGGCTGAAGTCCATGGGGTCGCTAGGAGTTGGATACGACTGAGCGACTTCACTTACACTTTTCACTTTCATGCATTGGAGAAGGCAATGGCAACCCACTCCAGTATTCTTGCCTGGAAAATCCCAGGGATAGAGGAGTCTGGTGGGCTGCCCTCTATGGGGTCGCACAGAGTAGGACACGACTGAAGTGACTCAGCAGCAGCAGCAGCAGCAGCAGCAGCAGTTACATCTGTGATAAGAGTACCAAATCCTAATTTTCCTCTTGATATTTGATTATCTTATCACAGTAGCCAACTGGGCTTCCCTTGTGGCTCAGCTGGTAAAGAATCCACCCGCAATGCAGGAGACCTGGGTTCTGTCCCTGAGTTGGGAAGATCCTCTGGAGAAGGGAAAGGCTCCCACTCCAGTATTCTGGCCTGGAGAATTCCATGGACTGCATAGTTCATGGGGTTGAACAGAATCGGACACAACTGAGTGACTTTCACTTCAATGTACCACACTCCCAGAAAGGGAGTAAATGTTCCTACAGAAGAAACAGAGATAAACACACTCTCAAATAGATATGTGAATTCACCTATAAACACATGTGCACATCTCAATACACATTTCTGTCCACATATGCACTTCCCCACACATACACCTTGCCTACAAGCATGTGAATATCTTTGTAGATACATATTCCCAGACACTACCAAAATATACTCTATAAATGTATGCACACTGCTCCCCAACATATGCATTCTCCCACCCAAAGTGGCACACATGCATTTGTCATACACATATACTCACACACATGTATACATACACATACTCACTCATACACACATACACATAGATATGCACACCTGTATACATATGTTTTGCAGATACAAAACATATCTTTAGTTTCTGCTTCATTTTTTAAAAGTAAATTTTAGAAAAAGTCTGTTGTTTCCTCACAATTCCATTCTAACTTTCTCACATAATATTACCAATTTCTTCTCAAAAATGTACCTATATATTTCCATTTTTTTTTTACCACCTACCGAGAAAAACCATCATTTACCTACCTCCTTACATTTTCCAAGCTGCCTATTTGGCTCTATCTAATCTATTACATATAACTTAAAACTGTGTAACTATTTCAGAACATGTACAGATTATGCAACTATTAACATTTAAATTTATTCACTGACTGTCCATCAGCTTCAATTTTCATTATTAAAATTAGCCTATATTGAATATATAATGCTGGCAAAGACATGATAAAATAGGTACCATCTATTTTAGGTAGCACTTTAAATGATTTAACAATATATTTGCTAAAACTTTTGTAATATATTTCAAGATAAAAAATGGTAGTATACCATTTCACTGATAGTTCTATTACAAAGACACAATAACAAAATTGTATTAAATGCTATGAAAGCATCATGAACAAAAACAAATATTATAGAACTTCCATAATATAGAATATTCAGACAATATAAAAAGACATTAGGAAAATAAACTATGAAGCATACCCTCAATAGAATATTATATATTAATTAAAACATTTCAGAATGATTCTTACTTTTATAATGCTTGTTTATCATAGGTTTATGGTATATAAAAGTATTGGATTATTAAGTATATAAGTATGTTGACTAATGTCTATAATATAATCATAGTTCAATCAAAACTAAACCAAATACAAAAGAGATATATAAAAATATTAAAAGGGTAACATTTCAGTGATTTAATCACTTTAGCTTTTCTCCTCTTTTGTACTGTATAGAGCACATTAGTTCACTACCTTTATTTCTAGCCTGGGATGTCGGGAAGCATGTGTGAAAACAACAGTATATAGGTCATTCTGTTAGTTGGGTACTAAGGCTAAATTTGTTGGACTTTCGAACAAATTGGTCTTATATGCACACTCTCAGGATGGGGTTAGGGTTAAAATTAGGGTTAGGGTTTTATGTTAGGTTTAGGTTTAGGGTTAGGGTTTCTATATCTATTAGCCATTATGAGAATGTGTAAAAGGCAAAAAATTTAACAAAAGAATTATCTTCCTCTTTTCTCTAACCAACGACAAATGGAATAAAAATACTTAATGGCAATCTCTAGGATTTACATTTTTTGTAGTCTTTTCTGTAAACTTCAGTTTTGCTTTCTTTTTTTTTTTAATTCAGGAAAGTTCATCTCAGATGCAATATTTATATACTTGAAAGCATCTTTTAAACATTTAAACTTTTATTTATTTATTTATTTATTTTAAAGCACCTTAATCAAAAGCCTGACTGGAATCAAAGTTCATAACAGATATAATTTGAATGATGGCATAATTCTGATGGATGTCAATTTTAAAGAATAACTTTAAGATGTTATTGGGAGTATTAATAGCAAAATGTAAGTATATATGCCAGAAAAAATTAAATGCATGACAGAACTTTTAAGACCCTCTGTTATTCTTCCATTATTTTGTCACATAGTGTATTACAAGAACATGATATTGTCAGAGGTGGGTTCTGTGAACAAAGACTCAAGTTCTGAGATTTGGGTGCAGGAGGTGTATAGGGAGGTACTCTAAAAAATACCACCAGCCTGGTGTGGAAAGGGTGGGACTGGGCAGAGCAAGACTTAAGTACAGAATGTTTGCAAGAGCAGATAAGGTGACCCTGAGTGGCTCTAGAACTGGCATAGCCCCTTGAAGTTGCCCCAGCTGAGGCAAGGGTAGTGGCTTTCCATCATGGCCAATCGTTATTTACAGACTGCTCCCACAAATGGGGGAGGTAACCTCGGTATAGGTGGCTCTTTTCAACAAGGGCATTTACAGACAGCACAGACTCAGCTACCAACGCCTGGAGCAGCTAGGGGAAAAAAAAACAAAACAAACTTCCATCTTGAAAAAGTATTTGGGGTGATATAGAGAAGTGCAGCACAGAATCTCCTAAAATTCATGTTCTCCTAAAAATCATGTTCGCCTTTGCTAAAAATGGTGATTATTGTTTTAGATTGCCTAATATTTCACAAGGTCATGTTCCTACTTCACACATACCATCCCTGTAATAAAAATCAAAACATAATATTCTCCTTCTCTAAATTAGTGTGGAAACTGATTTTTTTTCTAGGATTTAAAAAAAAAATTTTACTTTTGAAGCCATAGAAATATTTTATAGAGTATGTGAACAATAGATATTTCTTTTCTGTGTCTAGATACTCTGATTTAACCTTTCACGGGCAGTAAAAAAATATAATAATTTAAGTAGTATTGTTCTCATTTTGTGTACTTTTCCTGGACTCAAAAAGCACAGATAATGTTTGCAGGAAAAATACATGTGGGGTAGTGAAAATTGCATGACGGCATAGTAGAAAATTTCTAGAACTACAATAGAAACAGTAAACACAGTGACCATTGTTAGTTTATACATGTCATTTTCCAATAAAAAGAACCAGTAATCCTTGGAGAAATGGCTGTTTCTACGTAGGTGAGGAAAGTAAGTAAATTATAAATAATAACAACAATATCAACAACAACTCTTGAAGAAAACAGCGGTCCTTCTGAAAGGTTTCTCAGTGTCCCAGATTAGGACAATTTATCAAAAAAGTAATGTTAATTTCCAGTTTTAGCACAAGATATAGAGAGCTTGGTGCTGGTGCTAAGTCACTTCAGTCGCGTCCAACTCTGTGTGACCCCATAGACGGCCGCCCACCAGGCTCCCCCTTCCCTGGGATTCTCCAGGCAAGAACACTGGAGTGGGTTGCCATTTCCTTCTCCAATGCATGAAAGTGAAAAGTGAAAGTGAAGTCGCTCAGTCATGTCCGACCCTCAGCGACCCCATGGACTGCAGCCTTCCAGCCTCCTCCACCCATGGGATTTTCCAGGCAAGAGTACTGGAGAGCTTAGACGCTGTCATTCTCAATCTTGCATGGAGAAAAAGCTGAACAGACTGAAACTAAATAATTTTTCTTGTAACTCTAAGGGAACTGAGTTTGCAAGACCAACACTCACCCCCAAATCTAGAGAGACAGCTCACTAGAGAGTCACAGCTGAGATCAGTTTACAGGGCAAGAAGGCACAGGAGCCCTGAACTGGTAGTCACACTTGATGGGAACTTTTGTGAATTGCTAGGTGCTGAGTGTGCAGGATGAAGTGGAGAGTGATAAATTGTGGATGCTCAAGTCTGGGGGAAGAGGCCACATTTATAAAACAGATTAAACTCTAGGAAACCTAGTGGGTTCCATGGTACAGTTCCAAGAAAGATCTCACAACTCTGGCAGAGGTAAGGGAAGAATAACTATTGTGAAATATACTTAGAATGTTCTCCATTCCAAAGTCCTGCTCTCCATGCTAAAATATTATACCTGTGGCTGATTCAGGTTGATGTATGGCAAAAACCATCACAAAATTGTAAGTGATTAGCTAATTAAAATTAATTAATACATTAAAAAAATATTTAACTAGAAATTCAGTCCTGCTGTAGAAGGGCATACTTTTCACACCAGCAGCATCCTACCTTATCTAACAGGGAAAAACAGAAATTCTGCCACTGAAATAGCACTTATGGTGGACAGTACCCAGACACTAACTGCTTGAAGCTTAAATATTAGATTACAAAATGCTTCCCTTACCTAATGACTAAAAAACAAATGAAATGAGTTTCAGGATAACAGTGGATTACAGTTGAATAAACAGGCAGATACTGATTCTCTTTTAGGAAGGAAAACATGCCAAGAGAAGAAACAAGGAAGCCTAAAAGAGGGAAGGTTTTCTGTTTTAGTCACTAACTCATGTCCAACTCTGTGATCCAATGGACTGTAGTCAGTCAGGCTCCACTGTCCATGGCATTTCCAGGCAAGAATACTGGAGTGGGTTGCTATTTCCTCCTCCAAAAGATAGGGGTTAAATGGCTCCAAAAAGGATAATAAATTTCTCTGTTTCTCCTGTCAGTTCTACTCATTTATTCAATTCAGTTCAGTCACTGAGTTGTGTCTGACTCTGTGACCCCATGGACCGCAGCACAGCAAGCTTCTCTGTCCATCACCAACTCCAGGAGCTTACTCAAACTCATGTCCATCGAGTCGATGATTCCATCCAGCCATTTCATCCTCTGTCATCCCCTTCTCCTTCAACCTTCAATCTTTCCTAGCATCAGGATATGTTCAAATGAGCCAGTTCTTTGCATTAGGTGGGCAAAGTATTGGAGTTTCAGCTTCAGCATCAGTTCTTCCAGTGAATATTCAGGACTGATTGCCTAGGATGGACTGGTTGGATCTCCTTGCAGTCCAACACCACAGTTCAAAAGCGTCAGGTTTTGGTGCTCAGTTTTTTTTTATAGTTCAACTCTCACATCCATACATGATTACTGGAAAAGCCATAGCTTTGACTGGACAGATCTTTGTTGGCAAAGTAATGTCTCTGCTTTTTTAATATGTAGTCTAGGTTGGTCATAGCTTTTCTTCCAAAGAGCAAGCGTCTTTTAATTTCATGGCTGCAGTCACCATCACCACAGTGGAGAGTAACCACTCTTCACTGTAACCAGAGAAAAGCTCACGGGGCAATGAAGACCCAGCGCGGCCACAAACAAAATACAGAAGGAAAGAAAAAAGAAAGACGTTATCCTCTTTAGAAGACGCACTTAAGAAAAGGGACAGGCAAGACCTAGCCAGGGGAAGATATTCACGATACATACATATCTGACAACAGGTATGTATTCAGAGCACATTTTTTTTTTTTAACTCCAACAAATCGATAACAAAAACAAACAACCTAATCTTAAAAGGAGGCAAACGCTTTGAAGCGACAACTCACCAAAGAAAATACATACTGGTCTTAAAAAGAGAAACACTGATTTACCGACAAAGGTCCATCTAGTCAAAGCTATGGTTTTTCCAGTAATGTACCGATGCAAGAGTTGGACCATAAAGAAAGCTGAGCACTGAAGAACCGATGCTTTGGTACTGTGGTATTGGAGAAGACTCTTGAGAGTCCCTTGGACTGCAAGGAGATCAAACCAGTCAATCCTAAGGGAAATCAGCCCTAAATATTCATTGGAAAGACATGCTGAAGCTCCAAATTTGGCCACCTAATGCAAAGAACTGACTCATTGGAAAAGACCCTGATGCCGGGCAAGATTGAAGGCAGGAGGAGAAGGGGACGACAGAGGATCCGACGGGTGGATAGCATCACTGATTCAGTGGACATGAGTTTGAGCAAGCTCTGGGAGTTGGTGATGGGCAGCAAAGCCTGGCATGTGTGCTGCGGTCCATGGGGTCACAAAGAGTTGGACATAACTGAGCAACTGAACTGAACTGAACTTCAAACTTATGAAAAGGAACTCATCATCATTAGGCATCAGAGAAAGGATGTTAAAATCACAGTGAGGTTCCACTCTTGAAGGGCGATAATGAAAATGACTGACAGTACCAAGTCTTAGGAATTTAGAGCACCTGGGCATGCAAAGTATAGTCACTTTGACAAACAGGCAGCTTCTTTTCAGGTTAAACGTACTTTTACTCTGCAACTCTGCGACTCCACTCGAAGGCATGTATCTAAGAGAAATGAAAGACAATGACAAGAAAATGGCTTGTAAAATAATATTCATAGCAGTTATATTCATTATTGCCCTAAACTGAAAACCATCCAACTTCCACAACCGGAGATTGCATAAAACATTTTGCTCAGCCAAGGAAGCCAGACATAAAAGAATACACACTCGTGACTTATGATTCCATTTATATGGAGTTCAACAGCAGGCAATCTAATTCATGGGGACAGAAAACAGAGCAATGGTCTCTCTGGGGCTGGGGAGAGGGACTGACTGCAAAGCAGCTTGAGGGGACTTTCTGAGATAAAGAAACTAGTCTGTGTCTGATTGGGATGTTGGTTACACAGGCGGCTATGCCGTTGCCAACTCTTAGCAAAATAAAAGCTTACGATTTGTCCATTTACCTTAAGTTACACAAGAAAGTAAAAACAAGAGGAAACAAAAACAGATCAATTTAATATTTGTTGTTTTTCAGTTGCTCAGTCTTGTCCAGCTCTTTGTGACCACATGGACTGCAGCCCTCCAGGCTTCTCTGTTCTCCACGATCTCGGAGTTTGCTCAAATTCACGTCCATTGAGTTGGCGATGGACGGTCGCCTGGAGGCTCCACTGTCCATGGGATTGTCCAGGCAAGAATACTGGAGTGGGTTGTCATCTACTTCTGCAGGGGATCTCCTCAACCCAGATATCAAACCCATATTTCCTGCATTGGCAGGCAGATTCTTTACCACTGAATCTCCAGAGAAGCCCTGAAAATTTCTAGATCTGAGTATTTCATAGTGTAGAGTAAGAAAACCTTAACTTTTGAAGCTTTTAGCAAATTTAAATTGTCTAGGCTATTTTTAAAAAAGGACAATGAAATTTAACCCTAAAGAGGAATTAAGCTACTAAATAAAAGATGAGAATTTATATGGTGCTCAAAATATAATTTTGAAGTTTTATGTCTCAGCTCTTGTGAAGGATTTTTGATGGAACTTTTAATTGCATAAATGGGTATCTAGTACCAGAATGGGATGAAATTGAAACCTATAATTTCAACATCAAAATTTGATTAAACATTTAAAATATTCATAAATAAGGACAATTTATTTAATAATTTTTTTCTTTCAAAAATAAGCCCATNTTGATGGAACTTTTAATTGCATAAATGGGTATCTAGTACCAGAATGGGATGAAATTGAAACCTATAATTTTCAACATCAAAATTTGATTAAACATTTAAAATATTCATAAATAAGGACAATTTATTTAATAAATTTTTTCTTTCAAAAATAAGGCCATTCCCAGCCTTACTTCCTCCATTCAGGACTGATTTCCTTTAGGAGTGACTGGTTGGATCTCCTTGAAGTTCAAGGGACTCTCAAAAAGTCTTCTCCAACACCACAATTTGAATGTGAATAAGAACAGTAGTCTGAAAGGAGGAAGAAAGTCAGAAACTCTGAAGGTAATCTTTCAAAAATAAGCCCATTCCCAACCTTACTTCCTCCATTCAGGACTGATTTCCTTTAGGAGTGACTGGTTGGATCTCCTTGAAGTCCAAGGGACTCTCAAAAAGTCTTCTCCAACACCACAATTTGAATGTGAATAAGAACAGTAGTCTGAAAGGAAGAAGAAAGTCAGAAACTCTGAAGGTAACTTACCTGAAACATTTACTTATTTCAAAATAAAATTAGAATTTGAGAATTTCCTCCTTTGTTGAGGAATTTGCTTTGAGCTTACCACATATATCAGCATCTGTAGGAAGAATATTTTCTCAATTAAAAATGCTATGATTATAGAGAAGAGTCAATTAAGGACATCAACAGCTTCAAGTTTATTAACCATAAAATGCAACTTTGTGGTATTATAGCAAATTTTTTGAAAATATTACAAAAAGATATATTAAAACTACATTATACAGAAAAATATCAGTGACCAAATATGAACAATAAATATGCTAAATAACTGATAAAATTTGTGAATATGTAGCAAAATAATTATTCTGCTAATGTTATTTTAATGATCAATAGAAAAATTAAATTTTCCTTTAATGTATATGGTACCTTAATGGTTATACAATTTTTCTTAGCTGTTTAATAGAATTATTTTAGAGGCCCATCAATGTAGTATAACATAACTGTCATTCAGTAAATAAACATTTTTAAATCACTTAAATTATGTTTATTTCCTCTCTTGTGTTCCCAAAACTGTCACAGTTTGGATGGCAAATTTAATCAAACTACTTAGCCACATTCAAATTGTGGTGTTGGAGAAGACTTTTGAGAGTCCCTTGGACTTCGAGGAGATCCAACCAGTCCATCTTAAAGGAAATCAGTCCTGAATATTCACTGGAAGGACGGGTGCTGAAGCTGAAGCCCCAGTACTTTGGCATCTGATCCAAACAGTTGACTATTGGAAAAGACCTGTTGGGAAAGATTGAGGGCAGGAGGAGAAGGGGTGACAGAGGATGAGATGGTTGGATGGCATCACTGACTCAATGGACATGAATCTGAGCAACTTCCAGGAGACAGTGAAGGACAGGGAAGCCTAGTGTTCTGTAGTCCACGGGGCCTCACAGAGTTGAACATGATGTAGCAATTGAAGAAAAACAACAACTTAGCCACATGAAGGAAGTGGCTATTTGTCCCTAAGAGCAAAAGAGAAACCAATGAAAGTTTCCACGGAAGGGATGCCTGATTGAACTAGCATTTTGCAAATATCACATTTGGAAAACAAATAGGGACTGCATTTTTTGAGGTGCAGACTCCTGGCTAAGAGTTGGAGGGATGCTATGAGACCTGTCCATGATTTCAGGTTGGGTTTCCTGGATGTGGCTTTGGATAAAGCTCAGTGCACAAGCCACTTAATAGCAATTGTTCCTGTAATCATGACCTACGGGAAGAACTGGGTTGAGGGAGAAATCAGGATGGATGATGCAGTCTCTGTAGAGCCCCACACCACCTGTAGGGACTGCTGCAGCTGGGAATGGCCTTCCAGCTTGCCTGAACTTGGGACATCCCTTAACCCTGAATGCAGGTCACCACAAGAAGGGCTGTGCCCCGGGGCAAGGCGCCAGTGGGGCTGTCTCTGGGCAGCACGCCAGCACCTGAGATGGGAGGTGGCTTGTTGCAGAAGGGAGCCCTGGGCACTGCACCCCAGCACTCGCCAGGCCCACCTAGGGCTGCTGGCTATACGTACACAGGCTGTGTGCCCAGCAAAGGACTCAGTTCCGGTGCTAATGGAGATGAATTTTCTCATTCACACGTGGGCATCTCCTGTCAACTCGTGGCAGACCTATTTCCATTTCAGGAAAATGTAGCAGAAGCAACTGATGGCACGGTCATCCCAGGGTGCCTGTGTTTCCCTCCCTGACCTGGGAGGGCACCAAGGCAAGGAGCCTTCTGGGTGGGACCCACAGAACTGATGGGCTGAGAAAGGGCTCCAGGTAGCACAGGCAAGAATCTGGTTCCCCTCAAGGAGACGGGAAAGTCTTGGGCCTGTCTCTAGCCCTGATCTCTGTTTCCTCAGCTCTGGAGTCTTTACAGAGCCGGGGCGGGCTAGATGGACTTGGGGAGCAGGGACAGGCACACAGGGCGTTCACTGCCCTGGTGGAGGCTCTCCCAGAGCCAAGGCAGGTCTGCAAATTGATGCTGGCCATAATTACTGCTCAATAATAGCTGGTCCTCCATCACTCACCTGTCTCTTGCACAGTAAGTGTGTTTGGCTGGTTATAATTCAGAGCAATCATTTTCTAATCACATTGGAAGGTGGTGATTTACCAAAATGCCATCTAACAAAATGCTGTGCACAAAAAAAGAGAAGAGAAATGGAAAATTATCCTTACAAAAGAAAACAAACAAAGTCCCCAAATAGCCCCTGCAGTAAAAGCTTTTTTCCTGTTTTCTGTGCTTCATCTGCTGATTCATTCTCCTTTCAAGGCCTGTTCTTTCTGTACATTTTGGTGCAAAAGGAAAAGAAAATCTAGTTTTCCAATGCAAAGAGGGTAATTTACAAATATCGTTTTCCAAAACTCGGCCCTGTAAATTCCATTTATCGATCACAGGCAATCAAAAGCCTTCACATTTTAGAGTTCTGCTCCCAGCCCTAAAACTCTGTCTAGTTGTTAACCTATAGATAATTTTTAGGCCCAAATTACCAATCATCACGAAAGGTGATTTTGGACTGGAATCTAAGGAAGAGTTTCATAGCAAAGAGAGCAGTCAAGAAAGCATGTAGTCGACTGTAAACCCTTTGAATATGAGGTCAGTCGTCCCTCAACATCCCTAGGGGACTGGGCCCAGGACCCCCAGAGGATCCAAAATCCAAAATGATAGATGGAAATGAGGGAAGGGAAACGACAGATGGGAGGAGAGACGCCAATTCCTAGCGATCCTAGGAGCCCTCAGTAACTCCTGATGTCCGTCCCTTCTCCCTCCTCGCTGATAAAACCTGATGATATAGCTTCTATCCCAGCACAGACACCTCCCATATGCTTGGTTTCTTTCTCTAAATGGAAAATGATATAGTATTTGCATAAACCTACACACAGTCTCCTGCATTAAATCATCGCTAGATCACTTATAATACTGACGACAATGGAAATGCTATGTAAATAGTTGCCAGCCTGCAGCAAGTTAAAATTTTCCTTTTTGGAACTTTCCGGAATTTTTTTTCCACATAGTTTCAACCCAGTGTTGATTGAGTCCACGCATGCAGAACACACCATGGTCATCTTACTCTCCTTATCGGCAGAAATTGTGACGATGAGACCACCGTCAAGGTGAAAGGGCAGAGGGCAAGGGTCTTAGAGCCTGAAGCAGCATGTTGCAGACCCACAGCGGTCTGTAAACATTCAGGATGTCCACTTACCTAGTCAACAGAAAGACCCAGCTCTCGGGGTCCCCTGCCCAGGCCAGCAGAGAGGGAGGGACCCCAGGCATGTCCTCTTCTGCCCGTGAGAGTGTTTTGAAGAGGCTGTCCCACTCCCAGTAACTGGACTGGAACTGGCTGATTTAAAGGTAGAAGAATCCCGTTTGCTCTCACAGAATGAGGCTGAATCCCGCCCAGCTCCAGCCCCAGGTGCCCACAGTGCTGACACCCCAGGCAGGCATCCTTGGCTGCAGCCCCTGGCATGTGGCCTCTAAAACAGGCAAATGAATGACTGCAGGCCCAGGGTTGTAGGCACCCGCCAGTCATTGCCTGAGTGAACCTGGGCTCCTAGCAGACTCTCCTGAGCCTCAGCTGCAGGCCTTCCTCCATACGCCGCCTGCTGTCACTGAGAGGACTAAGGGACAAAATGGACAAAGGGACCTGCCCATTCCTGGCAGTCAGGAGCTCTCAGTAGCCCTTAATGCCTGTCCCTCCTCTCAGTGCTTGTAAACCTGTTGATGTAGCTTCTTTCCCCACCACAGATCCTCCCTATCTGCTTGGTTTATTTCTTTCTCTAAACATGCACTCAAAAACCCAGGGGCCCCTCAAAACTGGGCACATCTCCCATGGCTTGCCCTCTTTTATGAGCTTGCCACCGCTCAAAAGGAATGTTCTTAGTCCAGTGAGAACTCTACTCCCTCCAAGCCTGCTCGACCTCCAACCCCAACCAGCTCCCGTGACACACGGCTCTCAAGGGAAGACTCGAGGACTGTGAAATCTTATTCCAGGTTCACTTAAAATCCAGTACAATTAATTTTCAAGATAACTACATAATTAGGGTCCCCTCAGGAATGTGCTATAATACATGTGGGTTTTTTTAAATTAGAGATTAATTACTTTACAATATTGTATTGGTTTTGCCATACATCAACATGAATCCACCACGGGTGTACACGTGACAGCATTTGTGGTTTGTAGATTTTTTGATGATGGCCATACTGACTGGCGTGAGGTGATACCTCAATGTATTTTTTTTAATTTAAATTTATTAATTTTAATTGGAGGCTAATTACTTTACAATATTGTATTGGTTTTGCAGTACATCGACATGAATCCACCACAGGTATACACGTGTTCCCCATCCTGAACCCCCCTCCCTCCTCTCTCCCCGTACCATCCCTCTGGGTCGTCCCAGTGCACCAGCCCCAAGCATCCAGTATCCTGCATCAAACCTGGACTGGCGATTCATTTCATATATGATATTATACATGTTTCAATGCCATTCTCCCAAATCATCCCACCCTCTCCCTCTCCCACAGAGTCCAAAAGACTGTTCTATACATCTGTGTCTCTTTTGCTGTCTCACATTCAGGGTTACTGTTACCATCTTTCTAATTCCATATATATGCGCTAGTATACTGTATTGGTGTTTTTCTTTCTGGCTTATGCAATTTTTATTTCTGATAATTTCCCTTGTTCTGAAGCCTCTTTGTTGAATTATGGCAAACTAAACTCAACTATATGCTGTCTACAAGAAACCCCTTTTAAATATAAAGAATCAGATAAGCTAAAAGGAAAGCAAAACGTACAGCTGCGAAATCATGTCCAACTCTTTTGGACCCCATGGACTGTGACCTGTTGGGCTCTTCTCTCTGTGGGGTTTCCCATGGAATGGGTTGCCATTTCCTTTTCCAGGGGTCTTCCCAACCTAGGGATTGAAACTGGGGCTCCTGCCGTGTCTCCTGAATTGCAGGTGGATGCTTTACTGCTGACCCACTAGGGAAGCCATAAACTATACACTATGCTAACACTAATCAAAAGTAAGTTGGAGTAGCTATATTTGAGTTTTACACAAAGACCTCAAAACAAGGAAAATTTTCTGGAATAAAGGGTAGCATTAAATAATGAGAGTCAAAAACTGATAGAACTGAAAGGAGAAAGAGAAATTCACTGTTATTGTAAGAGACTTCAATATCTCTTCATTATTCAGATAAAAAGGGAAGAAAATATGAAAAGATAATGTTAACCCAAATAACATTATCAATCAACTTAATGTAAGTGACATTCATATAATCCTCCACAACCAGTGAATAGACATTTTTCTCAAGCCCGCATGGAATATTCACCAGCGTGGAACACACTTTGTGCAACAAAATAATATTTTCAGAAACTTAAAAGAACATAAATCATTTTTAAAAATTGTTCTCAGATATGAGAACTAAACTAGTGCAATGGTCTAAAAACATTCAATGTGATGACATTAGGAGGTAGGGGTTTGGGGAGGATCTTAGGTCAATAAGGGTGGAACCTTCAAGAAGGGGATTAACAGTCTTGTAGAAGAGAAGCCACAACTATGTCTAGCCACTTCCACCGTGTAAGGACAGAATTTGCAGGCACAGTCTATGAGCTGGCAAGTGAGACGTCACCAGTCACAAGTGTGGCTGGCATCATGATCTCAGACTTCCCATCCTCCAGATTTGTGAGAAGTAAATTTCTGGAAAAGGTCAGTTTTCATTCCAGTCCCAAAGAAAGGCAATACCAAAGAAAGACCAAACTGCTGTACAAATGCATTCATCTCACACACTAGCAAAGCAATACTGAAAATTCTCCAAGTCAGGGTTCAACTGTACATTAACTGAGGACTTCCAAAAGTTCAAGCTGGATTTAGAAAAGGCAGAGAAACCAGAGATCAAATTGCCAACATACAGTGGATCATAGAAACAGCAAGAAAATTTCAAAAAAAAAAAAAATCTACTTCTGCTTCATTGACTTTGCTGAAGCCTTGACTCTGTGGATCACAATAAACTATGGAAAATTCTTAAAGAGATGGAATACCAGACCACCTTACCTGCCTCCTGCAAAACTTGTAGACAGGTCAAGAAGCAACAGTTAATACTGAATATGGAAAAAAGAGCTGGTTCCAGATTGGGAAAAGAGCACATCAAGGGTGTATATTGTCACCCTGCTTATTTAACTTCTATGTCATGAGACATGCCAGTCAATATGAAACACAAGCTAGAATATAGATTGCTGGGAATATAGATTGCTGGGAAACATATCAATGACCTCAGATAGGCAGATGACACTACCCTTATGGCAGAAAGTAAAGAGGAACTAAATAGCTTCTTGATGAAGGTAAAAGAGGAGAGTGAAAAAGTTGGCTTAAAACTCAAAATTCAAAAAAGATCATGGCATCTGGTCCCATCACTTCTTGGGAAATAGATGGAGAAACAATGGAAACAGTGACAGACTTTATTTTGGGGGCTCCAAAATCACTGCAGTTGGTGACTGCAGCCATGAAATTAAAAGACACTTGCTTCTTGGAAGGAAAGTTACGACCAACCGACAGAGAGCATATCAAAAAGCAGAGACATAACTTAGCCAACTAAGATCCATGTAGTCAAAGTCTAGTCTCATCAAAATCTACTGGTTTCTCCAGTAGCCATGTATGGATGTGAGAATTTGGACCATAAAGAAGGCTGAGCACCGAAGAATTGATGCTTTTCAACTGCGGAGTTGGAGAAGACTCTTGAGAGTCGCTTGGACTGCAAGAAGGTCAAACCAGTCAATCTTAAAGGGAATCAGTCCTGAATATTAATTGGAAGGACTGATGCTGAAACTGAGGCGCCAATACTTTGGCCACCTGATGCAAAGAGCAGAATCACTGAAAAGATCCTGATTCTGGGAAAAAGTGAGGGCAAGAAGAGAACTGAATGACAGAGGATGAGATGGGTGGATGGCATCACTGACTCAATGGACGTGAGTTTGAGTGAACTCTGGGAATTATGATGGACAGGGAGGCCTGGCGTGTGCAGTCCATGGGGTCACAAAGCGTAGGACACGACTGAACAACAGCAAAGCGTCTGTTGTTTACAAACTACCCATACTCAGGCACTTTGTTACAGCAGCCCCAATAGATTAACTAGAAATCAATAATGGGAAGATATCAGGAAAATTTCTAAATATTTCCTAAATTTCAAAGTTTCCAAATCTGTATATTGAACAATACCCTCTTTAATAACAGTCGGTTAAAGATGAAATCTCAAAGAGAAAGTAAAACTATGTTAAACTAAATGAAATTGAGAATATAAAATCAAAATTTGTATGGAGCTCAATAAAATTTACAACATGAAATAAGTCACTCAGTCGTGTCCAACTCTTTGTGACCCCATGGACTGTAGCCTACGAGGCTCCTCCCTCCATGGGATTCTCCAGGCAAGAGTACTGGAGTGGGGTGCCATTTCCTTCTCCAGGGGATCTTCCCGACCCAGGGGTCGAACCCAGGTCTCCAGCATTCCAGGCAGATGCTTTAACCTCTGAGCCACCAGGGAAGCCCCATATATATATATACACACACAAATATTTTACATCACAAAATTAAACCTTTATCTTAGGAAAGTCGAAAAAGAAGGGCGATATAAATCTAGAGCAAGTGGAAGAAAACAAATTAAAAATTAGATAAGAAGTTAGTGAAAATGAAAACAGAGAAATGACAGAAAAATCAACAAAACCAAAAATAAAAAGATTGTCTGAAAAGAACAATGAAGTTAAAATTTTTTAACCATGTTTAGAAAAATGAGAGATGACACAAATTACCAATATTAGAAATGAAATTGTCACTAGTGATCCCACAGACATTAGAAGAATAATAAAGAAAACTTATGAACAATTCCATTTTCCAAAATGTGACAACATAAAAAAATGGGCTGATCTCTTAAAGATGAAAAAAAAAATAACACAATAATGAATAATTTAAATGGGACTATTGTTGTTTAACACCTACCAGTAGAATCAATAACAAAACCTTCCAAAACAAAAGCTTTAAGCCCAGAAGTTTAACGGCAAGTTCTAATAAACTTTAAAAGAAAAATGTTAATAATTCTCTACAATCTTTTCTCAAAAATTTAAACACATGGAAACATATTGTGAGGTTAAAATTCTAATACCAAAACAAGACAAATACATTACAAATTAGGAAAAAAAAAACAAAACAGCTACACAATCTCTCTCAGACAGAAAATTCCTTACTAAGTATAGTTAATAAATCCAACAATTTATAATAAAAAATAATACACCTTGACAAATGAGAATTATTTCAGGTATGTAAGGCTGGCTGAACATTCAACAGACTTTACTGGAACAATTCAAAGTCAAATGCAAAAATTTTTTTTTAAATTTCAAAACCAACTCTCATCAGTTTAGATACATGTTTTATACTTTTCATAAAAATTAATTCAAACCAGATCACATGTATAAATGTAAATAAAAGACTGCAAAATCTTCTAGAAGGAAATACAGGTGAAAACCTATGTGTCCTTGGGTTTGATGAGTTTAGATAGAAAATAAAATATGATCCATGAAAGAAAAGAATGATACACTGGATTCATTGCAATAAAAAAGGGTTTGATTTGCAGAAGTTAGCAGAAAATGGAAAGACAAATCAAGATTGAAATAAAGTATTTGTAAGATACATACTTGATAAAGGAATTTTATCCAACATGTACAAATACTCTGTAAAGAAGACAGCAGCTCAATTAAAAATGGGCAAAATATAGAAGCTGATATTTGAGTTATTTGACCAAAGAAGACACAAAGAATGAAACAAGCTTATGAAAAGATGCTCAGAGTTGTTTGCCAAGAGATAATTGCAAATTAAACTACAAGGATACAGCTAAACACCTAGTAGCACATTTTAATTCAAAACATGGATAATACCAATTGCTGGCAAAGATGTGAAGCAACATGAATCCCCATTCATTGTTGCTGGGAGTGCAGAATATCACAAGCACCCTGTAACCTACATTTAAGTAATAGCATTCCTGATTTTACACAACTCATTTGAAAACACCACAAATGCTTATACCAGTTTTATTTTACAAAACTGGAAGCAATTAAAATGTTCTTTCATAGTAGGTGAAGGGATAAATTGCTGTACGTACATATCATGGAACAATTTTTAATGACAAAAAATGTTCCACCAAGCCATGAAAAGACATAGGTAGATTATAAATGCATATTAATATGTGAAAAGAACATATATTCAAAGCTTCTATATTATGTGATTCTAACTATATTACATTTTGGAAAAAACAAAAATGGATAGATAAACATCAGAGGAGGAGGAGGAGGAGGAGGGGAAGACAGAGGATGAGACGGTTGGATGGCATCACTCAGTGAACTCAACGAACATGAGTTTGAGGAAACTCCAGGAGTTGGTAATGGACAGGGAAGCCTGGTGTGTTGCAGTCCATGGGGCTGCAAAGAGTCGGACACAACTGAGCGACCGAACGGAACTGAAACATCAGACGGATCCTAATTGAGGGATAGTCTACAAAATACTTGAACTTCACTGCTTAAACCTGTGAGGGCCAATAAAAACAAAGTCTGAGAAATCAATCATAGCCAACAAGTGTCAACAGAGACTTGCCTACAACCTCAGTGAAAGAAGTGTGAAAAACTGTGCTGATCTAAGAAACCTTAGACATAAGTGGAGTATGGAAGACTATAAAGGCAAACCGAATTATAGGTGACCCTGAGCAACATGGGTTGTTCAAGTGAAAGTGCGCTTATGTGGGGATTTTTTTCAATACACATGTATTCCAGTACGACACGATCTGTAGATACAGAATTGCACATGTGGAGGGCTGACTATAAATTACAGACATATTGTCCCATGTATGGGATAGGCCTCCCTAACCCCAAGCTGTTCAAGGGTCAACTGTACAGAGAAGTCACACAGTACACATTAATTGTAGGTTTCTTCATGCTGGTCCTAGTTAATAACTCTGAACGTGTTAAGATATGTATACTAGCATTATACAATTAAATGAATAAACAGTTAAAGATGGTAGCCAGGTTTCTCAATGCTGGAGCCAGAAGTTACAGATAAACAAGTGTGTATATATGTATGTGTGTGTATGTGTGTGTGTATTGTATGCATGTATAGTATGGATTAGTAAACATACGCTTTAGCTCAGAGGATAAAGCGTCTGCCTGCAATGCAGGAGACCTGGGTTCGATCCCTGGGTCAGGAAGATCCCCTGGTGAAGGAAATGGCAACCCACTCCAGTATTCTTGCCTGGAAAATCCCATGGACAGAGAAGCCTGGTAGACTGCAGTCCATGGGATCACAAAGAGTTGGACACGACTGAGCAACTTCACTTTCACTTTCACTTTCATACATACAACGCTATGCTGTGTCAGCTGAGAGGGCCTAGAAGCAACAACATGTCAGTAGCTATAAGCATACTTGTCACTTTGATCTTAGTTCTAATACCATTTTCTAATGAGAGAAAATGGGGCTTCATGAATAAACAGCTGATTCTAGTAGCAGGGAAATGATATACAAGATGAACTTGAGAATCTTATAGGCCAGAAGGGAAGGGCTGTTTGTGTCTCTCACAAAAGCACACTTAATCATAATAAGGATGTGCAAAGTAAAATCCCATGGACAGAGAAGCCTGGTAGACTGCAGTCCATGGGATCACAAAGAGTTGGACACGACTGAGCAACTTCACTTTCACTTTCACTTTCATACATACAACGCTATGCTGTGTCAGCTGAGAGGGCCTAGAAGCAACAACATGTCAGTAGCTATAAGCATACTTGTCACTTTGATCTTAGTTCTAATACCATTTTCTAATGAGAGAAAATGGGGCTTCATGAATAAACAGCTGATTCTAGTAGCAGGGAAATGATATACAAGATGAACTTGAGAATCTTATAGGCCAGAAGGGAAGGGCTGTTTGTGTCTCTCACAAAAGCACACTTAATCATAATAAGGATGTGCAAAGTAATACAGGAGCCAGTTGAAATCACTGTGGCCAAAACTAGAAAATTTGAAGAAAATATGTAAAATGCAACTGCATTATGACATACATAGTGGCATGCACATGTATACATGTGTATGTGAACATATATGCATATATAATATGAGTCTATACCAATACATATCAATGCCTGAGTAAAGGAAAATGTATACAAATGTTTCAGGTAGAAATGTTCCAAATAATCTATGTGGATATTCCTTCCTTCAGCAGGTGGAGTACAGCTCATCACTGTTAAGTGTGAGTGCATCTGAGTACAGTATTAAAGGACAACAAGAGGAGTAACTTTGGGCCCCTGCATTAGTAATACCTCAAGGGCTACATCAGCCTCGATAAGGCAAGATGCTACCCTTGAAATGCCACTCGTCAGGTCTTCCTTCTCGAAACTCATCATAATCTGTGTTCAGTTATAAAGTAAACATCAGATGAATCCCAGTTGAGGGGTAGTCTATGCAATACTTGCCCTGTACTGTTTAAAACCTTGAGGGCCAATAAAAACAAAGACAGTCTGAGAAATCAATCATAGCTAGCAAGTGCCAAAAGAGACTTGTCTACAAGATTTAACCCTGTATACTCTTGGGATATTGGAACAGAGAAATGACCTTATGTAAAAGGTAGGAACACTTGAATAAAGTATATACTTCAGCTAATAATTTATGAATATTTATTCCTTAATAGTAACAAATATACCAAACAAGTACAAGTTTTTAATAACAATGGAAACTGGTACAACATATTAAAATTCTGTGTACTAATTGGCAAATGTTCTGTAAGAAAAATACACTTTCTGTAAGAAAAATACACTTCCAATTTGTTTTTCTGCTTTCACCATTTCCATTTATAATTGTATCAGAAGTTCTATATAGAACTTTTCTTTAATAAAGGAAAAAAGAGAAAGTCATTTTCACTGAAAATGAAGTAAAAATATCTTTATTCTTAGATGGCATGATTCTGTACTTAAAAAATCTGGAGAATTCGCAAGAAAAAATACTAAAGATAATAAATTCAGCAAAGTTGAAAAATTCAACATTATAAAATAAAAATGTGTTGTGTTTACATACATTTAGCAATAAACAATCTGAAAAGGAAACTAAGAAAATAAGTCTGATAAGGTTTGAACAACAAAAAATGAAAAACAAAAACAAAAACAAAAATCCATATAGCTCAACAAAAAGATATAATCCAATTAAGTAGCAGGCAAAGGACCAATCAGATATTTTCATAGATGACATATAAGCACATGAAAAGATGCTCCCAAGCATCAGGAAATGCAAATCAAGCCACAATAAAATAAAGTTTAAATCCAAAAATTAAGAAGTTTAAAAATAATGGAGTTATTAGAATAATTAAATGAATAAATGGAGGAGAAAATACGTGTCATCATTGCTGAAGAATTCCAAATAATAAATGTAGATACTGCTTGCTTCAGGAGCTGTAGTTTTTTATTCCCCATCATCCTTCTGGAAATGGGCAAGACTCACTGACTCATTACCAAAGTACAGAAAATGCAAAGGGGAAAAAAAAAATCTTAACAATCATAGTAGAGAAGCCAGGCATGTGATACTTTAACCAAGAGAGCCAACTTAACATTATCAAAAGAAATCATGAAATTAGCAAAACACTAGAAATGAACAAAACATTGTAAATTAACTATGTGTGTGTGCTTAGTCGCTCAGCTCTGTCCGACAATTTATGGACCCCACCAGACTTGTCTGTCCATGGGATTCTGCAGGCAAGAATGCTGGAGTGGGTTGCCACACTCTGCTCCAGGGGATCTTCCCAACTCGGGGATGGAACCCAGGTCTCCAGTATTTCAGGCGGATTCTTTACAGTCTGATCAATCAAAAATGCTTCAATAAAATAAAATTTTTTTCAAGTGTCATATTCTGGAAACATACATGTAAAATAATTTCTATAATGTTTATTATTTTGAAGGAGTATGGCAGAAATTTTTGGAAAGCATTATTATCAGTATCATAGGCTTTTAACATTAATTCAGTGAGGAAATATAATATTTCTTAATACCTTGGAAGCAATTTGGTTGAGGAAGAGAGAGTGGGGAGGGAAAAAGGTGTCAAAATAAAATAATGTTGATCTCCTTGCAGTCCAAGAGACGCTCAAGAGTCTTCTCCAACACCACAGTTTAAAAGCATCAATTCTTCTGCACTCAGTTTTCTTTATAGTCCAACTCGCATCCTTACATGACCACTGGAAAAACCATAGCCTTGACTAGACAGACATTTGTTGGCAATGTAATGTCTCTGTTTTTTAATATGCTGTCTAGATTGGTCATAACTTTCCTTCCAAGGAGTAAGTGTCTTTTAATTTCATGGCTGCAATCACCATCTGCAGTGATTTTGAAGCCCAGAAAAATAAAGTCAGCCACTGTTTCCACTGTTTCCACTGTTTCCCCATCTTAGGCAGGTAGGTAGGTGAAGTCGCTCAGTCATGTCCGACTCTTCGTGACCCCGTGGACTGTAACCTACTAGGATTCTCCGTCCATGGGATTCTCCAGGCAAGAATACTGGAGTAGATTGCCATTTCCTTCTCCAGGGGATCTTCCCAACCCAGGGATCGAACCCGGGTCTCCCACATTGGAGGTAGACGCTTTAACCTCTGAGCCAGTTTTCTGAATGTTGAGCTTTAAGCCAACTTTTTCACTCCCCTCTTTCACTTTCATCAAGAGGCTCTTTAGTTCCTCTTCACTTTCTGCCATAAGGGAGGTGTCATCTGCATATCTGAGGTTATTGATATTTCTCCCCCAATCTTGATTCCAGCTTTTGCTTCCTCCAGCCCAGCATTTCTCATGATTTAAATTATTACTTGGCCATTTTTACTTATACTGCATCATAGCCATGACTTTAAGATCTATCGAGATATGTCTAGGCTGTAGTCAAACTTTGTTAGGAGCCACAATGGTAAGCAGGTAGCATAATGTGAAAAATGCCAGTGGTGTGGTCAAGATGCTGTAACAACTTAAGAAAGAAAGAAGGCCACATTCATACAACAAAATCTTTTTGATTCATCATTATTTATATGCATAATTTTTTAAAAGAAAAATCTAAAAATAAAGTTGGTACATCACAAGATAGCTATTTTACAGATTTTTTTGACAGTCATTGACAAATCTCCCTCAAGTGTCTTATTTTCTCACATATCTACTAACAGTAGACATCACCAATTTTTTAATGTTTATAAACTTGAAAAACAAAAATATATCCCCAACTTTAAGTTTTCTGATTTTAAAGAAAATATATTTCTGCATGTTTATTACTTATTTGTGTTTCTTTTTCTGTGATTCCTATATACTTCCCTATATGTTTTATTGTTTTAGATCAGTCACATGAATGAGTAAAATGCACTAATATGATAATGGGATTAACCTGTACTGTTTATGAGGACCAGTAATATTTTTAAAATGCATATGCCTTTAAAATTTAGTGGAGAAATATTCCACACAGATATTTAAAATAATGCAATGGAATCACAACCTTAAATTTTATGGAATTTGCCCAAGTTGTAGCTCCTGAAAAGTATTCTTTAGCACAAATATTCACCTAATTAATGATAAAGGGGTTAATCTAAATGTATCCCTTTCTAATTTTATATTTGTAATACTATAACACATTATCTTTATATAGCTTATATACATAGCAAAAATAATATCTGAATAAGTAATAATGTTATTTTATATTATCTTGATACTTTTTTATAATATATAAAGCCTAACTCATTAACATTATACATGAAGTATAAAAACATTAATAATGTTGAAGATTAATATTGGTGAGTGCCACCTTTAGACACAAGATGATTATTTAGAATGTAAAAATGTAATAGTATTTTATGTGGAAAAACACACTGGGCTTTTGAAATTTTCAAATTTTATTCATCCCTAACAGTGGACAGGTCTAAATTACAGTGTTCAACTAGTCCAACACTTTCATTTAATGATGGGTAAAGTGTACTCAATAGCACAAATATTCACCTAATTAATGATAAAGGGGTTAATCTAAATGTATCCCTTTCTAATTTTATATTTGTAATACTATAACACATTATCTTTATATAGCTTATATACATAGCAAAAATAATATCTGAATAAGTAATAATGTTATTTTATATTATCTTGATACTTTTTTATAATATATAAAGCCTGACTCATTAACATTATACATGAAGTATAAAAACATTAATAATGTTGAAGATTAATATTGGTGAGTGCCACCTTTAGACACAAGATGATTATTTAGAATGTAAAAATGTAATAGTATTTTATGTGGAAAAACACACTGAGCTTTTGAAATTTTCAAATTTTATTCATCCCTAACAGTGGACAGGTCTAAATTACAGTGTTCAACTAGTCCAACACTTTCATTTAATGATGGGTAAAGTGTATTCAAGGGAGCTTAACTGATACACAGAAGGCCTCACAGCAACAGTGGCAGAGCAAGAAGAGCATTTAAGACATCCTCTCTTCTTTATTTTAGCTCATGTTTGGTAATATGCTCAGAGTAGAAAGAAAATCTGAAGTAATATCGGTATAAGTATTAGGATACCAAGAAAATCAACACTTAATTAAATGGACTCAGTGGAAGGCTTTTATTCCCCCCTCCTCCTCAAATGCCTCTTTAGAATTCCCGACCAACGCCTTTGTTGGTATCCTAGAAATACGTATTTCATTTTGAAATAAAGTGACAAAGTTTTTATTTAACTATTCAACATGTTTTCTTCAATTGATTTACATGTATCTAGAGATCTGATAAAACTGAATAGAATATTTAAGATCTTTCAGAGGTAAAGAATTATGTAAATGAAAGAATCGGGTTAAAAAAATTCATAAAAAATGACATATGCTTGTGAAAATGAAGAGCATCAAGCTTATCTTCTGCAGGCTTTTATATTTTATACTTAAACCTATATGACTTCATGAAAAATTTTCAAGAAAACTCATTTTAACATGTGAGATTAAATGCACATTTTATATATTCATAGTTCATGTTTTATCAGTGTTGTTATCCAAGGTTGTCATAATAGGCATCTTTTTATCAAAATCTATAAGAATCTAATAAAGATAGAAGGAATTTTCATACAAACCTTTCTGTATTAAATGACCCTTAATAAACAAGAAACTCTGAAAGGAGAATAAGCAAGTTGGATATAAAATAATCCATGCCCACATATATAAGACATAAAGGCATATGTATCTACAGTAAATGTAATTACCAATATTTATATTATATACATTCAGTAGTATATAAAGAAATATAGTGTGTGTGTGTATGTATGTGCATGTGTGTGTGAGACAAAGTATAGAATTCAGGCCTTTTTAAAATTCATTCACAGACTATCCCTGAAAATAATTTGTAATTCATAAATTATTGCTCAGGAATAGTTTACAGTGTCTGATTAAACACGTAACATATTATTCAGAGAGAAATGTATGTTTCATTTATACAGAAAGCTTTATAACATTACATCATTAGCTAAATGAGTTAAATATCATTGAAATATACTTCAGTCAATGTGGTCAAGCTATATTTACAGTAAGTTTATGTCAAGACAATATCTTTCTCATATTAAGTCTTCCTCTTTCTTCTTCCAAATGCCTTAATTATACCAACTTTCCAAATTTTAACCCTTATTGCCTCTACATTTATTTTAAAAACCTGACAAATCTGGTAATTGGAAAAATGAGTATTCTCTGGATATAAACCGTAGTTCCTTGTTCAATCTAGAAATCATTTCATCGCTATCTCTAGCCTACCCTGTCTCTTATACACATCTGAAGGGCTGTTTGTGTCTCTCACAAAAGCACACTTAATCATAATAAGGATGTGCAAAGTACTACAGGAGCCAGTTGAAATCACTGTGGCCAAAACTAGAAAATTTGAAGAAAATATGTAAAATGCAACTGCATTATGACATACATAGTGGCATGCACATGTATACATGTGTATGTGAACATATATGCATATATAATATGAGTCTATACCAATACATATCAATGCATGAATACAGAGAATTTGGAAGAGTAAGGAAGGGTTGAGAAGAGGCCCATACACTAGTATTTCTATTTCATTCATTTATTTTCCTTTACAAGAACTGTTTTTACTTATATACTTTAGTGGAATTTATATATATTATAAACATAATTTATATGTTTTACATATAAAATTTATTAAAACATTTTATAAATATTCAATTTTGTTTATATATTTCAATAGCAACAATCCTTAATAACAGAATGATCTTTGTGCTTATTTGATTAAGGTTTTATGTCATAATTAAGTAAATTTAAGAGGACATTGTTAAAAAAGTATAAGAAACAAAGCAAAAACTAGCAGTAAGTAATAAAAAGAAAATACTCTCAGAGGATCAACTATAGTTTGTTTCTAAAGGGTCTTTCAATGCCAAGGGGAGTTTTATTGAAAGAAGCCGTTTCTTTACTTTTTAATAACATATTTACTGTAGTGTGCAGTTTAATAAAAGTTTTTGGAGTTTCAAATCCTTTAAGCATACTTCACAGTGTCTCAAGAACAAGGTGCACTGTGGCTAAGATAACTTTTGGTACAAAAATAACACTCTATAGATCTTTTATTTAGTTATTGACCCACTCCACACCTGCACATATTTTTTTGCTGCCACAAGGCTAAAAGCAAAAACTATTCAGTATATACAATTGTAATGAACAATTTCTGTACCTGCTGAATAAGGGCATTTTCAACATAAAAATTTTTCTAACATATTTCATAGATCATGGTTTCTTCAACTATGTTGTTCCAAATAATATTCAGCTTTTTGTTAATTTCATAGGCTGATGAAACTTTTCCAATAAGCAGTAAGGCCAAGCTATCAAATTCTCTGAATAGTTATCCAGTATTTGAGTTTTTTGCTGATAAAATATTACAGATATTAACATTCATTTTCAAGGCTAGCGTTTTCCCTAATGTTTCAGTTTTGTTGCACATTTAATTGTTCATATTCACTTGAAGTTCAGTTCCACCCTGTGATACTATAGTAGCAATTTATTAATAACTGGCACTTTAAAGGTTCAGTATTAAAAGATTAACAGTGAATTATAGTACTGACTGCACATTAAACTACCATCTTGTGCAACAAATGTTACAGATAATCAGCATCCTGAAATAACAATATTTTACTGCTTTGGAGATTACATTAATTACTGTCACTTTAAAAATGCAATAATTAGGCTCTTTTATGGTAGCCACTCAGGTCAGTTTATGTAAGTAATTATTCATCTGCCACAAAGCTTCATGAAAGTATTAAGTAATCATATCTATATACATGTATATTATGTGTATCTTAAAAATTGTGATCTTTATAAAGTATAACACTAGTGAATGGTGTTCCTGAAAAAAAAAAAGAAGAAAAGCATTTGAGATAAAAATGAGTAATCTCTGGCATCAAATTTAAAAAATAAAACTTGAATGCCTATACATGGATGACATAGGCTTGAATGTGCATAATCTACTCAACTCATAAATGAGATTTTTACTGTGTATTAAAAGACTATGATAAGTGGAAATCTTTTTCAGCAAATATTCCTGGGAAATAACCCATTTCCATGCACAAGAAAGGTTAAGTTGTTTCATCTTTATCTGATAAATTAGCCCATCAGTTGCGCAGAAAAATGTCAATTCTACTTGTTTATTAATGTATATTACATTGTTAATATAATAATGACTGAATTATCTAACATGTGATATATGTAAAGACCACTTATTAAAAAAAGAATCATACACTGAATGAATATAAGAGTTACAGATAGGAAGTTAACAGAAGATAAATATAAAAGGGAAAATATTGCTAATAATATGGGCTATAAAGGGCATTGTAAAGCTCAAGCTGAAATAACCATTAAGAAAATGGCCCAGATGAGCAATGAGCCAGGCTAAGTTCTGAAAGAATTATGAAATTGCCCTGTGTGTGTACTGTATGCACTAAGCTGCTTCAGTTGGGTCTGATGCTTTGCAACCTTCTGGACTGTAGCCCACCAGGCACCTCTGTCCATGAGAGTCCCCAGGCAAGAGTACTTGAGTGTGTTGCCATGCCCTCCTCCAGGGGATCTACCCAAACCAGGGAATGAACCCGCATCTCTTATGTCCCTTGCACTGACAGGCAGGATTTCACCACTAACACCACCTGGGAAGCTCAACTCCTACTATATTTTATGTTGTCTGAGTACAGCTTTCAGGCAATTACCACTAGGGGACATAATAGAAAATACAGATTTCAGAATTTTACCCATTGACTTGACAAATAATCAGAACCTGGTTACTCAACGGTAAAAATGTGCCTGCCAGTGAAGCAGATGTAGGCTCAATCCCTGGGTCAGGAAGACCCCCTGGAGAAGGAAATGGCAACCCACTCTAGTGGTTTTGCCTGGGAAATCCCATGGACAGAGGAGCCTGGCGGGCTATAGTTCATGGACCTGCAAAGAGTCAGGCATAACTCGGCAACTAAAAAACAATGGCGATATATCTCAGAACCTAAACAAAGTGCTTCATATGCACATAAAAGAATTGTTGAGGTATATTTTCCACATGAACTTGTGTTCTCCACTTTCTACTTTCTACCCTTCAAGAATATATTCCTATATTTAACGCTTTAACATAGAAATATATTATTAGAATATATTACATGTACTATATGTTTATATGACAAACACTCCTCAGAAACATGTGCAGTTATACCATTTTTCTGTGTGCATGCTCAGTCATGTCCAACTCTTTGTGACTCCACCCATGGCATTTTCCAGGCAAGAATACTGGAGTGGGTTGCCACTTCCTTCTCCAGCAGATCTTCCCAACCCAGGGACAAACCTGCATCTCTTGCATCTCCTGCATCAGCAGGTAGACTTTTTACCACTGTGCCACCTGGGAAGCCCATACCATTAGTCTTAAAAATCAAAAGTGGAAAAGGAATTCCCCAAACTCATTGTTTTCCGGCAACTTATCTTCTCTGATAGGGTGCTCTACATTTTACAATCTAGGTTTGTTTGTTTGTTTTTTTCAATTCATGGACCACATTCTTTAATTAGTTATCTTGTCTGTAAATGTATAGATATCTTGCATTTTTCTACCTCATTTTATTTACCTCCTTTCCTCATAAGCAAATATAGTATATTTGATGCAGTCTGAAACATTTGACAAATTTATATATTAGAACTATCAGGAAAGACTGATGATACCACAATTCAGGTATTTTTTCCTGAGATCTTATTGTGTCCTTTTTCAGGATATCATAGCCTCTTATGCCCATTGTAAACTCTCAAAGGTCAATTTTCTATTTCAAAATTGTTGGCAATGTGCGTTTCAAGTTAGTCTTCCCCCTAACAATTTATGCTAATACCAAACATGTGTTATTCTTTGTGGACAGAGAGTCCATGATAAGACTACAGTGTTTAGCAGATAAAACTGAGAAATACTGAGAGCTGTGATAGCAAGGAACACTGACAGAAAACAAATTAGATGGTTGTCACTTAGTGGCACAAACCAGATACCTCCTCCTGTTCTAAAAGAAGTAACTCCAAAGTATCTGTAATCAAACGCAGTATTAATAAAAGAATGGGCAGAGGTATGAAACTGAGGCTCTTCCTATTTCCATAAAACATCTCTGACCAGGAGGGTAACATGACTGTTGTGTGAAAAGAGAAATACCAAACCGTGAACAACTGAGGATATTTTCTGACAGATTGAAAGAACCACACTACCGTGGAAAGATTTCTGATTAAAATAGGAGTTTGTTGATTTTGACTTAAGTTCTGTGTACAGATAATTTGTCCACTATATTCAAATTCTTTATAACTGAATTTCTAAATTCAGTCAAGCTAAATAATTATTTTTTTCTCTGTAACATAGAAATAACTAGCTATAGATTCCCCATATTATCTTGTGAACATTCACAAAATCTTACAAAGGAAGAAAGGGTTTTTCACATCCATGAATACTCTGATCAGTTAAATGTTTTATTTACCGAGTCAAAAATTGTTCCTAAACTCATTCAAGTTAGCAACCATTCCATTATATGGTTGCTTTCAGAAATGATTGTGGAGAATTTCAGATGAAAAGAGAAAATATTTTTTGATCAAAACTGTAACATTCTCATAAGTTAAAGAAAATAGGATTTCAGTTTTAAAAGAAATGCTCAAAGGGCACTATCATTATCATAACAGTTATTATAAATACCTTAAATTAAAAAGGCTTCAATGAAATAATTATTACTGCAAGATTTTTCACAGATGTAATATTCAGAGGAAGGCCAATGGACTGAGATAATAAGAAACACAGGTAGGATTATTGGTAGAAAACTGCCTTAAGTCAAATGATCATGTGTCATTGGATATATATTTATGTATCATCTGGTTGAAATACTTTTCATCTAAATTTAACTTGTATTTTGTATTTTCCGTTTACATATGACTACTTCTCATCATTAGAACTGTACATTTTACACTTAAGCATACACAAAACAACTGCTTAGCTTTCAGTCACTTTTCTCTAATCAATCCTATAGTTCTTCCTAAGCCTTCTTCCTGAAGTACAATTAGACGACATTAATCCCTGGTTGAGGAAAAAAAAAAAAAAAATCAATGATGCCCCATTGCCTAAGGAATTAAACTCTTACTCGTTAAGCTCAGATCTTCTTAAAGTCTGGTCTCAGCCTCAACTGGCAAAAAACATGCTCCATCTCTACTCATGCTGTGCTCTACAGCAGCAAAATCAAATGGAAAAATGTTCCCACGTAGTAAATGATAAACTCTTCAGCTTAGTAAAACCACGCTTTCTTCAAACTGTGATGTAAGGATCATTAATGATCATTTCATACTGCACAGGGGTAGGTTTGGGAGGCACAATGAACATTAGGAATAATAAAGAGGACCACAGTGGCAGTGATCCGCATATCTCCCCCGATCTACTCAGTGCTAACCGTTTTCATGCAACCCTAGGTTCAACTTTGTACAGCTTTTTACATTTTACTTAGAGCAAAGACTCTTTACTTGTGTATATGGCTGTTTATATACAAACATGTATATATTTACCTCTCTACATACAAAATGACTATTTATACACAAAATGTGTCTCTTTAACAGAAAGTAAGTCTACAGAAAGACATGTTGATTTTCTACATGTTTCTTTAAGTCTTCAGCATATTTTCTATACATGGATGAGAGTTGGAGATCCATCACCTAGTTTAACCAATGTGAGGACACGAGAATTTTTCTTCTCTATGAAACTTTGAGCTGAATAATATCTTCCTGCTTAAGAAAAGAGAGTTTTCTCTCTGCTGAGTTGTAGTTGTATCATGGATAAGCCATAGTAGCTAATACTTTATAAAAAAAGAACAAGCTGGCTCTGGTTTGGTTCCCATGTAGAGGACTTGGAAGTTGCTACTCCATCCTAACAACAACTAAAAAACTGAACAAAGTAAAAAAGTAAACAACTTTTCTTGGATTCATAAGAGAGTGGAAGACACATGGCAAACTGCTGCCCGCAGGACTGGAGACAGGTAAACATGGCAAGTCAGGACTTATCAAAACAGAAACTCATAAACAGACATCGGTACTGGGGAAGGAAAACCTCCACCACAATTGTTGAGTTAATGGAGCTTCTGCATGATCAAGTCTGAGAGTTAAAAACTCCGCTGGGATCTAGTCATGGAGCAGGTGAGGTACCCACACTTTTTATACTTTTGTGCCTTACCACCAAGAGCCAGACTAGGTTTCCACAGTAAACATTGCATGGAAATCTCTTTATGCTTCCAGGATGGGGAGAGGAAAGGAAGTAATTTTGAAATATTCCAGAACACATTTTCTTCCTAACAAGGTAGGTACTCAGGAGAAATGACTTAATCATAGCCTAACCTGTTGGGGTTTTTATAAAAGACTAATTGATCTAGGCAAAGGGAAATATCCAACTCCAGCCAGCTCTTAACATTCCATGTGAAAAAAGAAAAAAAGCTCAATTCTAGTCCCTCGAGTCATTTTGTCCAATTAAAGGAAGAGGAGGGAAAACTGAGGTGCACGTATGAAGTTCACAGCCCAGGGGTACAAGCCCATTGGAGACTAAGAGCTAACCACAGGACCGTAGAGCGCTTCCCCTCCCTCCCTCTCCTTGCCACCGCATTCCTATAGGTCTGTTTAGAACAGATACTTTTACCTATTGCACCACATCTACCTATCAAGGAAAAAAAAAACACAAAACAGCTATAAGGCAAAAGGCAACAAGCACAATCTGAAGGGACAGGACCAACTTAAGAACCAGGCATGACAACAGTGTTGGAATTATCTGGCTGGAAATTTAAAACAACCATGAGCAAAATGCTAAGCGCTCTAATGGATAAAGTAGTTGTTGTTCAGTCGCTAAGCTGTGTCTGATTTTCTGTGACCCCATGGATTGCAGTACACCAGGCTTCCCAGTCCTTCACTATCTCTCAGAGCTTTCTCAGACTCATGTCTATTGAGTTGGTGATGCCATCCAACCATCTCATCCTCTTTTGCCCACTTCTCCTGCCCTCAAACTTTCCCAGCAATAGGACCTTCTCCAGTGAGTTGGCTCCTCGCATCAGGTGACCAAAGTATTGGAACTTTATCCAAAGTACTGGATAAATTAGACAGCATGCAAAAACAGAGAGGCAATGTAAATAGGAAATGGAAATCATAAGAAAGAATCAAAAAGAAATGCTAGGGATAAAAAACACTGTAACATGAGTTAGAGATATCTTTGATGAGCTTTGGCATCCCTGATAGCTCAGAGGGTAAAGTTTCTGCCTGCAGTGCAGGAGACCTGGGTTCAATCCCACGCAGAAGGAAATGGCAACTCACTCCAGTATTTTTGCCTGGAGAATCATATGGACAGGGGAGCCTGGTAGGCTACAGTCCACGGGGTCACGAAGAGTAGGACATGACTGAATGACTTCACCTCACTTTTTATGAGCTTATTATAAGAATGGACATAGTTGAATAAATAATCCCTGAGAATATGTCAATAGAGGCCTCCAATACTGAAAAGCAAAGAGAACAAGATTGGCAAAGCAATACAAAAATAGAACAGAGTATGCAAGAATGGTGGGGGGACAACTCTAAAAGGTGCAACATACACATTGGAGGAGAAACAGAGGAACAAAAGAAATAGTTGAAACAATAATGACCGAGAATTTATGTAAATTAATGTCAGAGACCTAGCACAGATCCAGGAACACCCAGTGGGCTAAATGCTAAAATAAATCTACCCCTTGGCATATGCACTTCCCAGGTGAAGCTTGTGGGAGAACCCACCTGCCAATGCAGCAGATGGAAGAGACTTGGGTTCGATCCCTGGGTCAGGAAGATCCCCTGGAGAAGGACATGGCAACTCACTCCAGAATTCTTGCCTGGAGGATCCCATGGACAGAGGAGCCTGGCAGCCTAGAGTCCATAGGGTAGCAAAGAGTTGAACACAACTGAAGTGACTTAGAGCAAACAGCACACGTTGGCATATCATTATCAAACTACAGAAAATCAAAGTTTAAAAACTACTAAAAGAAGTCAGAAAAAACAACAGTCACAACAACAACTTACTTTAAGAAGCAAAGGTAAGGATTGCATCTGACTTCTCAAAACCTGTGTAGACTCAAGAGTGGGCTGAAATAATAGAAGTGGAGACAAACACCAACCTACAAAATTTTTACCCTGCAAAATTATTCTTCAAAAGTGAAAAAGAAATAAGGATATTCTCAGATAAACAAAAATAGAGGGAATTTATTGCCCCCTGCCTTACAAGAAATATTGAAAGAATTTCATTACAGACAAGACATAATATTGATTAGAAACTCAGATCTACATAAAATGAAAAGTATTGAAAATTAAATGAAGATAAAATAAAAACTTTTATTGTTCTTATTCATTATAATGTGGGTTTTTCAAAATAATATAGAAATTTATTAAAGTCTTTATATATAGAGACATATCATACACACACATACATACATAAGACTTCCCCAACGGTTTTGTGGGTAAAGACTCTGCCTGCAATGTATGAGATGCAGGAGACAAGAGTTCAATTCCTGGGTTGGGAAACCCATTGGAGGAGGAAATGGTGGCCCACTCCAGTGTTCTTGCCTGAAAAGTCCCATGGATAGAGGAGCCTGGCAGACTACAGTCCAAAGGGTCGAAAAGAATCAGACATGACTGAGCAGCTAAGCACGTCACATCACGTATGTACACACACTCACATACACTCACACTTAGAGGCTTACATGAGAGCAAAATAAATGGCAGCAATGACACAAGGGTTGGAAAGGATTAATTAAGATTATTTTGTTGTTATAAGGTGCTCACGTTACCTTTGAAGGTAGTTTTTATAGCTTAAAAAAAAACCCTCATAGCTAGAGATTTAAAACCTCATGAGTTGATAAAAGAGTTTAGAAGATGGAATAAAGTATAGAATTTCTATTCTTATACTTAAAAATAGTGTAATATGAAATTAATACAAAATAAGTATGCTGTGATATTTCAGAACATGAAGAGTGAAATCAATGGTTTAACAAACTGTGTCATACCAACAGCACCATGGAATGCCATCCGCAGAAAAAGGAACAGCTGTCAATATCTAATGACGGTTTTGATGGGTCACGATTTAATTATGCCTAGCAATAGAAGCCAGGCTAAAGATGAAATGCTGTGTGATTCCATTCATGCAACAATCACGAAATGACAAATGATAGAGACAGATAACAGATTAGTGGGTTCTGCGGTTAGGGAGGCGGACGAAGGGAGGTGACTATGGCAAGTTCAGTAGCACAAGGGGCTTGATTGCAGTGTGGCAGCTGTGACAGAGGTCTACATGCCTTGAAGTCATATAGACTTAAATACGCATGCACAGCATATAAAGCTACTTGCCTGAATAAGACCGATGGGTTTTATTAATGTCCCTTTGTAGTACATGCGGTTGTAATACTAGTAGTACTACAGCTATGGAAGATGTTGCCACTGTTGGGAACTGAATGAAGTGACCACTGAACTGAATGGAGTTTCTCTGTGTTATTTCTTGCTGTTGTATGTGAATCTACAATTATCTCAGGAAAAAGAAGTTAAACTAAGGGGCAAGATAAAGAGTATCTGAACAAAGGCTAAAAACACTAAATGCCAATTCTGAAAATGAAACATAAATTCATTAAATAAATTCATTACAATATTTTTTTTGATTAATGACAAGTTCTGGATCTGAATCCAACTATTTCAATTCCTGTAAGCCATATTAAAAAACAAGTTGAATAGAAAAAAAAAAAAAAACAGAAAAAAACATAACATATTAATTGAAACTAGCTGGCAGGAAATATGTGATTTCTCTCCTAATAACTGGTGCAAAAAAAAAAAACAACTTCAAGTATTAATAATCCAAAATGAAATTGTAGGGTGCATATAAAAAATGAGAAAACAAGCATCAAGTCCTCTCAAAAGAATAAACAAAAACAGACAAAATTTATCCTGAACTATAAGAATATTTTGCCACAATAATCCTACATGAATTTGAAAAACGAATGAAGCAATTACAGTTAGGATGATACAACTCAGAGCAAATCCAGGAATTCAGATAGGCAAACAGGAGGTGGTGTGTAATACACAGAGCATGTGAAGCATGAATTGTGAGATTTTAGGAAAGAGATTGAAGGGAAACTTATTTCAGAAATAAAATTAAATTACAAGAATGTGAGAAAGAACAGATCCCATAAAAGCTCAATGGTTAATATAGAGTATAATGAGAAGACAAATAAGATTAAAAAGAAATAAAGGAATGCCTGAAAAAATGCAGATAGTATGTAACTGTAACAGACACTTACAGTGCCCTCCCTGCTCCTGTGCCTTGCTATTTCAGAGTGTTGGCCACATTTTCACTACCAGCATCTCTCTTTTCCTGAAAACTTTTTCAACTTCTGGAGTCCTCTCTGCTTGTGCACATGTAAGCTGGATGTGTGATAAAAATATAAGTTCTGAAGAGCAGGCTTTGATCCATGCCCGATAGAACTTTCTTACCCCTCCACTGAGTTTATCCTGGAGCTCTTTTTTTTTTTTTTCAACTAGCTTTGAGTTCTTCAGTGGGTTGAGTTCATGCCGCCCATGATGGCAGCTGATAATAAGATACCCTTTATTACCTACCTTTCTTTTCCTGTTTTCCTTCCTCTTTTCCATTGCAGTTTTAATCCCCATTAAAACTACTTGGGTTAACTACAACTTGCCCAAGTGTTTCCTTCTAGCAAAATCCAAACTAGGACAGGTACTAACAGCCATGAACTTTTGAAGCAGCTTTTCATGATATAATTTGGAAATTGAATCTTCATTGTCTAAGTGACAAGGATTACATTTCTGGTGCTACGTGGATGGTGATAATTGTTGGTGGCTGAATCATCACAGCTACCATAATTCTCACATGTGATGAAGAGGGATATGTCATATCTGGAGAGAGCGCCTTGGCTTAGGCAATATGCCAGTGGAGAGATAGCGGGGCAGTGGTGGTTATAAGGAATGTGGAATTGGTTAAGCACCACAGAAGCTCTGCTGCATGATTAGCTGCTCAGTTGTGTCCGACTCTTTGCGACCCCATGGACTATAGCCTGCCAGACTGCTAGGATGGGGGAAAAAAAAACAAGCTCAGATCAGTCAGCTACTGACTCAAATGTGGTATGAAATTTACAAAAGAGCCTTTATCATATTGTGAAGAGAGCCCGATCTCTTGCATCAAAAGGCAAGCCTGTGCTCAATTTCAAGCCCAAGTCCTAATTTTAAGGAGAGAAATCCAACAAATAAGGCTGAGCATAGATCACTGGCAGGCCTCTGAGACTAAATTAAGGACAAGGATGTGGATGGAGCAAGACCTTGAGGCCCGACACAAGGACTGACATACTTGAGCACTCAAATCCCTGAGTCCTCTGGAACCTCTGCACTTACAGACGTCATCAAGAAACCTACCTTTGACTATGACCGTGTGAAGACATTACATGATGTCTTGCAAGGCAATCATTCATCATATTCAAGGTCTGAAATCACTGAAATGCCTGATTGTTGTTAGATAAATGACTATGGCCAAATTTCAACATGGAGTAACTGGAGAAGTATTGTGTCTGACCCAGAAAGTAGGAAATTAACGATGAAAGGAACTGAAATGACTGGTTAATAAATCCTGGAAGGTAGCTGAAAATATGCATGGGAAATTACCTTGAATGTAGTAGACCACAAGAATGGACTATAAGGCTGGATAAATAAGACTTTAATGACAGTGGAGCCCTTTCTCCTTGTTCATTATTTAAAATTCTGGTAGGAATATGCACAATGATGTCCCATAGTTAATAAAGTGGAGATTCTGCCACTGCCTTGACAAAGCACTGAGGAATATACTCTGAGATACAGGTATGATAGAGAAGAGTAAGACTGGAAAAAAACTCACCATGTGAACTTCATTAAAACGATAAAAAATGCACTAGAGAAGGGGACACTAATATCCCTCAGAAGCTCAACAGTGGTGCTCCTCTGTAGGGGAGTTCTGATTATACAGATAATTGCTGTTTAACTTGATTTGAAAGTGTCACTGGCAACTGCAGAGTTCTGGAACTGCTGAGACCTATTGTCAGCAGATTTGGAAAACTCAGCAGTGGCCACAGGACTGGAAAAGGTCAGTTTTCATTCCAATCCCAAAGAAGAGCAATGCCAAAAATGTTCAAACTATCATACAACTGGGCTCATTTAACACGCTAGTAAGGCAATGCACAATATCCTTCAACGTAGGCTTCAGCAGTACATGAAATGTGAACTTCCAGATGTACAAGCTGAGTTTACAAAAGGTAGAGGAACTAGAGATGAAATTGCCAATATTCATTAGATCATGGAGACAGAAAAAGAATTCCAGGAAAACATCTGCTTATGCTTCACTGACTACACTAAAACCTCTGGCTGTGTGGATCACAACAAACTGTGGAAAATCCTTAAAGAGGTGGGAATACCAGACCACCTGACCTGCCTCCTGAGAAACCTGTATGCCGTTCAAGAAGCAACAGTTAGAACCAGACATGGAACGGACTGGCTCCAAATTGGGAAAGGAGTACATCAAGGTTGTATACTGTCACCATGCTTATTTAATTTACACATAGAGCACATCATTGCAAAATGCCAAGCTGGATGAAGCACAAGCTGGAAGCAAGATTGCTGGGAAGAAATATCAACAACCTCAGATATGGAGATGACACCACTCTAATGGCAGAAGTAAAGAAGCATTAAAGAACCTCTTAATGAAAATGAAAGAGGAGAGTGAAAAAGATGGCTTAGGACTCAGCATTCAAAAAACAAGGATCATGACATCGAGTCCCAACACTTCATGGTAAACAGAAGGGGAAGAATGGAAACAGTTACTGATTTTATTTTCTTTGACTGCAAAATCACTACAGGCAGATGGTGACTGCAGCCATGAAATTTAAAGATGCTTGCTCCTTGGAAGGAAAGCTATGATGAACCTAGACAGCATATTAAAAAAGAGACATCACTTTGCCAACAAAGGTCCATAGAGTCGAAGCTATGGTTTTTCCAGTAGTCATGTACAATGTGAGAGTTGGACTATAAAGAATGCTGAGCACTAAAGAATTGATGCTTTCAAATTGTAGTACTGGAGAAAACACTTGAGAGTCCCTGGGATGGCAAGGAGACCAA
>SJYX01010077.1:0-12359 GCA_006410675.1 Oreotragus oreotragus | reverse complement strand
CTCTCCCGACTCTAGTAAACCACTATACCTTTGCTGGCCTGTGCCTGGGTAAATTTTGAGAATAGATGTTGGATGCTCTCACAGGCCTTCAAAAGCTTTGAGGAAGTCGTACTGAGGGACTGGCAGAGCAGTTTGGAAGAGTGCTCAGGCTCTGCCTTCATCATCTATCTTCTGGAGTTTCTGAGACTTTCTGTGAAATGGGCATAAGTTCTGTCAAAGAGGGAAGTCATCCATGCAGCTTTTCTGACGCTGAGAGCTTAAGGCTCCTAGTGAGGCACGGTGAGAAAACAAAAAGGTGGGGGGGGGAGGGTAGTGTGTGTGTCTTGGCCCATGCTGGAACTGCTTGTGATTCCGTTAGAGCTTCATTCTCTCTGGACTTTGACAGAGTCCAGTTTTGTGACCCATTTGCACTGAGGGGTTCATCCACTGACCCTTCTGTCTCTGGAACTTGCTGTGTTTTTTGGTGCATCATACGTCTGCCTTTACTGACTTTAATATTTGTTTCAGCTGAGTAATGTAGGACCATGCCAAAAGGCCTACTGTCAAAGTGACAAAGGAAGCCTGATAGTTTTGCCACTTAAGGCTCAAGAAATTAACCAGACAATAGATAAACCATGGGTCACATACCAAAATGAGAAGAAGCACTTGCATGGTTAGACTTTTATCTACATGGTTTTTATGTAAACCAAGATGATTGAAATCTGTGCTTAGCAATGGTTGATCTAACATTTTGTTCTCTTTTTTAAATAAAAAGTACATAACCAGATCATATTTTCTATACCACTTGAAGACACGTGGCTATGGCTCACTTACCTTTCACAGAAATGGAATCTTCATCAAAATATGCTCAGTGAGATATCTTAGAGACAATAAACCATGGTTTTTATCTGAGCTCTTTCATCTATAGACTGTGTAACCTTAAGCAAGTCACTTAACATCTCTATGCCATCCCTCATCTATAAAGTGGAAATATTAATAGTGTGGACCAACCTTGTTTAAAGATTAAATGAGATAATATATAATAGGTGCTTGCCACAGTGCATGGCATATACAAATCCTCAATAACTATATTCTTCTACAACCCAACACCAACATTGCTGTTTCCTTCTCCATCTAATTTTCTTACTATTTGTCAGCCCACAACAATTTATTAATTTGTAATTTTTATATTGTTCTCCTAATTTATGAAGCATGATGTCCCTGAAAACCAAAGTATAGAAAATTAAAGCATATTAATAATGCCCTCAAATCATACATGCCACTCAGACATAGAAGGCTTGTCTGTCCTTGGAAGGATCGGTCACCAGTAGCCAGGCAGGTATCTATCAGTAGATTTATAATCACCTTTGAGCTACTTGCAGTACAAAAGGTTGACATGAAACACCAGGTTATAAGTAAAGATCCCAGAGGACTAATTCTAGCCAAGAGAAGAGGGTACTGATTTAGACTAATATTTTGGAGAAATTCCTGAGACAAACATAAGCATGGTGCTACTTATTTCGGAGTATGCTGTTGGCTCACCACTATTAGTATGATGAAATACTGAGACCAATTTCTGTAAGTCTTACACCAAAGTCCTTTTATTTCTTTATACTGATGTTTGGGCACCTCCTCTCTTCCGTTTCTTTCTTTCCATTTTTCCCACAGGGCTTGTCATTTCCACCCACTGCATTATTTAGCCTTTTTACTTTGGTCAGCACACTTTGATTTAAGGTAGGTATTCAAAGGCAGTGTGCCAACCCTATGAAGAGTGCCTGGGGATAGATGAGCCTCCGGCACTTGGGAGAGAAGTTTATGAAATGACTGACGAAGTAAGACTAGTACAGCCTTCATGAATGGAACACAGGTTAACTACAGAGCTTATGGTTGAAGCACATTAACCATCTGTTGTCTCCTGCCCTTTGCTTTTGTTTCCAAGGCCAAAAGCCCTCTCAGGTTGAAGGGGAGCCATGAGCCGATTCCTGAACGTGTTACGAAGCTGGCTGGTGATGGTGTCCATCGTAGCCGCGGGGAACTCGCTGCAGAGCTTCCAAGACCACACCTTTCTCTATGAAAAGCTCTACACCGGCAAGCCAGACCTGGGTAAGAAAGCAAACACCTCCATCCTTTGTGGGAGTGGCCTAAATGGTGGTCCCCAGACCTGGCTGTACATCACAGTAACTGCGAAAAACTAAAACCAAACAAAGTACAGGTGGCCAATTCCCTGTCCAGACCTAATTACTGAATCTCTCAGCCCCTGGATGCATCACAGGAAGTTCTCTTTAGAAACTTCCCAGGTGATTCTGGTGCTGCATAAGCTAGTGATCCTAAGCCACTAGAATAACAGACGTGCTGGATAACACTTGGTCCTTTCTCCCCCCAGGCTTCTCTGAATACCTTTCCCTTCATTATACACTACCCTAAGCAGCGGGGCTGTACAAATACCATTATAAGGACGAGTGAGGAAATGAGTTCCTTGGTGACTCTGATGCCTGATGAGGAAACCATGAAGAAGATTTTCCTATTAGCTTCTTTCAGAAATCAGGTCATGGGGCGCCAGGGTCCAGCCCCCGCAGGATCCACAGAAACCCGAAGGAGAAANCCTAAGCCACTAGAATAACAGATGTGGTGGATAACACTTGGTCCTTTCTCCCCCCAGGCTTCTCTGAATATCTTTCCCTTCATTTTACACTGCCCTAAGCAGCGGGGCTGTACAAATACCATTATAAGGACGAGTGAGGAAATGAGTTCCTTGGTGACTCTGATGCCTGATGAGGAAACCATGAAGAAGGTTTTCCTATTAGCTTCTTTCAGAAATCAGGTCATGGGGCGCCAGGGTCCAGCCCCCGCAGGATCCACAGAAACCCGAAGGAGAAAGGGCGCTGGCAGTTTAGATTTAGAGAGCGATAAGGAAAGAATGTTATAGATAAGAAAATAGAGGAGAGAAGAAAAGAGGCTGATATTCCTTGGTTTATACAGAAAATCAATAAAGTCTCAAGACAAGAGACTTNATCCACAGAAACCCGAAGGAGAAATGGCACTGGCAGTTTAGATTTAGAGAGAGATAAGGAAAGAATGTTGTAGATAAGAAAATAGAGGAGAGAAGAAAAGAGGCTGATGTTCCTTGGTTTATACAGAAAATCAATAAAGTCTCAAGACGAGACTTGCACTGTCTACGTAAGGCCACAGGTGCCCTCCTGGTCTCCCAAGGGAGTGAAGACGCAGGGCACCTTCCCGTTCAGGTCTTAGAAACCCAGGCAAATAAGTAGACACGGCGGACCTCTGTACTCCAGATGGGAACTAGCCTGAAAGAGAGAGTAAGAGGAGGAAAATGATTGACACGAGGAGACCAAGCTGCTTCAATGAGCGAGATCCGATAGCTTTATTTTCAAAAGGTACTTATATACTTTTTTTGTACATAGAGGGAAATGAAAGATGCAAAGTCGTACAGAGTCAGCCCAACATTCCAGCAGTTTTGCCCTTATCGAAACCAAGATTTTTCTGCATACCTTTTCCACAAATGATGTTGTATACAGTATCTTCTGGCCTTGGAGTCCTGTGAACATTTTATGACCCTCTTTTGATTAAGGCTGCTCAACCAGAAAACTTATTTTCCCTCAAAGTGTTTTTTCTTTATATTTCTAATCTATGTCAGCCTCAGAAAATGCCAAACAGAGTTACGTTTTTCACAGAGCAAAGGTGCAGTGAGTTACAAGAAAGAACCAATTAGCTCAAAAGTCTGATGTGGTTAAATTCAAGGCTACACTTGTTTTTCTTACATTCTCACTCTGTTAACTAATGCATTTCCAGGTGCACAGTGGATAAGAGATATGGGAACTTAGCAACAAGCATTGGCCCAATAATGAAATCCTACATCAACACTACTCTAATAACTTGGCTTTCCGTGCCTCTCACAGTTGGGAGGCTGTAAATAATCATATGCGTAGCTGCAAGAGTCTGGATATACCTGCCAAGCAAGCTAGAATGTTAACAGAGGGGGTTTGATTTGAAATATTCCTCTCATGTCCAGGAGACTTATTAGCTATAGCCCTAAGTTGATTTTCTCCAGAGAAAGGTGGTCAGGGTTAGCCCCCTGTCAATATCAGAGGAGTTGGTGATAGTCATGAAACAATAAAACAGACAGATTCTGGTTTGGGGGTAAATGCTCGAGAAAGCCTAGGGAGCCCCTTGAGTTCTGAAGCCTTGCTTAACAGTTCTCTTCCACATGACCTTGTCATGGGTGGGATCTCCCGTGGTGGCTCCCAGCAATGGGGTGTATGGGTTATACCTTACATTGCATATGAATAATTACTAATCCAAGGTCTTCTCAAACCATGACACAAACCCTGAAAAGATATCCAAAATCCCTCCAGGTTGGTTTCCCACATGAACTTCCACAGGCCCCTGATGGCTTTCCCCAGCGTCCCGAGCCTCTCTGCTGGAGAGTGGTTGTATGTTTCAGCTTGCGCTTCCCTGCTTTGTTATGTGGGGTGGCTTGAGCTGCAGCACCATTTCATAGTAGCAACGATTCTATGTCACATTTATAGGTAACCCAGATTCAGGCTCTGACCTAGCTCCTTTTTCTGCAACATCTGGATATAAAATGAAAGTAAATAGGCTAAGGCTCACTTTGAACAAAGCTCACATTCAGCAGGCTTAGACAACCTGAAAAAGTGGGTGGAACAATTCCACTTTTCACCCTCCAGTGCTGTCCTCTGGTGATCCAGGAACTCTGTATAGATTCACAGGTTTTTAGAGATCTTCTCACCTAGCCTTTTGAATTTAAAGTTGGGACAGAAAAGTCCAGGGGTTATGTGATTTGCCGAAGGGCATATAGCTGAGCAGAAGTGTGTTTGTTAGCTTGTGTGTGCATGCATGCACACAGCCCGGAAATAGGTCCCTCGAGACCTCCTGGGACTTTGCTGGTGATAGCAGGACCCTGGAGCATCCAGTAGAAGAATTGCACCTGATGCCTACTCTGGTTAGGATTACTGAGATACTCCATTTGTATATCTCACCCTTAGTGAGATATATAGAAGTAGAAAAAAGAAATTTCCTATCTTTCCATCAGAAGAGCTATCAAAATGCTTTATACAGAGTGTAAAAAGAAAAAAAAAATATAGCCGTCCAGGACTGACTTCCCTGGTGGCTCAGATGGTAAAGCGTTTGCCTACCGTGCAGGAGACCTGGGTTCCATCCCTGGGTTGGGAAGATTCCCCTGGAGAAGGAAATGGCAACCCACTCCAGCATTCTTGCTTCGAAAATCCCACGGACCGAGGAGCCTAATAGGCTACAGTCCATGGGGTCACGAAGTGTCGGACACGACATAGCGACTTCACTCCAGGACTAACTGTTAAATATTAGTTTGGGATATGGGATTTTTTTTCTCAAAATGACAACCATCTACAGATCTTTGGGGTTGTGAATTTAGTGTTGCTGTCTGGTTTTCCAAAGGCTCAAAAATCCTTAAAGGAAAATCCTGAAAGACATTTTGGTTGTGAGTCTTGTCCCTTAAAATTTCTCTTGCTCAGGAGACCAGCAAAGGAAGATTCTTTGCTTTTCACCATAGATCAATGCTGGTACATTAAAATCAACAAGGCAAGGCTTTAGAAAATACTAGGGGGGTTTCAGCCTACCTCTAGAGTATACGATTTCACTGATCTGGTATCCAGGTCGTGGTAATTTGATAAAATTTCTTCAGTTGATTCTAATATATGCCCAAGGTCAAGAAGCACTGTTATGATGGACTATGATTTAAACACTCTGGACAAGATATTAGCACAGCAGTGCCAGAATGAAGCTAGCAAGAGCAGAGTGGCCCCGGCTAACATGGAGCTTTGCTCCCTTCCCACATGCACAGGAAACCAACCTCGTTAGGGCTTCATTGACATGACACAGATCTGAATTCAGGAGATACAGGGACTCGGGTCTCTTAAAGACCAGGTGTGGGTGTCTAGACAGGGCTCAGTATTTCTGTGTTCTGTCCTGCATCAGCCTCACTGAAAGTCTGCTGACCTAGGCATCTTGCATTGACAGACCACTCTCCACCGTGTTCCCCCACACTTATCCTGATTCAGACTCACTTGCTTCACCAACACCAGAGCGACTTCCAGGCAGAGCCATAAAGCACTAACCCAGGAGCTACTGCCGAAGTGGGCTGTTTGTTGGGTTTTTGCTCTTGGAACTCGCCTGCCCAACTGTAGGCATTGGAAGAGGACCTGAACCAGTTCTCCTTCCGGAATTCTTTCCATCCCTTCCAGTTCGCACATGCAGCATCAGAGCCTGTACTTTGCCCAGCAAAGGGGATCGCAGGCTTAGCTCTCTGACTCCTCCAGTGAAGCTGGAGGAGTTTGGAGGGAACCCTGACGCACCCTTCTCAACACTCCTGCTTGTTTCTGCTGCACAGTGAATGGCCTCCAAGCTCGGACCTATGGAGTCTGGACGCTCCTGTCATCAGTGGTTCGCTGCCTCTGCGCCATCGACATTCACAACAAAACGTATGTAAGGGAGGGAAGAGCATCTCCCTGTGTTTGAAATGGGTGCTAAGCAGAGCCATTGTGTTCCTCCCTCAGAGACTTATTTATCAATGCCAGTACATGAAAATTGACAAGGCAAGGCTTTAGAAGATACCAGGGGTTCTTGGACCCATCTCCAGAGTGTTTGATTTAACTGATCTGTTATCCAGGTCTGGGTAATTTGATAACATTTCTTCAGTTGATTCTAATAAATTCCCAGGGCCAAGAGGCAGTTGTGATGGACTATGATTCCATCATATGGCCTATGATTTGATACAGCAACCTAGGATGTGAAGATAAAAGATTACTAGGTACCATTCCTTCCGGGCTAGAAAACATCACAGGCCTGAACGTCTTTAAAGCTTTTAACAATTCTTTGAAATGGACACAGCAAACTGGTTATGTTGTGATCCAGTGTTGAGTGGCAGGGATGAACAGAAAGCACGATCTATGACATCATGAGTAATGGTTGTGTGTAAATGGTTGTGTGTTTACACAGAGTCATGAAGGGAGGGTCACAGAGAGCTGAGCACACCTCTGTATTCTGCCTCTTCAGAGGACTCACACAGACTGCGTGCATGTGTGCGTGCACACTCATGTCCAACTCTTTTCGACCCCATGGACTGTAGCCCACCAGGCTCCTCTGTCAGTGGTATTTTCCAGGCAAGCATACTGGAGCAGGTTGCCATTTCCTGCTCCAGGTGATCTTCCTGACCCAGGGATGGATCAAACCTGCATCTCTTGAGCTCCTACATTGGCAGGCAGGTTCTTTACCTCTTTGCCACCTGGAAAGACCTCATACAGACTGCTGCTGCTGCCACGTTGCTTCAGTCGTGTCCGACTCTGTGCGACCCCACAGACGGCAGCCCACCAGGCTCCTCTGTCCCTGGGATTCTCAGGCAAGAACACTGGAGTGGGTTGTCTTTTCCTTATCCAATGCATGCATGCATGCATGCTAAGTCGCTTCAGTCGTGTCCGACTCTGTGGGACCCTGTGGACAGCAGCCCACCAGGCTCCTCTGTCCATGGGGTTCTCTATGCAAGAATGCTGGAGCGGGCTGCCGTTTCATTCTCCATCATACAACTCGTGGGGAACAAGTGCAGGCAGTCGCAGCCCCTGGGCTAGATAGTGTCGTAATCCGAACTGGCCACACCAACCATCACCGCAGTCAAGGTGGAAAGTTTGCTCAGGTCCCCAGGTAAGGCCACCGAAAGAACTTCATACCAAAATACGTTTGTGTTAGCCAGACTCTCAGCATCTGGGCAAGAGAAGAGATGGTGATATTTATTGAGCCCCTCTTATACTAGATGCCTCCACATGACTTTGATTAAGTCTCCTCCTAGTAGCCCTGGGAAGCAGTAATTTTTGTTGCTGATTCTGTAGATTTGCGTATTAGAGACTCAATTCATTTAAACTGAGAAGACTAGGACATTGGGATTTGAGGGCTATTAACACTGTCATCTCGCCAGCTTTATTTTTTCGTATTTTTGAACCTGAAACTATGGACTGCTTGTTCTAGATTGATATGTATTTTTGGAAGCAGCAAGGTTTACTGGAAACACTCTGAGGCCCAAGAATGAAAACTGGAAAATAGGCTCTGGTCTCATTTCTATTGGTAATAGCTTTGAAGCAGCAAGTTTATTATAGACCTTCTCTGCATCTCAGTCCCTTCATGTATAAAATGAGACTCGTGGATCTGTTTTTCCTCTCAGGGTGACTGGGAAGGAGTAAGGACTGCATAATCATTTTAACGACCTTTACCATGATGAAGAATTACTGACAAGTAGAAGGGGGTGTATCTTTTCTTTGTTGTGCTTTGGGGATAAACAAGGACAGCTAAGACTTATCTTTACGTCTCTTACCCATTCATTTCCCCTTCACCCAACACAGGACAGCCGGAAATGCTGACTTCTATTTCCAACTTTTTTGTAAAGCCTGGATTTTTTGTCCCTGTGCTTCTGATATACTCTCTAATTATATTCCCTCCCTAACCAGAAACCTGAAATCAGTTCCCAGCTGTTCTCACTTTCTGAAACAGTCTGCATTCTTCCTATTTAATTGGTATTTCTCTAAGCCAACTTTCACTTCAAAGCAAAAGACATCCAGGAAGATTTAACTGAAATCTGTAATATTTTATTGCTTAGGAAAATGGTCTCTGAAGCAAAAAGGTCAAGATAGATTTGATGGAGTAGAGTATTGGTTGTATAGGGGTAAATTCTATTATGAATAATTTTTTGTATGTTTGAAGTACTTCATAATTGTTAAATTTCATAAAGAAGAAAGATACCAGCTCTCAAAGTGGTCCATCTTCCTATAACTTCTGTCTTCACCCCCTTGTCAAAACTGAGAAACAAGTTATCTTCCTATGAGGTTGTCATGTGTTCTCCATCTGATCATTTTGCTAGGTTAAGATGCAGAGTATCTTAGATGCAGCCAATGTTGTAAAATCATCTAAAAGCCCCAGAAAGGCCCTTGCTACCCATTCCGCATTCATGCCCTTCATTCGGTGGCATCCATCAGATGAGCACTGACCAGCCCCTGGCCAGACACTTGCAAAGCAGGCTTGGACTAGAGTCAAGCCAGTTTGAGTAAGTAAAATACATAAGTGTGATTGATCCAAAATTGTCTACACTACCTAGGATTGCTGTACTCCAGACTCTGCTGTCTGTCACTGGCTTCACCACCTTGCTAAGACTTGCAGAGCCACTCTGGATGGCTGGGTCATTCTCCTCTCGATTTAGCAGTTGAAGGCTTTGGTTTTGCCCTAGAGGTGAATAAAACTGATGTGATCTAGCAGCTGCCATCTGAGGGGTCGCACAGAGTTGGGCATGACTGATGTGACTTAGCAGCAACAGCAGCAGCAGCCAGGTCTTTCGCGGGACCAAGTCTCCGTTTTCTTTAGCCATAGTTGTTTCCTGGGCTTTGATTTGTGTGTTTCAAGTCTGACCACTTCCTCCACGCTGAACAAGCTGAACCTTCCGCCCCATTTCTGTCTGCTCCCCTGTAGGCTCTACTACGTCACGCTCTGGACCTTCCTCCTCGCACTGGGACACTTCCTCTCTGAGCTGTTTGTATTTGGGACCGCGGCTCCCACGATTGGCGTCCTGGCACCCCTCCTGGTGGCAAGTAAGCATCCAGCGACTCTGGAACTCCCACAGGCACCGTCCCAACCCTAAAGACAGGCCTTATACAAGCATTATGAGAAAGCACGGTGCTTATGTCAGCCACTAATCTTGTCTGTCTGTATTTAAGGTATCTCAATCCTGGGCATGCTAGTGGGGCTGCAGCACCTAGAAGCAGAGCCAGGATCCAGACAGAAGAAGAGAAACTGAGGCCAACAGCCCCGTGTCCAGGACGTCGTCTCCTGCCTTTGCTCGCCTCTGCCTTCTCCATGCTCTTCAGTCTCATTTCTGCTCCATCATCCACTTCTAGCCTTTCACATTCGGGGTTTCTTTTCTTTAATTAAAAAATTTTAAAGATAATACATGCATACAGAAAGTCAGTGCCATTTAAATGTATGTAAAGAATCAAATTCTCCAATCCATGCTTCAGCAATATGTGGACCGTGAACTCCCTGATGTTCAAGCTGGTTTTAGAAAAGGCAGAGGAACCAGAGATCAAATTACCAACATCCGCTGGATCATGAAAAAGTTAAGAGAGTTCCAGAAAGACATCTATTTCTGCTGTATTGACTATGCCAAAGCCTTTGACTGTGTGCATCACAATAAACTGTGGAAAATTCTGAAAGAGATGGGAATACCAGACCACCTGACCTGCCTCTTGAGAAACCTATATGCAGGTCAGGAAGCAACAGTTAGAACTGGACGTGGAACAACAGACTGGTTCCAAATAGGAAAAGGAGTACGTCAAGGCTGTATATTGTCTCCCTGCTTATTTAACTTATATGCTGAGTACATCATGAGAAACTCTGGGCTGGAGGAAGCACAAGCTGAGATTGCCAGGAGAAATATCAATAACCTCAGATATACAGATGACACCACCCTTATGGCATAAAGTGAAGAAGAACTAAAGAGCCTCTTGATGAAAGTGAAAAAGTTGACTTAAAACTCAACATTCAGAAAACTAAGATCATGGCATCTGGTTCCATCGCATCATGGCAAATAGATGGGGAAATGGTGTCAGACTTTATTTTGGGGGGCTCCAAAATCACTGCAGATGGTGATTGCAGCCATGAAATTAAAAGACGCTTACTCTTTGGAAGGAAAGTTATGACCAACCTAGACAGCATATTCAAAAGCAGAGAAATCCATCTAGTCAAGGCTATGGTTTTTCCAGTGGTCATGTATGGATGTAAGAGTTGGACTATGAAGAAAGCTGAGTGCCGAAGAATTGATGCTTTTGAACTGTGGTGTTGGAGAAGACTCTTGAGAGTCCCTTGGACTGCCAGGAGATCCAGCCAGTCCATCCTAAAGGAGATCATTCCTGGGTGTTCATTGGAAGGACGGATGCTAAAGCTGAAACTCCAGTACTTCGGCTACCTGATACGAAGAGCTGACTCATTTGAAAAGAACCTGATGCTGGGAAAGACTGGGGGCAGGAGGAGAAGGGGACGACAGAAGATGAGATGGTTGGATGGCATCACAGACACAATGGACATGGGTTTGAGTGGACTCTGGGAGTTGGTGATGGACAGGGAGGCCTGGCGTGCTGCGGTTCATGGAGTCACAAAGAGTCAGACATGACTGAGCAACTGAACTGAACTAAACTGAAATAATCATTTTAGAATGACATACATCTGTCCACATCAAGGAACTGCCAATATATCTGAAGCCCACTGTGTGCCCTTCCCGCACCCACAGCCTCTTCCAGCCTTCTCCTTTTTTCATTTTAACTGTTCACTTGACTTGTATGGTTGGAAGATGCAAACTGTGAAACTTCAAGCTGCTAATTTGCCCAGAGCATTGCCACCAAGGACTGCTTTGAGGGGTTGTCCATCCAGGTTGGGTTTCTCTCTGCTGCTGGACCCCAAGACTCTGAACCATCTGAGAGACAAGCAGTTCTTCCAAGAAGGGCTCCCCGGCCAGTGAGTGTGGCCCCTGTCCTTCAGCCTACAGGTGGATCAGGGTTGGAAGGGTCCTTTAGACCTTCCAGTCAGCTGTATTTGTGTAATGAGACTTGTAATAAATAGAGAAACGTTCTGCTCTGATCAGTCCTGGTACTTTGGCTGCCCCTAAGCCCAGAGTGCCCCTGCCCTCCTCGGAGGCCCAGCAGAGGAAGATCCCAGCTTTCTGCAGATCAAATGCACCGTGATGAGTAGGATGGCGCAGGACCCAGTAAGCCCGGCTGCCTTTCGTCTGCTGTTCATTTCTCATGAAGTCAAATCTTCCTCCTCTCTGCCCCCACCTTCCAAATTCTGAGCACACAACTGAGCAGCCAGAACCCTCTCTTGTTTTCTTCACAAAGAAGAAACAGGTTCTTGAGAAAGCAGAACCAGACAACATGGAAGAAACAGCTGTATGAGCCTGGAAAGAGCACTGGAGCCCAAGGACAAGGCACTGGAGCAGACGGCTGCCATCCAGACACAACCCTGAGCCCCTCCACACTGGCTGGACCCTCACGCACAGAGTATAGATGCGAGAACCCATTCGCTACTTCAGCGAGTGTTTACTGAACACTTACTCCGTGCCAGACCCTTGGGAAGGAAACATGAATGACCCAGGCAATGTCCCTATAGTCAAGAAACAGACTGTCCACAAGCCCACACCTGAGAGAACAACCCCAGGCAGTGCTAAGACTCTAGAAAACCAGGTACTGTGATTCGGAAGAGGAGGGAGGTACAGAACCTAGAAGGGTGGGATGGGGCAGGAGATGGGGGGGGGGAGTTTCAAAAGGAATGTGATGTAT
>SJYX01010076.1:10747-34421 GCA_006410675.1 Oreotragus oreotragus | reverse complement strand
GAACATTTCACATAACTATGGGCACAGTAAAGGACAGAAATGGTATGGACATAACAGAAGCAGAAGATATTAAGAAGAAGTGACAAGGATACACAGAACTGTACAGAAAAGATCTTCACGACCCAGATAACCACGATGGTGTGATCACTCACCTAGAGCCAGACATCTTGGAATGTGAAGTCAAGTGGGCCTTAGAAAGCATCACTATGAACAAAGCTAGTGGAGGTGATGGAATTCCAGTTGAGCTATTTCAAATCCTAAAAGACGATGCTGTGAAAGTGCTGCACTGAATATGCCAGCAAATTTGGAAAACTCAGAAGTAGCCACAGGACTGGAAAAGGTCAGTTTTCATTCCAATCCCAAAGAAAGGCAATGCCAAAGAATGCTCAAACTACTGCACAGTTGCACTCATCTCACATGCTAGTAAAGTAATGCTTAAAATTCTCCCAGCCAGGCTTCAACAGTACATGAATCATGACCTTCCAGATGTTCAAGCTGGATTTAGAAAAGGCAGAGGAACCAGAGATCAAGTTGCCAACACCCGTGAATCATTTGTTCATATGTACATACATGTACATTTGCATGTGTGTATTCTTTTCATATCTTTTTCATTCTGTTTCATCCCCTCATGTTGAATATGGTTCCCAGTGTTACAGGACCCTGTTGTTGGTCATCCTGTATGTCATAGTCTGCGTCTGCTAATCCCAGACTCCCAGTCCACCTCCCCAGCACCCTCCCCTGTTCGGCAGCCACAAGTCTCTTCTTTATGTCTCCGAGTCTACGTCTTGGCTTCTGTTTTGTTCAGTTCAGTTGCTCAGTCGTGTCCGACTCTTTGCGACCNCTGCATCCAAGTACTGCATTTTGAACTCGTTTGTTGACCATGATGGCTACTCCATTTCTTCTAAGGGGTTCCTGCCCGCAGTAGTAGATATAATGGTCAGCTGAGTTAAATTCACCCATTCCGGTCCATTTTAGTTCGCTGATTCCTAGAATGTCGACGTTCACCCTTGCCATCTCTTGTTTGACCACTTCCAGTTTGCCTTGATTCATGGACCCGACATTCCAGGTTCCTATGCAATATTGCTCTTTCCAGCAATGGATCTTGCTTCTATCACCAGTCACATGCTCTACTGGGTATTGTTTTTGCTTTGGCTCCATCCCTTCAATCTTTCTGGAGTTATTTCTCCATTAATCTCCAGTAGCATATTGGGAACCTACCGACCTGGGGAGTTCCTCTTTTGGTATCCTATCATTTTGCCTTTTCATACTGTTCATGGGGTTCTCAAGGCAAGAATACTGAAGTGGTTTGCCATTCCCTTCTCCAGGGGACCACATTCTGTCAAACCTCTCCGCCATGACCTGCCTGTCCCTGGTGGCCCCACATGGCATGGCTTAGTTTCATTGAGTTAGACAAGGCTGTGGTCCTAGTGTGATCAGATTGGCTAGTTTTCTGTGAGTATGGTTTCAGTGTGTCTGCCCTCTGATGCCCTCTTGCAACACCTACCGTCTTCCTTGGGTTTCTCTTATCTTGAACGTGGTTGATCTCTTCATGGCTGCTCCAGCAAAGTGCCGCCACAGCTCCTTACCTTGGATGAGGGGTATTTCCTCATGGCCGCCCCTCCTGACCTTGAATGTGGAGTAGCTCCTCTTGGCCCTCCCTGCGCAGTCACCACTCCTTGGACGTGGGGTTGTTCCTCTCGGCCGCCACCCCTGACCTCGGGCATGGTTTAGCTTGTCTCAGCCACCGCCCCTGACCTGGGGCTTGGGCCATAGCCAAACCAGATTAGCTTGTGCCTTGGGAGAGGAGAGGCGAGATCCGGAAATGACAGTGATGTTTCAGGAGAACTACTGCTTTGCAGTAACACTTGTGAATGAAGAATGCTGCTGCAGAGCAGAGGGTGTTGCCGTCTTCAAGCCACCCACGTTTTGATGGTGAGCCCTGAGGGAACTCGCGGTGGAGACAGGGTGCTCGCCATCAGCTGTCAGCTGCTGCAGCCCCCTGCCCCCCACAGCAGCGCCTCTGAGGAGACTGGCGGGGGGAGGATGGCAGGATGCTGGCCCCAGATCCTGAGGTGCAGATCAAAGGGATGATGTCAGTGAGCCCAGACTCCCGCACCGTCCCACACATAGCAAAGCGCTAAATTCGTTAACTTGAGATGTCTGGCTTTCTTTAATTAGCAGTCACCTTTTGCTGTTCTGTGTAGCTGGTCTTTGTTGCAGAAACTTCTGGATATCCCGGCCCCTCCCTTGCTTCTTCAGAGCAGTCCCTACGCTGTTGTGTCCCGGCCTTAAGTNAGATGTCTGGCTTTCTTTAATTAGCAGTCACCTTTTGCTGTTCTGTGTAGCTGGTCTTTGTTGCAGAAACTTCTGGATATCCCGGCCCCTCCCTTGCTTCTTCAGAGCAGTCCCTACGCTGTTGTGTCCCGGCCTTAAGTCCTCAGTTTTGTCCACTGAGTTGTAATACAGCTTTCAGCGTTCAGGTTGTGCTTTTTTTTTTTTTTTTTCACACTTTGTGTCTTTAAAGTGTGTTCATATTAATGAATATGTCATTGAATCTGCACAAGCAGTTTTTACCTTGAGCAGACCCCCAGTCTGACAGCTCTGAGTCTCAGAGTTAGGACTGACCCAGGTCGTCAGTCTAGATGGAAATGTTTCTGATATCCCTTGTCCTTGCCATCTGTTAGGGAGAGCTTCAGCTCCGAGAACACTTGGGGAGTCAGCTGAGGAATTTCCCCTAGGCATCACCATCGTAGATTCCAGTAGACTGGAGGAATTACGCATTTCTCATCCTGACTCATCCTGGAAGAGTAACTGTGTGTCTTGAGAGTGTGCTAATAGTCTTCATTATCTGTGTGGCCACCCCAGGGTACCAGTGTGTGGGCAGGTCTGCTCTCGTCCAATATTCCCAGTTCCATGCGGCAGCCTGCACACTTCCTGCTCAGCTTTCATGTGGCTCATCAGCCCTGCTGCTGGGGAATATCCCCGACCTGTCATCACTGACCCCCACTCCGTGCAGCTCGGATCCCTCTGGTGGGTGAAGACCAGGGACCTCAGTTAACCTCGTGTTAAAATGCACTTTAAGTTCTCTTGTGTACTGTTTCTGGGGATGTGAAACGGTGTGACTGCTCTGGAAAACAGTATAGCAGTTCCTCGAAAAATTAGAAATGGGAATTGTGAGGTCCAGCAATCCCACTTCTGGATGTATTTGTTGTTGTTNTTGTCCTTGCCATCTGTTAGGGAGAGCTTCAGCTCCGAGAACACTTGGGGAGTCAGCTGAGGAATTTCCCTTAGGCATCACTATCGTAGATTCCAGTAGACTGGAGGAATTACGCATTTCTCATCCTGACTCACCCTGGAAGAGTAACTGTGTGTCTTGAGAGCGTGCTCATAGTCTGCTTTATCTGTGTGGCCGGCCACCCAGGGTACCAGTGTGTGGGCAGGTCTGCTCTTGTCCAATATTCCCAATTCCATGCGGCAGCCTGCACACTTCCTGCTCAGCTTTCATGTGGCTCATCAGCCCTGGTGCTGGGGAATATCCCCGACCTGTCATCACTGACCCCCACTCCGTGCAGCTCGGATCGCTCTGGTGGGTGAAGACCGGGGACCTCAGTTAACCTCGTGTTAAAATGCACTTTAAGTACTGTTGTGTACTGTTTCTGGGGATGTGAAATGGTGCGACTGCTCTGGAAAACAGTATAGCAGTTCCTCGAAAAATTAGAAATGGGAATTGTAAGGTCCAGCAATCCCACTTCTGGATGTATTTGTTGTTGTTCAGTCGCTAAGCTGTGTCTGAGTCTTTTGCAACCCCATGGACTGTAGCCCACCAGGCTCGTCTCTCCATGGGATTTCCCAGGCAAGAATACTGGAGTTGGTTGCCCTTTCCTTGTCCAGGGGATTTTCCCCACCCAGGGATCGAACCCGGGTCNACTGTAGCCCACCAGGCTCGTCTCTCCATGGGATTTCCCAGGCCAGAATACTGGAGTTGGTTGCCCTTTCCTTGTCCAGGGGATTTTCCCCACCCAGGGATCGAACCCGGGTCTCTTGCATCGGCAGGTGGTTTCTTTACCATTGAGCCACCAGGCATGTGTACCCAGAAGAGCTGAAAGCAACGTCTCGAAGGGATGTTTGTGTGCTGGTGTTGACAGTAGTGTGACTTACACTATCCAAAAGGTAGAAGCGCCCAAGCTGTCCTTCTGTGGATTAATATATAAACAAAACATGATGTGTCCATGGCATGACGTACTATTCAGCCTTAATGAGGAAGGAAAGTCTGACCTGCTGCAACATGGATGGACCCTGAGGACATTATGCTAAGTGAAATGACAGTCACCAAAGGACAAATACTGTGCAGTTCCACTTCTGAGAGGTTCCTAGAGTAGCAGAATCAGAGAGAGAGAAAGTAGAATGGTGGTAGCTGGGGGCAAAGGGAGGAGGATGTGGGGAGTGTTTGATGAGTGTGGCATTTTAATTTTCAAAACTAAAACAGTTTGGAGATTGGGTGCTCAGCAAGGTGACTGGGCTTAGTAATGCTGCACTTTGAAAGGCTGAGATCATAGAGTTGGGACTTCCTGGTGGTCCAGTGGTAAGAATCTGCTTTGCAGTATTGGGGATGCAGATTTGACCCCTGATTCGGAAACTAAGGTCCCATATGCCAACAGCAACTAAACCCAAACACCAACCACCACTGCTGAGCCTACAACCCAACTAGAGAGTCTGTGCACCGCAAGGGAAGATCCCACATGCTGCAGCTAAGGCCTGACACAGCCAGATATACATATATTTAAACAAGTGATTCAGTTCAGTTCAGTTCAGTCGCTCAGTCCTGTCTGACTCTTTGCGACCCCATGATTCACAGCATGCCAGGCCTCCCTGTCCATCACCAACTCCTGGAGTTTACGCAAACTCATGTCCATCGAGTCAGTGATGCCATCCAGCCATCTCATCCTCTGTCGTCCCCTNATAAGCAAGTTTGATCTAAAACAATGTAAACTTGGATTTCAAGTCAAAATGTTGTATTATATATTTTATGATGGATTTTTTTTCTTGTGTCAGAAAGCTTCAGAAATTTTATTTAACAAATAGATACGTTGATTTTTTCAGAGCCAGGGTTTTCAGTTGGGAGAGAAAAGAAATGCAGATGCGAAGTTGGAGAAGTTAAATAAATCCCTTTAATCCCAAAATTTAATTGGAAATATCAGTTTGAACTCATAGTGAGTTTTTCTCATTAAAAAAAAAAAAAGTTTCCTACCCACTGGACAGGACTAGAAACTGACCATTCCAGCAGAAATAGCCTGTATTATGGTATCTTAATGGCATTTCTTTTAAAAACTTAATTCATTTTTAAACGTGAAGTCTAGTTGAATCACAAGGTGGAAGTGCAGAGTCCTAACCACTGGACTGTTGGGGAGTCCCCTGTGTCCTTTCTTTTTCTCTTAGATTTTATGGTTTCTTTGGCTTCACTGTGGTTGCCACATGCAGAATCTTTAGTTGTGGCACGCGGGATCTAGCTCCCTAACCAGGGGTTGAACCTTGCCTCCTGCCTTGGGAGCATGGAGTTGTAAGCCTCCTGTGTCGTTTTAAGCTCAGGCTGTGTCCAACTATGTCAGACTCATTCTGGCTCAGGTTCTGAGGCAGAGCTTGGGGGCTCTGCAGTGTAAGTGATGCACTGAGGGGGAGTGCCCGGGGGGACAGGCTGAGTGGGTGCAGGGGTGCCGGGGGCCCGGCTCCGGCCCTGGTCTCAGCAGCGTGGTCTCCCCTGGAAGCCAGCCTGCTGCCTCCCTTGGGTCAGTCCCAGGTCTTGGTGTGAGAAGCCCAGGGCAACCCAGGAGAGTGCTGTGAGGAAGGGCTGCCGTGTCTCTGGGCTCGAGGGCTGGGTGGAAGGACAGGCTGAGGGCGCTTAGCAGCACTTGGAGAAACTGCTAATTCCAGGTCTGCAACGAGAAAGGAAGGATGAGCCCAGTACAGCTTTTTTTTTTTTTGGCCTTTTATCTTCAATTCCTTATTTTTTCAAATTTCAAACTCATAAGTTCAAGAGCAATAACTCTGAACACTATAATCTTCATCTAGATCATCAGTATTTTGCCATTTGATTTCTCTGTACACAAATACACATATTTTGGGGAGCAATTTGGGGAAGTGGCAAACATCGTAACTCTTCATTCCAAAACACTTTAAATCTATGTCACCTAAGAACCAGGACTTTCTCTTACATGTTACATGACAGTTATCAAATTCAGGAATTGTAACATTGATTTGATACTGTGTCTAACATGTATCCATGTTCAGATTTGCCAGTTATTCCAATATTGGCCTTGTTTTTTCCAGCCAGGATCTCATTGTGCATTTAGTTGTCACTAGATCGACCTCCTTTAATATACACCTGTGTGAAAGTCTCTCAGTTGTGTCCAACTCTTGCGACCCCATGGACTGTAGCCCACCAGGCTCCTCTGTCCATGGGATTCTCCGGGCAAGAACGCTGGAGTGGGTTGCCGTTCCCTTCTCCAGGAGATCTTCGCAACCCAGGGATCAAGCCCAGGCCTACCACATTGCAGGCGGATTCTTTACCTTTGGAGCCACCAGAGAAACATGCCTGATACACACAATGGCAACCAAGTCTGAAACCTTAGGAGAGTATGTGTTCTGTGGCTTATTAGTATTACATTAAAATGCATGGGAAGTATTAGTACCTGTTTCCAGACTTCACAGAGCTTGGTACATCTTGTCAAACCAGAAGACAAGAAAGCATCAAAGATGACTGTAGTCTTGTCAAAATAACCAGGAGAGGTTCTTTGGAGATTCAGTACTGTATCGAATCAGTGTTAAACTTGGCGAGGCTCCTGCTTGCCTGGTCAATGATCACAGTAGACTGAGTCACATTAGGGTATCTAAAATCCATGATATATGATATTAAAAAAAAAAAACACCCTGACCCTTATTGCTGACCTTTGGAGAGTGCTAAGTGAACTGACTCACTTTTCCGGAAAATAGTAAAGGGAAAGAATTAAGCATTGTCGTGTCTTTGCTCTAAGAATTATTCTACACAGTAATTGTATGGCTGTGGAGGGAAGGACTGGTGGAATTGGGTGTCACCACTTTGCAGACACTAATGAACGGTGACCTAGAGGGTGGTCATCAGTGATGCTGACCCTGAGGAGAGACCTCAGGTGCCTGCTGATGAAAGGACCAGCACCACTTTGGATCAGACAGGCTTGCACAGAGCATGTGGCGGAGCTGTGTGTCAGGTGAGATGCTGAAGATGAGTCAGCAAAATCCAGACTCTGGGGAGCTTTGGGGCAAGCACTGCAATTTCCTCAACAAATAAATTGTAAGACATAAAAAGTGGGAGAGATAATCTACAGATTAAAAGTGATTTAAGAGCCCTATCCAAAGATGTAAGCCTTGTTTGAATAAACAAATCAAATGAAAAAAAAAAACACTTGAGAAAAACGGATGACTGATGAGATATTTGATGGTATTAAGAAACATTAATATGCACATCGATAAGGGGTCGTTATCTTTTAGAGATTTATACTATTGAGACAATAATTAGTAATGAAATAATAAGATCCCTGGAGTTTGCTTCAGAATAATCCAGTAGGGGGAGGAGGGGAGGAAATGTGAGTGTGGGTCTCATCCAAACGATGCTGATCAAGAGATGGTGATTGTTGAAGCTGGGTGTAGACAGATGGTAGCTCTTTATATTTCTATTATAAGTATAAGCTCGAAACTTTTCACAATGAAAAACAAGTAAACAAAAAACCAAACATCTTTATTCAAAATTTACTTCGTTAACACTTTGCTTTGTCTAGTCCATCTTCTGGATTTTGTTTTCCATAGAGCCTAAATTTTTGTTAATATCGTTTCCAGATTTTGAATATTTACTTAAAATTTTAAAACTATAGTTGATTTGTAATCTTGTATTAGTTTGTAGTGTGCAGCATAGTGCTTCAGTTATACATATTATATACATATTCTTTTTCGTGTTCAGATATTTACTATTAAAATGTTTTCAGAAAGACAGAAGGGAGCTATATTCCCATGGCTATCTTTTCATGTCTTTTATTTTTTCTCTTAACAAAGGACAGTTTGCTCATTTGTTGGCTTTTCACTTGGAGCATTTTATGAAGCCACATTGATGAATGGCGGAGAAGGCGATGGCACCCCACTCCAGTACTCTTGCCTGGAAAATCCCATGGACGGAGGAGCCTGGTAGGCTTCAGTCCATGGGGTCGCGAAGAGTCGGACACGACTGAGCGACTTCCCTTTCACTTTTCACTTTCATGCATTGGAGAAGGAAATGGCAACCCAGTCCAGTGTTCTTGCCTGGAGAATCCCAGGGACCGGGGAGCCTGGTGGGCTGCTGTCTATGGGGTCGGACAGAGCTGGACATGACTGAAGTGACTTAGCAGCAGCAGCAGCAGCAGCAGCAGCAGCAGCAGCAGCAGCAGCAATGGTGAATGGTTGGGAAAAGTGTGCTTATTATTTAAAATTTAAACAGATACTGTAAAACAGATGAGTCAGTTATGCATATTCTTTAATTGTCGTGTCTAAAAGCTGATTTCTCCCTGAGACTGCTTTTCTGCTTCTTTGTAGATTTATTGATGAAACTGGAATTATTACTGAAACAAAACTGACCTGAAGGCAATGTGCCATCACATGGCATGACTTTGTCTTGCTGAAACTCAAATGATACCTAATCTTACAATCTTTTCATAGTAATGGAGTTCTTCCATTTCAGCATTACTTTACTCCAGCAAATTGCACTTTACATCTTCTCACAGAGATCATGAAATTTTGATGAGAGCTGAAATACGAGTTGCCTAATCGATTTGAGTTAATAATATTGACCTCACATTCCATTATGTGACTGGGCTCAGGAGATGGTTTTCCGGAGGAATGTTAATGCTTTCATTTTTGGCTCATACTTGTATTTCTCTGTTACTAAATAGGGCCATGAGCTGATGACCGACACGTTTCCAGTTCGGTTTAAAGCTTACTTAAGACTGCTTGAAACTCTTACTAGCTGGGGTGCTTTAGCATTGTCTGTGAATTTTATTTAGCCCTATTAGAAATGGGCATGGATGATTGAGAATGGACTATAATTTTTAGCTGCTCTGCCACCGTTTCCATTTACTAATCTGGACAGCTAAGCGTGGATCTTTAAGAAGCAATGGAGTCTTTACAGGATGTATGCTCTCGTGCTGGTAACTGTTAACAACTTGTAGCTGCAGAAAAGTAATTCTTTTTAAACAGGCAGCATAAGTGTTGAAAATGAGCTCCTTTTTCTTAGTTGTCAGAGTAAGACAACTCAGTTGTCACATTTCCCTTGAACTATGATTATAACCAGTTGTGACAATTCACTCTCAGCCTTTCCTCCTCCTGCGGATCCCAGAAGGTTAAACAATATCGAGCATCAGCCTTTGTCTCAAGAGATCAGAAGGACAGAAATTATCCATTCAGACTGAACATCAACTTTTGAGTGGGTTTCAACATGCTCATTGAACTCCTGGGAGTTTTAGAGAAGAGATGTCAGGAAAGTCATTCATTGTTGGCACCTTTTCCATCCTTTTATTTAATGCTTTTTTGTCTTTGTGAAACAGAAGATTAGTCTCCCATTTATTTAATGAAGTGTGAACCAAACTTTATTTCTTCCACTGATGGCAAATTACAGGCGTTGGTGAATATCACCAATAAAAAAAATCATGAGAATTAGATATCTGATTGTTGATCTGCTTTCGAGATACTTAGGTAGTATCGCCAACTCAATGGACGTGAATTTGAGCAAACCTCGGGAGATGGCGAAGGACAGGGAGCTGGCCTGACAGGGCTGGTGCGCTGCAGCCCACACGGTGGCAGAGAGTCGGACGCAACTTAGCGACTGAGCAGCGGCAACTCTCTGTTCTCAGGAGTAAAAGACTGAGTATGGTTGGGGAGTTTTTAGAATTCTGTGGCCCACAGCCTGCTCCCAAACCCTGAATGCTTCCTTTTTTAATATAAACTGTTGGACCTGAAGGTGGAGACACAGGGGGGTGATGGGTCAGTTTGGTGTCAGGCATTGTGATTCTTCTGGCAGTTACTTAGTGTTGCTTTTTATTCTTGGTTATTTTCACTGGGTCTTTTTTAATCTCCCTGGGTGTATGTAACTTTGAGTGAGAGAGTATTTTATATTGCTTCGTGCTGTATGAGTATATTATTAGCTGATATTTAAAAAAAATAATTATTTTAATTGGAGGATAATTGCTTTACAATATCGTGGTGGTTTTTGCCATACAGCAGCATGAGTCAGCCATAGGTATACATGTGTTCCCCCCATCCTGAACGCCCCTCCCACCTCTCTCCCCACCCTATCCCTCTAGGTTGTCCCAGAGCACCAGCTTTTGTTATGTGGAGTGAAGAAAGAGAAAGACAAATACTGTATATTAATGCATATATATATAGACTTTAGAAAGACAGCACTGACAGTCCTACCCCTACGGCAGCAAGGGAGACACAGGCGTAAAGATCAGACTTTCCGACTCTGTGGGGGAGGCGAGGGCGGGATGATTGGAGAGAACAGCATTGAAACATGTAAGTTACCATGTGTAAAACAGAGAGCCAGTGCGAACTGGCTGGCATTTCATCTTTACTTATTTCTTTGGTTGCTCACGGGCCGTTCCTTGCGTCGTGCGTGCGCTGTCCGTGTGTTGCACTCTCGAGCTGTGGCTCTGGAGCGCACGGGCTCAGCTGCACTGCCTGGGCTTAGTGGCTCCCAGGCGTGTGGGATCTTTGTTCCCTGACCAGAGATCAAGCGCATCCTCTGCATTGCAAGGTGAATTATTAACCACTGGACCACCAGGGAAGGTCCTATTAGCTGATATTTAAGAATCTCTCACTATTTGTGGAGCCGGGTAAGTTGAAAACCAGAACAGCACGGATTTCTTAGAGACATATGAAAGCAGTCTTTACAAAAAGTCATTGCTTCATTGTAGTCTTGCCACTACTCTGACTTTGATAATGAGAATGGGAACTGTATTCAATCCTGTGATAAACTATGATGGAAAAGAATATGAAAAAGAACATGTATGTGTGAAGGAGTCATTTTGCTATGTAGCAGAAGTTAACACAACATTATAAATCAACTATGCTTTAATAAAATTCTGAGAGGAATGATGTCCCCTTAGAAGCAGACTGGGCTTTGTATTCTAAGCCTCTGCCCTTGGGAATTGTGGAATTTCAATAAATTTTTAATAATGAACCTCTGATCTCCTTTTTTCTCCTGAATAGTTATTGCCAAGTCATCATGGAGTAAGAGAAAGCTGTGAGGTGGGAAATCAGGGCGAGGAGGAGTGGAGAAAAGGAAAATCATAGGCTCAGTTATTCTGGTGAAAAGCCAAATTCAATTGTGGTTTATATTGATATATCTAAAATTGCCTTTCTTGACACCTTTTTGAAATTCATCTGTTCATCCTGGGGGCAGAAGTTTGAACATTTGTGTGTCGTATGCTACAACTGCACCTGGCTTATCAGCAGGCTGGGGCCAGTTTACTTTTTCTTGAGTTAAGACAAGCTTCTCTGCAGTGTGAGCAGTCTGACGGAGAGGTGGACAGTGTGTTTTCTGGAGCCACCTGCCTGTGTAGCTTCAGCTCTGGATTTCGCACGCTTAGCTCAGGGCCAGGGGTGCTGTGACTCTGCTTCCAGTGGGCTTGATTCCTCAGCTGCAGGTGCGCAGCTGTGACTGCGTCATATTCCTGTGAGCATCGTCTTTTCATTGTGCTCGGGACAGTGCTTGGCACGTAGCATGGACATCCTGGGTATGGATAGAGCTCCAGCCGGAGAGGATCCTGGGGTCACAGAGGTGGGTGACATGATGCTCCTACCTCAAGGACCTCAGGTCTCGTGGACCTTGGACAAAGCTGTTACAACATAGTAGGGTGGGAGTGTTCTAAGAGAGTATCAGACACTTAGCTCCCAATAGGAAGGTCAGTGAAGAGATGAAGAGGATCAGCAGATGATGACGGAGGGTGGCCCAGCATCATCGCACAGCAGGCGTGGGGGCAGGCAGCTGAGATGGAGAAGGAGGGCAGATGGCTCCAGAAAAGACTTCTCCAGGAACAAAAATGGGGCAGATTTGACCATAGGGAAAATGAATGTCGAGAGGAGCTTTTTGCAGGTGTCAGAAATCAGAGATTTAAATGAAGACAATAGGAAGAAATGAGGCAATTATTAACTCTAACAAAAATGAAATTTTGATTATGCAAGGAAATCTAATCATGATATGCTGCCTGACTCAGCAGTGAATAATATTAGCATGAAATTAACCATGCAATCACTAGATATGGCTTTAAGCAAAAGTTATGTAACGATGGCATAATCTTTGTCTATCATAGTTGGAATTCAGTAGAGAATCTAAAATCGATGAATATAGGGATACTACCATGTGCATATTGTTTAGAACTATAGAGATGAATGCCGTAAAAACCAGAGCAGAGTTGAAGCTGGTTGCATATGGGAAGAGGGGGAGGAGAGCTACAGAACACTATTTTTGTGTGCAATCTATTTATTGATTAGGGTGGGAAGAGAAATCAAGATTTATTCTTTTTCACCAATCTCTATTTCTGCTCCCAAGAAAAAACTCAAGACAGATTCCACAACTTTTCCAGTCACTCTTAGATAATGCAGAGTGTTACTGAGATCAGGCTCCTGTTGCTCACCACGTGACAGGCCAGTAAATCAAGAAACAAGTTGTTGGGGACAAGGAGTAGCAGCTTTATTGAAAAGTCAGCAGGCTAAGAAGATGGTGAACTCGCGTCCCAAAGAGCCGTCCTGCCTGAGTTAGAATTCAGGCTTTTATACTAAAATGGGAGGGGGTAGAGTCAAACATTTCCTGGTTCTGGTCAGTCTCCCGAGGGGATGTGTTAATTTCTCCCTTCCTGCGGTCATTCACAGGTGGGCCTGGTCAGGATGTTTCCTGTGAGCTAAACAAAGGTATTTTTGCTTAATGCTCATTACCTTGGAGGCAGAGTTCCCAGAGTGGGCCGTTGTGTATAATTTAAGTTTATAGACACATCCCTTTAGTGATTAACTGGTAATAGAACAAAAAGGTTCTTCCCTATTGCCCGAGTCCTAGGATCACTTTCAAGCATTAAAGATTTGAGCCTAGACGCGTAACAATACAATGCAGCCTGGTCTTGTGTGTTATCAGAGCTTCAGATCCAGTGCTCCTCTCCTCACTCAGCTTGAGCCAGATTCAGGTGGAAGTGGCAAAGGACATAACTGGCTTCCTGCCTCTGCTTTCTCCGTTTTCTCCCTTACCCACCAGCTGTTGCCTCCCAAGGCTCTAGCGTCAGCCCAGGGAGAGAAGGCTGGGGGTGTGGGCTTTGCACAGCACGTGGCTGGTTCATCACTGGTGCCCTGCAAGTGGGTTGCAGTTCTCTTCATGAGGGAAAAGCCCTTCCCTGCTCGGCCTCCATGTTTCCCTCTCCTTGATCCCTCCCTCCAGCCACAGAATCCCCTTGGAGAGGGCTCCTCTGAGTAGAAGTCTAAGCTCCCCGTCTCGGGCCCAGTTCAGGTTCCCCAAAGCCTGTGCCTTTGCTGCCATGCAGGGCCCAGGAAGGTGATGTGAGATGCTGGACGTGTCTGTAGCTGCAGATTTAGCCTGTGACTTTCAGACTCAGTGGAGGCAGAACCTTCTAGTTGAACTTACTCGCTTCTGCGCTGTAGTGTTTCTAGGCTTAAATGCCCAGGTTAGCTAAACATTTCAAATTCTTTATATCTATAAAAAAAAAAGTATATTATGTTTTATAAAATGAACCGAGTCCCCATGTTTGCAATTAATTTAGAAAATCCAGATAACTTAAAGAACTCTATAACAGGCCTTTCCGGGTGGTCCGGTGGTTAAGAGTCTGCCTTGCAATGCAGGGGACACCGGTTCCATGCCTGGCCTGGGGAGGTCCCACATGCCGTGGAGCAGCTCAGCCTGTGTGCTGAGCCCACATGTTACCGCTGCTGAAGCCATCACGTACCTAGAGCCCGTGCCTGAGACAAGAGAAGCCGCCACAACGGGAGACCTGTGCGCCCCGGCTGTTAGGACCAAATTGGACCCATAACAGGCGCCAAGGAGCAAGCTAGGCCCGAGTTTCGGTCTCTGGGAAAGCTGAGACACTGGGAACTCTCTCAGGCAGTGTAGCTCAGCCAATCAGAGAAGAATTCCCTTAGCCCCGGCTGGAGCCAATCAGGAAACCCCGCCCCTGCCAGACCCGAGCCAATCCGGATAGGGATGCGAGGTTTAACAGTCCCGCACGCTTACGGTTTGGCCAATCAGCTATGCTGTTATGGGAACAAAGAACCGTGGGTATAAAAGTAGATGTGATTCGGAGACTGGGGCTCTCGTCAAGACTCCATTGCTGGCTGGGACGGGAGCCCTAGCTCAAGCTAGCAATAAGCCCCTTTGTGCTTTTGCATTGCTGTGGACGTCTTATTCTCTCAGTTTTGGGGACTCAGACTGGGCATAACACCGGCTAGAGATAGGCTGTGTGCGGCACAGACCCGCCAGAGCCAATAAGTAAGTCTTAAAAAAAGCCTCTATCATAATGGGAGTATTAAGCAGACAACACAGATGTCTTAAATTTATTTCTGGAATACATGTAATCACTATGACTCCAGGCAAACTTATCTTGTTAGTAGAACTGAAGAATCAGAAAGTCTGAGGTGTAGACGTTTCAGGATCCTAGGGAAGTGAAAAACGGCTTCTGAAATGAGAATGCTGCTTTTTATAAGCAAAAGGCTATCACTATTTCCTGTTTTTAGATCCGCCTAAAATCTGGGGACTCCACTAGCTCCAGAGTTAACCATAAATAAGTGAAACCGCCTGAGAATAGAAGCTGTGAAGACGCGAATACCTTTCACGGGGACAGCATGTTCAGTGGTGCTAACTGATGATCATGACGGGAGCTGGCGTTTCGTCAGCACTTCTAGGCGCTGTGCTCACTTCGTCCCGGCAGCAGCCCTAGGAGGTGAATTCTCTCTGCAGATTAGGAAACTGAAGCTCAGAGCAGGTTCTGGGCCGACCCGCAGTCACATGGCAGGTGGGTGGTGAGGCTGGGCAGGGGGCCCGTGCTGCCAGCCCCCAGGGCTGTGTCTGACCTCAGTCTCCGATCCTCCCCAGTGAACTTGCTGAGGGTGGTTCCACTTCTGCTGTGTGGTTAGAAAGTTCACTGTGGGTTGTGGGTGATGCTGTGAACCTCCTCTTCCAAGACCAGCTTCAGGGCATATCTGGCAGGCGATGACTGTGGGAGCGGGGAGGAGAGACCAGCGTTTACTGAGCCCTTCCTGAGTGCTGGGCAGGACAGGTGCTTTTTTGCACATCCCACGCACTGTTTATCTTTCTATTTCACAAATGCTGACAAGCCCCTGCTATGGGCTTGTCGCTGGGTCAGCAGCTGGTGAGCGAACTGAGAAGAAAACACAGCCCCTGTGCTCACGGAGCATGTTTTGGAGACAGACAGCACACAGATTCTTGTGGACTGAACAACGTGTCGGGTGGTGACGGGTGCTATGGGGGAACTGAAGCAGGTTGGTGGCGTGGGGGGAAGGGCGGGAGTTTGAGGGATGGGAGGAGGGTGCGATTTTTTTTTTTTTTTTTACTTTATTTTACTTTACAGTACTGTATTGGATTTGGCGTACATTGACACGAATCCGCCACTGGTGTACATGAACTCCCAAACATGAACCCCCCTCCCACCTCCCACCCCACATCACCCCTCCCAGAATACTGGAAATAAAAGCAAATATAAACAAATGGGATCTAATAAAAATTAAAAGCTTCTGCACAACAAAGGAAACTATAAACAAGGTGAAAAGACAGCCCTCTGAATGGGAGAAAGTAATAGCAAATGAAGCAACTGACAGACAACTAATCTCAAAAATATACAAGCAACGTATACAGCTCAATTCCAGAAAAATAAACGACCCAATCAAAAAATGGGCCAAAGAACTAAACAGACATTTCTCCAAAGAAGACATACGGATGGCTAACAAACACATGAAAAGATGCTCAACGTCACTCATTATCAGGGTGCGATATTACAGTGTCCCGTTGTTCGGAAAGAGCTTCTCTAAAAAGATGCCATTTGGACGTCCTTGGTGGTCCGGCAGTTAAGACTCTGCACCTCCACTGCAGAGCGTGCTGGTTCAATCCCTAGTAGGGGAAATGAGATCTCGCATGCTGCTGGGTGTGGCCAAACAAGACAAAACGCAACAAACAAACATTTGAGCAGAAAGCTGAAGACACACAGTGAGGCCTTGTGGCCAGCACAGGCTTTGGGGTCACTCCGAGGGCAGCGGGGATGGGCAGGCTGCACTCTGACTGCTGCTTTTAAAGGTTCAGTCCGGCTTCCGTGTGGGGAGTGGACTGTAGAGGGGCTTGGGGTAAGAACATCGACGCTCTCGTTTTTGCAGTGCCTACGATGTGCTATATGTGTGTCCCCGCTGACCCTTTCAGTAATCTGGTTGAATTCAGTCATTAACCAAGATAGGACCGGAAAGCTCCCAGTGGCTTGGAAGTTTGCCCCAGGCTGCGCAGCTCTGACCATCGGGCTCTCTCCAATCGACTGTGTTGGCATAGCTCTTTAAAATGATCACTGTCCTCCTTCTATACCTCCTGTTGCTTGGCTTGGTCCTCGGGGCCTTGGACCGTGTATTCCTCTTCTGGAACAACTCTGGGAGGTAGGTGCTGTTCCCAGTCATAGATGGGGAATCCAGGGTTCACAGAAGCTGTGACTCAAGACGTGTAACGAGGCCACGTGGCCAGTAAATGCCTGAACTGGTGCTGAAAGCACTGATCTGTGGGCCTCCTACTTTATTAGAGTGAGGCAGAGAATTCACGAGATTAGGAACAGTTTTACTTTCTTTTCAGCTTTCTGCCTTTTCTCCATGGCTTTGATTGCTCTCAAGTGACCTGTACCATTCTGTTTTGGGGAGATTGCCTGCATTACTGACAGCTTAGGGGGCCTTTATTGTTTTCTTAGCCCTCCTGTAAGTGCCTGCGGTTTGTAGGCCTGTCACAGCGAGAACACTGGCGAGTGAGGCCCTCGCAGGAGGATCTCAGACGCTGTGGCACCAGGCTTGGAAGCAGGCCTTCTGATTCTGTCACACCGCCAGACAGATCACGTTCTCCCTGGAGAGGCAGCACGGCGGAGAGAAGACGAGGCCGTCTGTCTCTGGCTCAGCAGAGTGGGAGCGAGAGCCCAAGCCCTGAGCTAAGGAAGCAGAGGAGAGGACGGCCACATCTGAATTACGAGCTTGAACCGGGCAGTGGCTCTCTGTAGCTGCGATCTGAATTACGGCCAGCCCACGGTTCTGCTGGTACTCCTTTGGGTCCTTGAATCTGTCTCTGTGAGTCAGCATGGCTCTAGGGGAAATGATGAGGCAGACAGACTTTGTTTTACCTAAGAGCCTCTGTGTTACCTCTTCCTTTTATCAAAATATCCTTCAGGATGTACTCTCATGCCCTTATTCACACTAACGGGTAAATGACTGATATCACTTACTGTTTCCTGTGTGGGAGAAACTAGATTAGAAATAAGAAAGCTTTAAACTAAAATAATGAATCTTTAGTTTATAAATAGTCTTTAGAGTTACTGTATGATCCAGCAGTCCCACTCCTGGGCCTATATGTGGTGAAAACTGTAATTTGAAAGATACATTTCCCCCCAGCGTTCATTGTAGCACTATTTACATTAGCCAAGACGCGGAAGCAACCCAAAGGTCCATTAACAGATGAATGGATAAAGAGGATGTGGTACATATATACAAAGGAATACAACTCAGCCGTAAAAGAGAAGGAAATATAACAGATGAATGGATAAAGAGGATATGGTACGTATATACAAAGGAATACGACTCAGCCGTAAAGGAGAAGGAAATGCTATTCGCAGCAGCATGAGTGGACCTAGAGATTATCTTACTGAGTGCAGGAGGTCAGACAGAGGAAAATAAATGTCGTATGGTACCACTTATCTGTGGAGTCTAAAAAGATGATACAAATTGATTTATTTACAAGCCAGAAATAGACTTACAGACATAGCAAGCAAGCTTAGGGTTCCCAAAGGGGAAAGAGGGGGAGCAATAAATGAGGAGTTTGAGATGAGCAGATACACATTATTGTACATAAAGGAGATAACCAGTGAGGACCTATTGGATAGCACAGGTAGCTGTACTCAATTTCTTGCAAAAATCTGTAAGAGAAAGAACCTTAAAAAGAGTATGTTTGTGTTATACAACTGAATCACTTTGCTGTATCCCTGAACCTGACACAACATTGTAGCTCAGCTACACTTCAGTTAAAAAAAAAAAGAGTGAATGTTAATTGCTGGAATTTTAGGCATCAGTGTGAAAGGAGGTGAAAAGTTTTTTCAAGCCCTAAAAATGATATACTTGTTGTAATCTGTCATCGTTGCCATTCTAAGTACGTTTTGTCTGGTTTTCATTTTGTGTTTTCCTTGTAGAGTGCTGTAAGAATGCATTGAGTGTCATGTGTCGGGTAGGCATTGTATGAATGCTTTACGCACAGTATCTCATTTGAATAGTGTCTGACATCCGAGGAAGTGGGTGTGAGTCACTGCGTTAAGAATACGGGCAAGTCGGAGAGGTGAAATGACGTTCTCAGGGCAGTTTGCGTGGTGAGATCTGGTGAAGGTCCTGCTTGGTTTTCTTTTCTGTGAAACTGTGAAATGTGAATTATTTGAGGTGTTTCTGCGTCCCTAACATGCAGTAAATGTGAGTCAACTTAGGGTTCCCCAGAGAAACAGAGCCCATGGAACACACATACACACATTTATTTTCCAACGTCTCTAGGACAGTTGGCAGCCTGGAAATTCAGGTTAAGAGTTGACATTGCAGCTTTGAGTCTGAATTTCATGGGCCATCAGGCCGAAAACTCATGTTGGGTTTCTGTATTGATTCTTAAGAAATATTCCTTCTTTTTTGAGAAAATTTGCTCTTTGCTCTTAAGGCCTTCAAGAGGTGCTTTGCTTGAAATCACATCTGAAGAATCTTCACAGCAGCGTCTAGACTGGCGTTTTGCCAAAAACTCTGTGCCATGGCCTAGCTGAGTTGACACGTAAAATTAGCCATCATCCTAATAAATGGTTAATTTATTAATGCAGTGGTTTTCACTGAATAAGTTGTTTTAAGGTAGCTGAATTCCTTACCTGCTCACTTTCCAGCTGGTTCTGGTGCTGTGGACACAGACACAGGACCAGTTCAGGAGGGAGCGCAGTGGCCCCAGGGAATGGCTCTTTGCTTATTCCATGGCGCGCGTGTGTTTCTGGTTGGAGTCATCATATTGTTTTCTGAACACGGATATCCATTTAAAAAAATTCTTGGTCTTATGTTATTGTTGGAGGAAGTGCTCAGACTGACTGGGAAAGCACCAGTTGAGAAGGAGAGAAGGGAAAAACCCTGAAGCAGGATTTCACGGTCAGGAGTTGCAGCTGGGAAGGGGAGGAAGGTGGGGCTGGAGTTCATACTGATCCCAAGTGTGCAGCGTGACGAAGCGGGGCTTGAAGAGAGAGCTGTGCGGTCAGCTCTGCAAAAGCAGGGATGGATTTGTCTTATAAGTGCAGGGAAAAGAGTTTGCCTGTTTTCTTGTTATAGGCAAGTCAGAAAAACAGGAGTATTGATATTATTTTAAAAATTTTACTGAAGTCTAGTTGATTTACAATGTTGTGTTAGCTTTTGCTATGCAGCAAAGTGACTCAGTTATACCGATATTTATTGTTTTTCCTCTTCTTTCTCATTAATGGTTTATCACAGGATATTGGATACAGTTCCCTGTGCCCTGCAGCAGGACCTGGTTGCTTATCCTTCCTATATATACTGGTTGCATCTGCTAACCCCAAACTCCCGATCCCTTCCACCTCCGCCTCCCTCCCCCTTGGCAACTACGAGTCTATTTTCTATGTCTGTGAGTCTCTTTCTGTTTCGTAGATAAGTTCATCTGTGTCGTATTTCACATTCCATATATAAGTGGTTATCACATGGTATCTGTGTCTTTCTGGCTGACTTCGCTTGGTGTGATCATCTCTAGGTCCATCCATGTTGCTGCAGATGGCATTATTTCATCCCTTTTTATGGCTGGATAGTATTCCACTGCAAAGATGGACTGCGTCATCTTTAGCCGTTCCTCTGTTGATGGACCTTCAGGTTATTTCCATGTCTTGGCTATTGTGAATGGTACTGCTGTCTGTCTTTTTCCTAAAACCTTAACCTCAATAGATTTAGGGTGGAAGATAAAAGCCAGGTTCATGTGCAGGCTATTTCTGCTTCCTGTTTGGATACCTAACCTCCCCTAGGGACAAAGCAGGGAAGATTCTCCAATTACCGGTTATCTCTCTGAAAGAGAGATCTGTTGCAAACCGGAGGATACCACGTAGGGGCCTTGGACCACGTGGTGGTTCTGCATGGATCTCAAGTGTCCTGGGGCTGGGATAGGCAGCAAATCTTTGGGAAAACTCAGATGTCAGTGAAGAGCATTTGAAATCTACTTTGCACTGTAATTGGACTGGGTTGCCAGCAGCGTGAAGCATCCCGGTTGGGCCGCTTCCAGAGACCCGGCAGTAAGCAGGGGCCCTCCTTGTGTTGGGCTCCGCTCGCTGGTCCCAGTCCGGTGGGGCCCACAGCACACGGTTACCTTCCCTGAACACGTGGCGCCGTGGAGCCAGCCCTGTCTTCCTCAGGAGGTAGAAGCCAGACACTGCAAGCTTCATGGACTTGGCTTCACTTCGATGATAAAAGCTATTTTTTTTAAACGAAAAACTAATTCTTCCGCCTAATTGCAGTAGTAACTGAAGTGAGAGAATGGCTGTGTACAAGCTGTTATCCAGAGTCTCATTAATGAAGACAGGTAATGAAATGAAATGAAACATAAGCAAGACAGCCTTGCTTATGTTTCAACAGAAAAGAATTGCTTTTTTTTTCCCCTAAAACGTGTTTGTCTAAATTATCATTGTTTTACAACAATGAAGACAATGAATTTAAAAGGATAAAGCAATTGATTTTGAAAGGAATAAAGGCGAAGTGCACTGGGAAGATACAAGGGTATCTCAAAGACCCGAGAGTTCGGTCAGCAAGGATGGAAAGGACAGATGTGAGGATGATGTGAACTGCCTCCTGAGAGCAGCTCCTAATGTGGCCTCGTTCCAGGCACTTCCGGCCTCTCTGCCTCTCTTTGTGGGTTCACTGTTTCCTGGAATGACAGTCATATAGGCTTACCTGGACTTAGTCCCTGCCCAGATTACACAGACATCTCCCTTGTCCCCCACCACCTTCTTATTAGTTACCTTACTTTCCATTTTGGAGTAAGGTATGATCAGCCAGGGATGTGACTGGGTAACATCAAGTGATGCTCAGGCTCCTGAATGCTCTCTACGTGTTGGCCTCTGAGCTCAGCGCTTTTCAAGTATCCCTCATCCTGTCCCTGCAGCCCCGTGTCTCATATACTGTTGTGCCTCCTACTTCTCAGATGAGCAAACCAAAGCCCAGAGAGGCCCAACAGTTTCTCAGGTCCTAAAGCTTCTCCCTGACATCCAGTCTTTAGCAGGTCAGTTCAGCTCACTTCAGTTGCTCGGTTGTGTCCAACTCTTTGCAATCCCCTGAACTGCAGCATGCCAGGCCTCCCTGTCCATCACCAGCTACTGGAGTTTACTCAAACTCATGTCCACTGAGTCAGTGATGCCATCAGCCATCTCATCCTCTGTCATCCCTTTCTCCTCCCACCTTCAATCTTTCCCAGCATCAGGGTCTTTTCCAATGAGTCAGTTCTTCTCATCAGGGGCCAAAGTATTGGAGCTTCAGCTTCAGCATCAGTCCTTCCAATGAATATTCAGGATAGATTTCCTTTAGGATGGACTGGCTGGATCTCCTTGCAGTCCAAGGGACTCTCAAGAGTCTTCTCCAACACCATGGTTCTGAAGCATCAATTCTTCGGCGTTCAGCTTTCTTTATAGTCCAACTCTCACATCCATACATGACTACTGGAAAAACCATAGCCTTGACTAGACCGACCTTTGTTGGCGAAGTGATGTCTCTATTTTTAAATATACTGTTTAGGTTTGTCATAGGTTTTCTTCCAAGGAGCAAGGGTCTTTTAATTTCATTGCTGCAGTCACCATGTGCAGTGATTTTAGAGCCGAAGAAAATAAATTCTGTCACTGTTTCCATTGTTTCCCCATCTATTTGCCATGAAATGATGGGACAAGATGTCATAATCTTTATTTTTTGAATCAACATTGGAATCAGTCTGTTGTTCCATGTCTGGTTCTAACTGTTGCTTCTTGACCTGTGTACAGATTTCTCAGGAGGCAGGTAAGGTGGTCAGGTATTCCCATCTCTTTAAGAATTTTCCACAGTTTGTTGTGATCCACACAGCCAAGCCTCATGGGCTGATGTCTATGGGGTCGCACAGAGTCGGACACGACTGAAGCGACTTAGCAGCAGCAGCAGCACACAGCCAAAGGCTTTGGCATAGTCAATAAAGCAGAAATAGATGTTTTTCTGGAAGTCTCTTGCTTTTTGATGATCCGACAGATGTTGGAAATTTGATCTCTGGTTCCTCTGCCTGTTCTTAATCCTGCTTAAACATCTGGAAGTTCTCAATTTATGTACTGTTGAAACCTCACTTGGAGAATTTTGAGCATTTTTGATAGCATGTGAGTTGAGTGCAATTGTACAGTAGTTTGAACATTCTTTGGCATTACTTTTCTTTGGGATTGGAATGAAAACTGACCTTTTCCAGTCCTGTGGCCACTAACATATTGAGTGCAGCGCTTTAAAAGCATCATACTTTAGGATTTGAAATAGCTCCACTGGAATTCCATCAGCTCCACTAGCTTTGTTCATAGTGATGCTTTCTAAGGCCCACTTGACTTCACATTCCAGGATGTCTGGCTCTAGGTGAGTGATCACACCATCGTGATTATTTTGGTCGTGAGGATCTTTTTTGTACAGTTCTTCTGTGTATTCTTGCCACCTCTTCTTAATATCTTCTGCTTCTGTTAGGTGCATACTGTTTCTGTCCTTTATTGTGCCCATTCCCTTTGCACGAAATGTTTCCCTAGTATCTCTAATTTTCTTGAAGAGATCTTTAGTCTATCCCATTCTATTGTTTTCCTCTATTTCTTGGCACTGATCACTGAGGAAGGCTTTCTTATCTCTCCTTGCTATTGTTTGGAACTCTGCATTCAAATGGGTATATCCTTCCTTTTCTCCTTTGCCTTTCATTTCTCGTCTTTTCTCAGCTATTTTTAAAGCCCCCTCAGACAACCATTTTGTCTTTTTGCATTTCATTTTCTTGGGGATGGTCTTGATCACTGCCTCCTGGACAATGTTCTTTAGGTACTCTGTCTATCAGATCTTATTCCTTGAATCTATTTCTCACTTCCACTGAATGATCGTGAGGGATCTGATTTAGGTCATACCTGAAGGGTCTTTGCATTGATCGCTGAGGAAGGCTTTCTTATCTCTTCTTGCTATTCTTTGGAACTCTGCATTCAGATGCTTATATCTTTCCATTTCTCCTTTGCTTTTCACTTCTCTTCTTTTCACAGCTATTTGTAAGGCCTCCCCAGACAGCCATTTTGCTTTTTTGCATTTCTTTTCCATGGGGATGGTCTTGATCCCTGTCTCCTGTACAATGTCA
>SJYX01010075.1:677560-695798 GCA_006410675.1 Oreotragus oreotragus | reverse complement strand
TAAGACACAAGCAGGTAATTATAAGCTGTGACAACTACCATGAAGGGAAGTCCAAGAGTACAAAATGGGTACACAGCCTAGGGCCAGGAGGCAGAGGAAGACCTCTCCAAGGAAGTGAGGGTTGAGTGGAGGTCTGAAGGATGAATAGAAAGTAACAGGTGGATGGAGTAGGACATGAAGCTCCAGCTGGCTGAGCAAGCAGTCTGTGCAAGGACCAGGGGTTGGAGGAAGCTGTGGCTTCAGGGGAGAAGCCACAGCTTCCTTCAGGGGAGAACAGTGAGGCCATTGTAGCTGGAGCCCAGGATGGGGAGAGGAGTGTGGGGAGCCCTGTGTTCAAGATGTAAACCAGGACCCAACCAAGAAGTTTTTGAAGCAAGTTAAGGACCTTGATCTTTCTATAAAGAGCAATGAAATCATCAATGTTGTTTGTTTCTTCCTTTATTTTTTGTAAACTGAAGTATGACAAGCTGTCTTAGTCCATTCGACCTGCTGTGAAGAATTACACAGACCCAGTGCCTTATGCTGCTGCTGCTGCTAAGTCGCGTCAGTCGTGTCCGACTCTGTGCGACCCCATAGACGGCAGCCCACCAGGCTCCCCGTCCCTGGGATTCTCCAGGCAAGAACACTGGAGTGGGTTGCCATTTCCTTCTCCAATGCATGAAAGTGAAAAGTGAAAGTGAAGTTGCTCAGTTATGTCCGACTCTCAGCGACCCCATGGACTGCAGCCTACCAGGCTCCTCTGTCTATGGGATTCTCCAGGCAAGAGTACTGGAGTGGGGTGCCATTGCCTTCTCCACAGTGCCTTATAAATGGCATCAATTTACTTCTCACAGTTCCTGAGGCTGGAATACTGAGCCCAGGGGGGCCAGCATGGTGGAATTCCAGTGAGGACTTGCTAACAGGTCGCAGATGAGATTGTTCTTTTCATGTCCTCACCTGGTGGGGAGCAAAGAGCGGGTGGTTTTCCCTCGACTCTTACAGGGGCACTAACTCAACCCGTGTGTAGAGTCCTTCAGACCTTGTTTGATCCTAATCACCCCTCAAGGGCCTCACCTCCTAACAGCATCACTTTGGGGGAATAGAGCTTCAAATACAATCTCAGGAGGGACACAAACATTTAGTCCACAATCATGCCTACAGAAAAATGCCTGTACAGGTCAGCTTATCAATTTTCACAGGGCATACATTGATCGTGTAACCAGTACCCAGGCCAATACACAGAACATGATGAATACCACAGCACCTTCCCAGTCACTAGCATGCTCCCAAGGAAACCCTTTCCTAGCTGCTAATGCCACAGACCGACTTTGACCAATTCTGAACTTTTACATAAACGGAGGCATACCCCATATTCTTGGTTTAGCTTCTCTTACTCAACAGTATGAGATGCATCCACTGGCTGTTTGCAGCAACAGCTTAGTATGTGAATATAACATAATTGATCTGTTCTACTACTGATGGACAGACATTTGGGTTGTTCCTGGGTTTGGTTCTCTGGAAGAGTGCTACTGTTAAATACTTGGTGATTCTATTTCACTTTTATTTTGGCTTTTTTTCTAAGATTGGAACTAATGGAACTTAAAGTGTAACTCTTCCTTGACTTACGATGAGGTTACTTCCCTATAAGCCCATTGTAAGTTGAAAATATCACAAGTTGAAAACACATTGAATACCCCTGACCTACTCCACATCATGACTTTTAGCCCAGCCATCTTAAGCATGCTCAGAGCACTTCCATTAGCCTGCAGTTGGGCAAAGTCATCCGACACGAGTCTGTCTTATAATAAAGTGCTGACTATCTCATGTAATTGATTAAATGCTATACTGAAAGTGGAGTGCAGAATGGTTGTCTTGGGTCTAGTGTGGTTGTAAGTGTATCACTTGTTTGCCTTTGTGATCTCAGATCTGACTGGGAGCTGCTGCTCGCTGCCCAGCCTCACAAGAAGGGATCTAAACACATATCACTAGCCTGGCAAAAAATCACAATTCAAAAATCAAAGTAGGGTTTCTACGGAGTGTATATCGTTGTGGCAGTGTTGTAAAGCTGAAAAACCCAGCCGTCCTGTCTGGGGTTGTCTGTATGTATGTTAAACTGCAATGCATCCTGACAAGCCGTTTTCTAAGGTGTCTGTTCTGACTTTCTCCCCCACCCACAGTGTGTGAAAGTTCTCACAGGTTTTTCTGCAAACAGTGCTTTCATCAGACCTGTGTTTTTCAAAGACCATGTGGGCCACTAGGAGGAGAGTGGATTGTAGAGCACAGTACGCATGGAGGGACCTGGGGGCTGTCCTGGTGGGTAAAGGACGATGGGTGGGGATGCCGGTGGGTGAAGCCAGGTGGGTAGAGAGAAGTGCAGGAGNCAAACAGTGCTTTCATCAGACCTGTGTTTTTCAAAGACCATGTGGGCCACTAGGAGGAGAGTGGATTGTAGAGCACAGTACGCATGGAGGGACCTGGGGGCTGTCCTGGTGGGTAAAGGACGATGGGTGGGGATGCCGGTGGGTGAAGCCAGGTGGGTAGAGAGAAGTGCAGGAGAGACTGGTGGGGCAATGCTGATGGCCCCAGGGGATGAGCTGGGGGTGGGAGTGGGAGAGGGGACAAGAAGGACCCCATCCCCTCTTGCCACCGTGCTCACCTCTTACTGCCATGATGACCGGTTAGGCGGTGGTGTTTGTCTGAACTCTGGTGAAGGGCCAGGCATGGGCAGGTGTGGATCCTGATTCTAGTTTGGGCCTGTTGATTTGAGGGTCATCAGGGCTGTTCAAGTGGGAATCGAGGAGGCAGTGAGGCAGAGGCGCCCGACTCAGGGGAGGGCAGGAGGGCTGGTGGGCCTGTGGTATTGATTTTCACAGGAGCGCTGATGAGAGAAGGTCGCCTGAGAGGAGAGTAGCCAATCCAGTCCCATGACTTCTTAGTTTAGGGCAGTTTTTCCTAATGTAACTTCTGAACACATTTTAAAGGAAAAACATTATTTTATTTCAAGTTGAAGATCATTAGGCTACTGTATATGTGGTGGGGACGTGAGTGGGGAAGTGGGAAGTGTGTTTGCATTTGCTGTAGGACACCACGGGGCTGGGGGAAGAGGATCTCTGTCTTAATTTCTTGGGTTGTCTTAACAAAACACCACATACCCATCAACAGTCTGTGTCCTCGCAGTTGTGGAGGCTGGAAGCATGATCATGGTTTCGGTAGTCCTGAAGCCTTTCTTGCTGACTTGTCGATCTGTCTTCTCTCTGCGTCCTCACATCATCCTCTGTCTGTGCTTGCCTGGGTCCCGGTCTTCTCTTCTTATGAGGACGTCAGCCAGTGGATCAGGGTCCAGCCTGGTAACTGTCTTCCCTCTTTCAGGACCCTGTCTCCGGGTAACCTCACCCTCTGAGGTCCTAGGGCTTAAGGACCCCAATGTATCTTTCCCAGAGGAATCTGCTTTTTCCTATGATACCCTCTCAGTCAAGATCCTACATTTGGACCAGAGCTTACCTGTCCTTCACCCTGCACATTCGGGAAATTCTAACTTGTCCCTGCTTTGTGTCTCACTGGCAACCAAGCTAGGCAGTTAGAATTTCTAGAGTCAGCAGAAATTGTCTTATCATACAAGGCTTCCAAGCAACCAGAAAATTTGAACCAAAGCCATAAAAATCATGACCACAGACCTTTAATGTGTGCCTTTACCTTGTTTCACTTGTTTCTTTTCAAATTCACATCTAGCCTCTGCCTTCCACCTGCCTCCCCACCGCAACTCCGTGGAGGAGGTATTATTTCCCACTTCATCAAACTGATGAGCAACCTGTGATGTGGGTCACATGCTTGGTCAGTAGAGATGAGGCGTCTGTCCAGGCCTGCCTGCCACCCTTCTCCATCCTGCTGCAGGCTCGGGCCATGAGGGACGCACCAGGACCTGGCTCCTCTCTCAGGTTGTGAAAACACAGTTTAGTTGGAAGGAGCAAATGTTGGCACAGTGATTTTTAATAGTTATCTTTTGGGTGCTGCTGCTGCTGCTAAGTCGCTTCAGTGGTGTCCGACTCTGTGCGACCCCTTAGACAGCAGCCCACCAGGCTCCCCGTCCCTGGGATTCTCCAGGCAAGAACACTGGAGTGGGTTGCCATTTCCTTCTCCAGTGCATGAAAGTGAAAAGTGAAAATGAAGTCGCTCAGTCGTGTCCAACTCTTTGAGACCCCATGGACTGCAGCCCACCAGTCCATGGGATTTTCCAGGCAAGAGTACTGGAGTGGGGTGCCATTGCCTTCTCTTTTGGATGAATGTACTGTTTTTCCCAATTCAGGCTGATTTACTTGCAGGGCTTGTAGTCAGGGCTCTGATAGCTACGGAAGAGATTATCTTTAATACTCCCCAGAACACCAGATAAAGAAGCACATTTCACGGTGGCACATGCTCCCATCATCTCACACTGAGCAGTCTCCAGCATTCCCCACATCCTGTCTCATCCATTCATGAAAAAGAGAGAAATAAACCTGACTGGAATTAGATTTGGAAATCTCTGGGAGAAAATGTGTTTTCTGTTCTACACCTCACAACAGTTTATTTCGTGCTGTTCCCATCTGTCTGCCTCACTTTGTTCTCACACAAATCCTTCAGGCATCACTTGAATAAGCAAAGCATATTAAATAGGAAATGTCTTGTTTCTCATGTCCTGTCTCACTGTGGTACCTGTGCTGTTTGTATATCATCCGTTGTCTGTACAATGAGGTGGCTTTACGTTTCTGTTGAGAAGCTTCAGTCACTGCCCCTCATCAAATTTGCCTCATGGAACCGAATGGTTGATGGGTATTTGAATGTGTCCTTGATAGCATTAGGCCCATGAATTAGCTCAGAGCAAAGATCCCTTATCCAGATGTGAATGTGGACTAGCTTAAAATATATAGCCAGCCCACAGTGTGTTCATCATTGTGCTTAACGTTAGGCCTGCAGAGATGCTTACAGCCTTCAGGATGCACAGCTGGGTACCTTCCTGTTTGTATCAGATACACAGGAGAAGAGGGAGTGGGGTGAGAGGGAGAAAAGCAGGAGAGGGAGATGGAAACAGGGAACACAAGAGCAGAGTAAGGCAGCTCCTTTTTCCAGAGGCCTCTAGCATAGCGCTGAAGACACGCAGGAAGCTGAACAATCAATATGCAGAGCAACAGACGCTACACAAACAGGTACCTGCAGGCTGTCGCAGGCAGAAAGAGACACACGAAGGGAGGACAACAAATGTGACTCCAGACCCTGTTCTAGGCGCAGGAAATAGAGCAATGAGCAAAAAAGCCATGCCCCGTCCACCCTTGGGAAGCTCATATCCTTGTCGGTATAGGGTAGTCGGGCAGCCAGGTGGGAAGGGTGGGCCTGGAGCTGAGAAGAGCACAGGCTTCAGAGTGAGGTTTGAACAATCCAGTGGGTATGGGGCAGTCAGAGGGAAGCTTCCCTGGTGGCTTGGATGGTAAAGAATATGCCTGCAATGCAGGAAACCCAGGTTTGATTCCTGGGTTGGGAAGATCCCCTGGAGAAGGGAATGGCTACTGACTCCAGTATTCTGGCCTGGAGAATCCCATGGAAAGAGGAGCCCGCCAAGCTATAGTCCATGGGGTCACGGAGAGTCGTGACATGACTGAGTGGCTTTCACTTTCAGAGGGAGGCAGGCAGGGTCAACACCAGGCCCCCAGGAAAGCGTCTGGATACCAAGCCAGGGAGCAGAAACTGTCTTCTGAAGGCCACGAGGAGCCCTGCTGGTTTCCATGAAGGTCCTGAGGTTGGACTTGGAGAGCTTGGCAGAGGTGTGCAGGGTGGAGAGGGCGGGGCTCAGGCCGAGCCCACTCCAGACCTTAGGAGGGGAAGGTACACACACACAGTGGGCCCAGGGGCAAGAGGACAATGATTCCATGGTGGGGCAGTGCTGGGGAGCATAGCGGTGAGGATTCTGGAAGGACCTCCGGAGTTCTAGCTTTCCACTGGGTCATGACACCATCCACTGAAGGATGGAACAGATGAAAAGGGTCAGGTCTCAGAATTTTTGCTCAGTTCAGATTTGGCTATCTCACTCGTAAATTACAGAATTCCTCATGCTTCACCTGGGAGTGCATCAGAAGGATGAGGTCTTCTTACTGGCATTTGTGGAGACTTGCTTCCCAAATGTACTATTCCTCAAAGATGTCACATGTCCTCGGTGTAGCAGGGACTGTTTGTAGGAGGGATGTTAACACCTTCGTGGTGGGGAAAGGAAACCAAGGCTGGCGCTGGTTAAAAAGCAGAGTGTGGGGACCCAGAGGATGCGCCTGGGTGAGCGACTCTAGATCTAGAGCTTTTCTGCTAAAATCTCCCAGGTTTTTTCCAGGGCTGCCTGAACCCCCTGGATGGAAAGTTGGGTGATACCAGTTCCCACCCCCATGGCAGGGGGTCAGCCAACCGAATGGCAGCTCCTGGTGTCCTAAGGTGAGGTCCTGGTGTCTAGGGATCTAGGGAGGGTGGTGGGGTAGGGGCAGGTCTGGACTCCTGCCTCTCTGTATCCACCATCCCAGCCACTCAGCCAGCACCCACCCGTGTCTGGTGGATAAGTTCTCTCTTCTGAGATGTTTTTGCCTGTGAAAATGCCCTTGCCATGGGTGAGAATGGCATTTTGTGTCTGACACGTATGTTGTTGATGTGTGATGCTATATGTTATCAGTTCAGTTCAGTTCCGTTGCTCAGTTGTGTCCGACTCTTTGCATGAACTGCAGCATGCCAGGCCTCCCTGTCCATTACCACTTCCTGGAGTTTACTCAAAGTCATATCCATTGAGTTGGTGATTTCATCCAACCATCTCATCCTCTGTCATCCCCTTCTCCTCCTGCCTTGAATCTTTCCCAGCATCAGGGTCTTTTCAAATGTGTCAGTTCTTCGCATCAGGTGACCAAAGTATTGGAGTTTCAGCTTCAGCATCAGTTCTTTCAATGAATATTCAGGACTGATTTCCTTTAGGATGGACTTGCAGTCCAAGGGACTCTTGAGAGTCTTCTCCAACACCACAGTTCAAAAGCATCAATTCTTTGGTGCTTAGCTTTCTTTATATACCAGCTCTCACATCCATACATGACTACTGAAAAAATCATAGCTTTACTAGATGGACCTTTGTCAGCAAAGTAATGTCTCTGCTTTTTAATATGTTGTCTAGGTTGGTCATAACATTTCTTCCAAGGAGCACCATATGTTATGCTAATATAATAAATATAACAGGAAACTTGGGGTGGAAATCTGCAATGTGTCTTGGTGTAATCCAGTTTTTTGGAAGGAATCAGTCCAGGATGGGAGAAAGAATGACTTAAGACAGGAGTGTCTGACTTGCAGGGCTTCCCAGGTGATGCTAGTGGTAAAATCCTTGCCTGCCAATGCAAGAGACCTAAGTGATGTGCGTTTGATTCCTAGGCTGGAAGGTCCTCTGGAGGAGGGCATGGCAACCCACTCTAGTATTCTTGCCTGGAGAATCCCACAGAGGAGCCTGGTGGGCTACAGTCCATCGGGTGGCAAAGAGTTGGACATGACTGAAACGACTTAGCATGTGATTTGGAGGGGCATAAAGGGAGGGTTCCCCCCTCTTTCCATCCTCCTCCCTCCTCTCTCCACCAGTATCTCCCACCTTCTGTGGTCTCTAAGGCTTGGGGCAGACCAGCTTTAGAACTTGTTATTAATAGATCACAGTGCTTATCTTCATGAAACAGAGAATTACAGACTCTTCAGTTGATGCCTGGTTAGCAGGCAAACAGTTTGACACCAGCTGGCTGTAAAAGGCATTTTTAATAAAACTCACCTCTGATTTAAAATAAAAAATGCTGCCTCAGAGATTTTGGACTGCAACAGACGAGAAACTGACAGGTGGAATCTTTCATGCAGAACTTTTGCTGGGGCTAAAGGGAAATATCTGATAAGATTGCTTGCCCAGGGAGGAAGGAGTAATTGGGTTTTCTCTCTTGCCCCCTTGCATCTAGCCTGCTGTTATTATGACAGGACCACAGAAGTTCTAAAAGCTGAATCATAGTTTATATTTTTAGCATTTCTGAACTATTGAGATAAGATGGAGGGAAGGAATGTAGTGGGGGAGTAAGTTCTTGCCCCACTTCTGTGATAATTATTGTCTGCGTGAAAGTGTGAGGCAAGATATTCAAACCTGATTTAGCTTGTCCACAGCAAACTGTTGGGGAACCAAAGCCTTAGCCGAAGACCACAGGCTGAAGTCCAGGAGTCCATCTTTCAAAACCTTAAGACCATGACTTCTCCTACTCTTGTGTGTGGATGGTGTTACCATTTTCTGGGTCTTTCCAGATCAAATAAGTTTATGTGTCCATCTTGTGGATATGCATTCTATGAATACATGAGGTTCTGAAGAATTTTCTCCCTAATTCTGCTTGTGGTGACAATAGAAGAGGAGGAGGGGGAGGAGGGCAGAAGGGGAGGGAGAGAGGGAGGCGGAGGGGGGAAGAGGAAGGGGGGAGAGCTCTGGGAGCTTGCAGCTAAAATAAAAGGAACTGAGATTATGACAATATTATTCTCCCTCAGCTGTCATACTCCTTATAACAATGAGAAATAACCTTATGGTGATTTTACTTATCAAACATTATTAGCAAGTCTCCCTCTTTATTGTTTGCTTATGGGATGTCTTCAAAACCCTTGGGTAGTTTCTATGGGTTGAAAGTTTCAGGTCAGTTTGATCATTGGAGAAATAATTTTCTTGAAGGAAAGATGTATCTGAGTTTTTAAGGAAAGAACACACACTTGAGGATAACCAAAATGTTCATTTCTCTCCCTTCTTTCCCCTGGGCACTGAATGCCGTATCTGGGTCAGTCCAGTTGCCATCTTTATTTCCAGATGTGTGTCTTATGGAACACGAGTAATATGGATTTCTCAAGTCTTCTAGCAATCTATTCCCCATAGCTAAATTTTGCAAAATGATTTAAACCACCCAGTGCTCAGCTCTGAAAGGCGATAAAATGGGATGAAGGCATTGGACATGACTTGGAAACAAGTAAGACAGAACAGACCGGTCTTCTTTCTAATATAATTTTATTTTAAATGCAAGTTATTGCTCTGCTTTCCCCAATATCAGACAGCTGGTTCCTTCTTGAAGCAACTCGTGAAGACAGATGGACCAAACGTTTTCCCGAAGTCTTGGCTGCTGCCATGGCGCCATTTTCCCAACCCGCTCAGTGCCCCAGCTTCTTCCCATGCCAACCTCCGTTCTCCTGGCACTAAGCAGTTGTCTAGAGTTGACTTTTAATTTTCCACTTAACATTGGGAAGATGAACATAAGGTGCCAGGCTGGATTATTGTATTCATCGACAGATGGATTTGTTCTGTTTCCATAAGCATTCATTCCCTTTGTGGAGCATCTGAGCCCTGGTACCTCCTTTAGAGAGTGTGTAGTCCTCCCCTAGCTTTTCTCTCAAATTTGTATGTTGTGAGTTATGCCGTTAAATCGATGGGACCAGGCAGTTGTTACCTGGCCATTAGTCCATTTTTCTATGTTCTACTATACATACCTATTTCTGTTCTTTAAAGCATGGAATTATTTGTAAGTAATAACTAGATACAAACCTAGCATTTATATTAATTACAGATATCAAATCGGTATAAGAAAGGAAGGAAAATAAAGTGGGGATTGACAACTATTATCTGCGTCCTTTGAATTTTAGGACACTTTACCTTACTCCCTCACATCGATTTTCTGTCCAGAATCATTGCTTTATAGTTGGAGCATTTCTTTTATGAACAAGTAAACAAAATACTGTACAATTATGAAAGTGAATAGACTCTAGCTACACATAGCAACATGGATGAGTTCCATATACATAATCTCAGTGAGAAAAACAAGTTCCAGAAAAATATATGCAGTGCAACACCAATTATTTAGAAATATGCAAAACAACATTTTATTATGTTAAAGAACACGTACACATGAAGGAAGAGCATAAATCCATGTGTGGGAACGAAAAGCACCTAAAACTGCCCCCTCTGGGGCAGGTAGTGGGGTTATGCCCCCAGAAGAGGGGTTAGCGCCACCAATACAGGCTTTCCGTCCCTCTGCCCCTCTGCCCCTTCACACCACACACACAGACTTCCTTCTGTGCAGTCCTGCCTCTTTTTCTTTTTTTTTCATCTACTTTTTTCCCCATGTAGACAATGAATTTTTAATAAAACTCACCTCTGATTTAAAATAAAAAATGCTGCCTCAGAGATTTTGGACTGCAACAGACGAGAAACTGACAGGTGGAATCTTTCATGCAGAACTTTTGCTGGGGCTAAAGGAAAATATCTGATAAGATTGCTTGCCCAGGGAGGAAGGAGTAATTGGGTTTTCTCTCTTGCCCCCTTGCATCTAGCCTGCTGTTATTATGACAGGACCACAGAAATTCTAAAAGCTGAATCATAGTTTATATTTTTAGCATTTCTGAACTATTGAGATAAGATGGAGGGAAGGAATGCAGTGGGGGAGTAAGTTCTTGCCCCACTTCTGTGATAATTATTGTCTGCGTGAAAGTGTGAGGCAAGATATTCAAACCTGATTTAGCTTGTCCACAGCAAACTGTTGGGGAACCAAAGTCTTAGCCGAAGACCACAGGCTGAAGTCCAGGAGTCCATCTTTCAAAACCTTAAGACCATGACTTCTCCTACTCTTGTGTGTGGATGGTGTTACCATTTTCTGGGTCTTTCCAGATCAAATAAGTTTATGTGTCCATCTTGTGGATATGCATTCTATGAATACATGAGGTTCTGAAGAATTTTCTCCCTAATTCTGCTTGTGGTGACAATAGAAGAGGAGGAGGGGGAGGAGGGCAGAAGGGGAGGGAGAGAGGGAGGCGGAGGGGGGAAGAGGAAGGGGGGAGAGCTCTGGGAGCTTGCAGCTAAAATAAAAGGAACTGAGATTATGACAATATTATTCTCCCTCAGCTGTCATACTCCTTATAACAATGAGAACTAACCTTATGGTGATTTTACTTATCAAACATTATTAGCAAGTCTCCCTCTTTATTGTTTGCTTATGGGATGTCTTCAAAACCCTTGGGTAGTTTCTATGGGTTGAAAGTTTCAGGTCAGTTTGATCATTGAAGAAATAATTTTCTTGAAGGAAAGATGTATCTGAGTTTTTAAGGAAAGAACACACACTTGAGGATAACCAAAATGTTCATTTCTCTCCCTTCTTTCCCCTGGGCACTGAATGCCGTATCTGGGTCAGTCCAGTTGCCATCTTTATTTCCAGATGTGTGTCTTATGGAACACGAGTAATATGGATTTCTCAAGTCTTCTAGCAATCTATTCCCCATAGCTAAATTTTGCAAAATGATTTAAACCACCCAGTGCTCAGCTCTGAAAGGCGATAGAATGGGATGAAGGCATTGGACATGACTTGGAAACAAGTAAGACAGAACAGACCGGTCTTCTTTCTAATATAATTTTATTTTAAATGCAAGTTATTGCTCTGCTTTCCCCAATATCAGACAGCTGGTTCCTTCTTGAAGCAACTCGTGAAGACAGATGGACCAAACGTTTTCCCGAAGTCTTGGCTGCTGCCATGGCGCCATTTTCCCAACCCGCTCAGTGCCCCAGCTTCTTCCCATGCCAACCTCCGTTCTCCTGGCACTAAGCAGTTGTCTAGAGTTGACTTTTAATTTTCCACTTAACATTGGGAAGATGAACATAAGGTGCCAGGCTGGATTATTGTATTCATCGACAGATGGATTTGTTCTGTTTCCATAAGCATTCATTCCCTTTGTGGAGCATCTGAGCCCTGGTACCTCCTTTAGAGAGTGTGTAGTCCTCCCCTAGCTTTTCTCTCAAATTTGTATGTTGTGAGTTATGCCGTTAAATCGATGGGACCAGGCAGTTGTTACCTGGCCATTAGTCCATTTTTCTATGTTCTACTATACATACCTATTTCTGTTCTTTAAAGCATGGAATTATTTGTAAGTAATAACTAGATACAAACCTAGCATTTATATTAATTACAGATATCAAATCGGTATAAGAAAGGAAGGAAAATAAAGTGGGGATTGACAACTATTATCTGCGTCCTTTGAATTTTAGGACACTTTACCTTACTCCCTCACATCGATTTTCTGTCCAGAATCATTGCTTTATAGTTGGAGCATTTCTTTTATGAACAAGTAAACAAAATACTGTACAATTATGAAAGTGAATAGACTCTAGCTACACATAGCAACATGGATGAGTTCCATATACATAATCTCAGTGAGAAAAACAAGTTCCAGAAAAATATATGCAGTGCAACACCAATTATTTAGAAATATGCAAAACAACATTTTATTATGTTAAAGAACACGTACACATGAAGGAAGAGCATAAATCCATGTGTGGGAACGAAAAGCACCTAAAACTGCCCCCTCTGGGGCAGGTAGTGGGGTTATGCCCCCAGAAGAGGGGTTAGCGCCACCAATACAGGCTTTCCGTCCCTCTGCCCCTCTGCCCCTTCACACCACACACACAGACTTCCTTCTGTGCAGTCCTGCCTCTTTTTCTTTTTTTTTCATCTACTTTTTTCCCCATGTAGACAATGCGTGCTAAGTCACTTGGTCATGTCTGACTCTTTGCGACCTATAGACGGTAGCCCGCCAGGCCCCTCTGTCCTTGGAATTCTCCAGGCAAGAATACTGGAGTGGGTACCCATCCCCTTCTCCAGGGGATCTTCCCTACCCAGGGATTGAGTCTACATTGGCAGGCGGATTCTTTACCACTAGCGCCACCTGGGAAACACATGTAGACAATGGACATTTTTTTTTTTTTAATGAAGTATAATTGACTCACAACGTTGTGTTAGTTTCTGTTGTACAAGCAAAGTGAATCATATATATATATATATATATAGATGAAGCCTTCTCCGCCTTCTTTTCCATTATGTTTTATTACATATATTGAATAGTTCTGTTTGCTATACAGTAGGTCCTTGTTGTTTATGTATTTTACATATAGCAGTTTGTATCTGTTAACCCCAAACTCCTAGTTGACCCCTCCCCTCCTTCCCCCTTGGTAACTGTCTGTTTGTCTCCTGTGTCTGTGAGCCTGTTTCTGTTCTGTAGATAAGTTCGTTTGTGTCGTATTTTAGATTCCACATATGAGTGATATGATATGGTATTTGTCTTTGTCTGTCTGGCTTCCCTTGGTATGATCATCTCCAAGTCCATCCGTGGTGCTGCAAATCACATTATTTCATGTTTTATGGCTGATATTCCATTGTGCATACATATATACCCCCCATCTTTATCTGCTCATCTTTTGGTGGACATTTAGGTTGCTTTCATACCTTTGATGTTGTTGTTTAGTCGCCAAGTTGTGTCCAACTCTTTGTGACCTTGTGGACTGAAGCACTCTGGGCTTCCCTGTCCTTTACCACCTCCTAGAGTTTGCTTAAACTCATGTCCATTGAGCCAGTGCTTGGTTATTTTAAATAGTGCTGCTGTGAACGTAGAGCTGCGTGTGTCCTTTTGAATTGTAATATTGACCTCATATATGCCCAGCAGTTGGATTGCAGCATCATATCGTAGTTCTATTTTTAGTTTTCTAAGGCACCTCCTTAGATAGCATATTCAAAAGCAAAGACATTACTTTGCTGGCTAAGGTCCGCCTAGTCAAGGCTATGGTTTTTCCTGTGGTCATGTGTGGACATGAGAGTTGGACTGTGAAGAAGGCTGAGCGCTGAAGAATTGATGCTTTTGGACTGTGTTGGAGAAGACTCTTGAGAGTCCCTTGGACTGCAAGGAGATCCAACCAGTCCATTCTGAAGATCAGCCCTGGGATTTCTTTGGAAGGAATGATGCTAAAGCTGAAACTCCAGTACTTTGGCCACCTCATGTGAAGAGTTGACTCATTGGAAAAGACTCTGATGCTGGGAGGGATTGGGGGCAGGAGGAGAAGGGGACGACAGAGGATGAGATGGCTGGATGGCGTCACGGACTCAATGGATGTGAGTCTGAGTGAACTCCGGGAGATGGTGATGGACAGGGAGGCCTGGCGTGCTGCGATTCATGGGGTTGCAAAGAGTCGGACACGACTAAGCGACTGAACTGAACTGAACTGAAGGCACCTCCATACCGTTCTCCATAGTGACTGCACCAAGTCACACGCCTGCAAACAGTATAGGAGGTTCCCTTTTCTCCACTCCAGTATTATTGTTTGTAGACTTTTTAATGATGGCCATTCTGACTGGTGTGAGGTGATACCTCATTGGCTTTGATTATGAGAAATATTAACTGCTCCCTTTGAAAATTACTTTTTCAAAAGGTTTTTAGATGAGGACTGTTGCTCATATCTTGTGTAGTTCATAATTCAGGCTGTGCTCAAAAGACTGAAATCAGTTAATACTAAAGGGAGCTGTGGTTTGTTCCACATTTGTGGTTCTGTTATTTTGGGGGATTTTGGAACTGTTGTTACAAGGAATTGTTTCTCCTTAACTCCAGAATTTGCTTAGAGAGTGTTTTCCTCCTTGATTTGCTAAAATTTGATTTCCTCTCATGGATTTTTCAAGGAGTGCCCTAAGTTGTGTAGTTGCTCTTCAGTTGTACCAACTTTACTGTAAACCATGCATATTTAACTCCCATGTATACATGGGAGTGATCTCTGCCTTTGATGGCTCCAGTTTTGTGTAAGCAAAAAGCATAGTGACTGATCAAACAGAGGGAAGGAAATCTCTTTTTCCTTCCCATGGGAACCCATTGTAAAGTTCCCATGAAATTATGTGCCATGCATACACAAAATAGCAAACTGTCTACACAGCATTCATTGAGCACAAATTTACCTTCACAAAGCAAAAAATAAAAGTCAAACAGAAAAGGCACATCTGCTATATTTTTATTTTTATTTTTTGAATAACATCACAGAGTGTTTGGAATCTCTTTAAATAATGCTCTATGTGATTCCACTTATATAAGGTACCTACAGTTGGCAAATTCTTATAGACAAATGTGGAAGAAGGGTGCCAGGGGCTGGGGGAGGGGGTATGAGGAGTTAGTGTTTAATGGAGACAGAGTTTCAGTTTGGGATGGTTAAAAATGCTTCAGAGATGGATGGCGGTGATGGCTGTACAACCATGTGAACATAACTTAGTGCTACTAAATCATACACTTAAAAATGGATAAAATGTTAAAGTTTATGTTATGTGTATTTTACCACAATTTAAAAACAGACACTATATCCTGATAATTTTGACAAATTTCCCATTTACTGATAAACCTGAGCATGCGTTCTTTCTGGATATTGAATGCATTGTGATTCTTTTCCTTTGGGTGTCCTGTTCAGCATTTTAGATTATTTTAATAGCTAGAGCTATGCTCATGTTTTCCTTCCATGACAAAGAGTGGGAATCAGGTGTTCGTCTCTCACCATCTGTTTGACAGCAGCCCTGAAGCCTCATGGGATTGGAAGGTGGAGTTACTCGGAGTTTTCTTATCCTACTGCTTCCTTGCCCACTGGCTTGGCCTTGCCCTCCACTGTGTTCAAATATAATGTACTAAACAGAAAATTTGAGATAAAGATAGAGCAACAGATCAGGAAACAACTGCCATTGACAAGGTAGTTTGTTATTTAATATCACAGACTTCAAGAGGAGAGGCAGCCATGCCATGGGGGGCCACATGGGGAAGCTCTGGGGTCGATCAGGAGGCAGAGGGAGGGGGGAAAGGGTGAGAGCCTTTACTGTGGTTTCCGTGAGAAGGAACAGGAGAGGCAGGGCCAGTGGGCTTAGACTTTGGATCATTTAAGGCTCTGATGTAGGCGCTTCCCTGGCTGTCTGATTCCTAGCCCCAGGTGAGTAGGCAGTGGTGAGGTGGGGAACTGAATGTCCCACAGAGGATGTGGTGGGAGGGTGTGGATTTTCTTGGCTGCTCAAAGGGGAATTGACCAGCCTTTAGCCAGGACCTCAAAACTGAGTCAAGAGAATGTTTTTATTTTTATTTATTTTTTTACTTTATTTTACTTTACAGTACTGTATTGGATTTGGCATACATTAACATGAATCCGCCACGGGTGTACATGAACTCCCAAATATGAACCCCCCTCCCACCTCCCACCACACATCATCCCTCCAGATCATCCCCATACACCAGCCCCAAGCATCCTGCATCCTGCATCGAACATAGACTGGTGATTAATTTCTTACATGATAGTATACATATTTCAATGCTATTCTCCCAAATCATCCCACTCCCTCTCTCTCCCTCTCCCTCAGAGTCCAAAAGTCCGCTCTACACATCTGTGTCTCTTTTGCTGTCTTGCATACAGGGTCCTCATTACCATCTTTCTAAATTCCATATATATGCATTAGTATACTGTATTGGTGTTTTTCTTTCTGGCTTACTTCACTCTGTATAATCGGTTCCAGTTTCATCCATCTTATTAGAACTGATTCAAATGTATTCTTTTTAATGGCTGAGTAATACTCCATTGTGTATATATACCACAGCTTTCTTATCCATTCATCTGCTGATGGACATCTAGGTTGTTTCCATGTCCTGGCTATTATAAACAGTGCTGCGATGAACATTGGGGTACATGTGTCTCTTTCTATTCTGGTTTCCTCGGTGTGTATGCCCAGCAGTGGGATTGCTGGGTCATAAGGCAGTTCTATTTGCAATTTCTTAAGGAATCTCCACACTGTTCTCCATAGTGGCTGTAGAAAAGGGAACCCTCTTACATTGTTGATGGGAATGCAAACTATTTAATATTTTCTACACTTGTCTTTTCTAATAAATCTCTGCCTGATGACAAAGCACAAAGATTTTCTCCTATATTACTGGTAGATTTTCTTTTTAGTTTAGGCACTTACATTTTGGGACTTTTTTTTAAAGTTAATTTTTTATATGATGTGAGGTAGAGTCACAGACCAGCAGTGTACTTGTCCCTCAAGTCTAAGACATTAAGGAGATATCTTCTGTGCCCAGATACTGCCTAAAGAGAAAGGAAAAGATTGGCAGAACTGAGTATTCACCTAAAGAGTCTGATTTAAATTGGAAAACTCTTAATCAAAACTTAAACCAAAAGTGACTAATTACTTGATTGGGAAAATTTAAACTCCTTCTATTAATAGGCAGAAATAGGAGCTTATGAACAGATATTAGTACAGAAAAAGAAAATACCTCTTTATATATCTGAGTTATAGGTCATCGATTTAAAAACTGCTAAACTTAAACCAGTATGTGAATAATATTACTAATAATGTGTTAATTCATCCTTGATGTTATTTATCTTTTAATAAGAATTTCAAGAGAAAAAGCTACTCTTATTAATGAACTAAAAGTAATGTAAACTCAAGACGTAATTTTGATGCCTTCCAACAAGAAGGAACTCTGGACACCATATTTCTTGGATTGATATATCCCTCTATCCACTGTTGCTTTCATCACACTGATGACAAAAGGAAAAAACTCACCTCTTAACACAGAATAGATGGCCATTTCTATAATTTCCCATAGCTTATCTAACACATGGTTGTCATTCATCATAACTTTACTAAAGGCTTGAGGATAGCAATAGGAAGCTAAAAGTAGGATCTAGACAATCTCTGTTATATACTACGGCTAATTTGTTGAAGCCAGCTGTCAACTATACAGGCTCTTTCCCTGCTGGGTTTTTCATGTGACAGATAATCTAAGTAAGAATCCCTTTGGATAGACTGTTTAGAGGGGAGAACAAGAGAAAACGAACAAGCTCTCTTTCTGCCATGTCCATTGATTTTACCCCTCATGTCTAGTTCAGGTTGGAGAGCCCATCCCCACCATGAGTTATTGAATGACTTTGTTCTTTCAGTTCAGTTTCAGTTGCTCAGTCGTATCCAATCTTTGCAACCCCATGAACTGCAGCATGCCAGGCCTCCCTGTCCATCACCAATTCCCGGAGTTCACTCAAACTCACGTCCATCGAGTCAGTGATGCCATCCAGCCATCTCATCCTCGGTTGTCCCCTTCTCCTCCTGCCCTCAATCCCTCCCAGCATCAGAGTCTTTTCCAATGAGTCAACTCTTCGCATGAGATGGCCAAAGTACTGGAGTTTCAGCTTTAGCATCATTCTTTCCAAAGAAATCCCAGGGTTGATCTCCTTCAGAATGGACTGGTTGGATCTCCTTGCAGTCCAAGGGACTCTCAAGAGTCTTCTCCAACACCACAGTTCAAAAGCATCAATTCTTCGGTGCTCAGCCTTCTTCACAGTCCAACTTTCACATCCATACATGACCACAGGAAAAACCATAGCCTTGACTAGGCGGACCTTAGT
>SJYX01010075.1:573750-676859 GCA_006410675.1 Oreotragus oreotragus | reverse complement strand
TCAGTGTGTATGTCCTGTCTCTTATACACAACAAGATGTGTATAAGAGACAGGGCCCACTTGGCTTCACATTTCAGATTTGCTGGCATATTGAGTGCAACACTTTCACAGCATCATCTTTCAGGATTTGAAATAGCTCCACTGGAATTCCATCACCTCCACTAGCTTTGTTCTTAGTGATGCTTTCTAAGGCCCACTTGACTTCACATTCCAAGATGTCTGGCTCTAGATGAATGATCATACCATCACGATTATCCGTGTCATGAAGATTTTTTTGTACAGTTCTTCCGTGTATTCTTGCCACCCCTTCTTAATATCTTCTGCTTCTGTTAGGTCCTTACCATTTCTGTCCTTTATCGAGCCCATCTTTGCATGAAATGTTCCCTTGGTATCTCTAATTTTCTTGAAGAGATCTCTAGTCTTTCCCATTCTGTTCTTTTTTTTTTTTTTTTCAAGAAGTTTCTGTTTATTTTAAAGATTCTTACCATGAGCAATTAATGACATTTTAACAGTTTTTTTAACATTGAGCTTTTCAGATCTTGCCTGCAGTGCTTATGCCTCCTAAAAGGGTGTTTTAAAGCATAGAGGTAAAGGATATGGGGGAATTTTACATAAGGAAACAGGAAGTTGTAGAGTTTCCTCTATTTCTTTGCACTGATCGCTGAAGAAGGCTTTCTTATCTCCTCTTGCCATTCTTTGGAACTCTGCATTCAGATGCTTATATCTTTCCTTTTCTCCTTTGCTTTTCACTTCTCTTCTTTTCACAGCTATTTGTAAGGCCTCCCCAGACAGCCATTTTGCTTTTTTGCATTTCTTTTCCATGGGGATGGCCTTGATCCCTGTCTCTTGTACAATGTCATGAACCTCATTCCATAGTTCATCAGGCACTCTATCTATCATATCTAGGCCCTTAAATCTATTTCTCACTTCCACTGTATATTTAGGAAACTGAAATTATCTCAACAAAAGAGTGTTCTTCTTGATAACCCTATATTAATAAAGTAGTTCAAACATCCCTAAAGAAGGAATTGTTTCTTCATGATAATTGTGGACAAACACTTCTTGGGGGAATAAAAGGATTTTGCAGGACCAAGTCTTTGTTCTCAATAAATTTACGGTCGAGTTAGGATTATGAGGTCCATAAGCAAAATAAACCAATAATCCAAAGTAAGTGGTTATTATTTCACAGTACATCAGAAAAAGTAGAGATCGTTGTGGAAGAAGGTTGCCCTTAAAATAGAACTTGAGACATTAAGTTGAAGAAAGGACATCCTAAGCAGGGACATCATGTAAATAAAAGCAAAGGCAATGAACATGAAAGATTCAAAGGATAGCTCATATCAAGTTTGGTGAGAGGAGTAAGTAGACATGAAATTAGAATGGCAGAAGAAAGTTAGAATTTGAATTTTCTCCTTCAGTAAGTGTTGTGCCAAAACAAATTTTGAGCAGAGTGAAATCATGATATTAAGCTTGGTTTTAGGATAAATAATTCAGAAGTTCTGATAGAGCTTGAAGGCAGTCAAGCCAGTTCAGAGGCTATTTTAATAATACATTTCTCAAATGGTAAGAAGTTGACCTAGGGAGGTGATAATAAAAATGAAAGAGACAGAAACTAAACAAATGAGAAGGAAAATTACTAAAATTCATGGGACTCTAAGTACTTGCCTACTGAAAAGCTAGAAAGTAATTGTTAACATAAAAATTTCATTTATTAACTTACCCCTTGGTGGGGGGGTCTTTAGAGTTCATGCTCTTTTTATAAATCCTTGGCATGTGGCTAAATATATATACATAAGTCATCCAAATATACAAATTGGTTTACTTAAGTGCTAAAAGTGAAATGGAGCTAAATGTCAGTGCTCCAACTGGATAGAATACATAGTACAGAGTCATCTGACACTTTCCCACCACCACTGCCCTTTGTTTTTATCTATCTCAAAAATGCAGATTGAAGGCTCCAAAGAATAATTTAAATTAGTAAATTTCCTACAGATTATTGAAAAGAGTCTCAAGCTATCTCACAGTAAATGATGGTCAGTTTTGTCTTGGTCAAATGTTGACCTTGGAACACATATCATTACTCACATCAGTTACATGTGTCTCTAGGAGTCAGATACTGAAAGTGGTTTTATCTGTAGCCTACAGTACCAAGAAGCAACATTTAGAACCGGACGGACATGGAACAACAGAATGGTTCAAAATTGAAAAAGGAGTATATCAAGGATACATATTGTCGAGTACATCATGAAAAATGACTGGCTGGATGACTCACAAGCTGGAATCAAGATTGCCAGGAGAAATATCAATAACTTCAGATAAGCAGATGACACCACCCTATGGCAGAAGGTGAAGAGGAACTAAAGAGCCTCTTGATGAAGGTGAAAGAGGAGAGTGAGAAAACTGGCTTAAAATTGAATTTTCAAAAAAACTAAAATCATGGCATCTGGTCCCATCACTTCATGGCAAATAGATGGGGAAAAGTGGAAACAGTGACAGACTTTATTTCCTTGGACTCCAAAATCACTGCAGATGGTGACTGTAGCCATGAAATTAAATGATGCTTGCTCCTTGGAAGAAAAGCTATGACAAACGTAGGCAGCAGTATTAAAAAGCAGAGACATCACTTTGCCAACAAAGATCCATATAGTCAAAGCTATAGTTTTTCCAGTAGTCACATAGGGATGTGAGAGCTGGACCATAAAGAAGGCTGAGTGCCAAAGAATTTATGCTTTTGAACTGTGGTGCTGGAGAAGACTCTTGAGAATCCCTTGGACAGCAAGGAGATCAAACCAGTCAATCCTAAAGGACACCAACCATGAATACTCATTGGAAGGACTGATGCTGAAGCTGAAGCTCCAATACTCTGGCCACCTAATGTGAAGAGCCAAATCTTTGGAAAAGACCCTGATGCTGTGAACAGTTGAAGGCAGGAGGAGAAGGGGATGACAGAGCATGAGATGGTTGAAGTGGATCACTGACGCAATGTACATGAATTTGAGCAAACTCCAGGAGATAGTGGAGGACAGGGAAGCCTGGTGTGCTGCAGTTCACGGGGTCACAAAGAGTCAACATGACTTAGTGAGTAAACAACAACAGCACCTAGACATCAGGCAGAGGCTATGAATATTAGGATTGTCATAATATTCTGTTTATGTCCTTTTTGTTTTCTCACTCCTCTGTAGTCATTAGAATGAGAGGTAAGCTGGTTTTCTCCTAGTGTTTCAAAGGGGATAGTCAATTTTCATTCAGGTGGGATTTTTTTTTTTTCCTTTTTCATTTGGTTTTGTTTTGCTCTAACTGCACGTTTTTCTGAAAGTGCTTTTACGCTGGTGCAGATCTAGACAAAGAAAAGTTTTATGCAAATAAACAAAATAGAATGTTCTGAGCCAGGACTTCTTTGCAGGACATGTTCCTTAAGCTGTTTCTGAGAGGTTATTTATGGATGGCTGTTTATCCCCTGGAGCCTGACTTCATCTCTCGGTGAAGTGAAATGACTGTGTTTAGTACATTGGTCTGCCACCCCTGGGAATGGCTGCATGTCAAATATTTATCCCTGTGGGATCAGACAGAAATCAGAGATGCACGGAGAAAATAGAGATCAAATCTAGTATCCTCAGGAGTTAGTAAAATTTCAAAGTAAATGAATTTTTAAAGAAAATAAAACATTTGAAATAAAATGATTGCGAACTGTAACTTCCTTTTTTGGAATGGTGGCAGGGGTTGGGGGGCACTCTGAAATATAAAGTTACTTGAAGCAGAAGGGTATTTCATCTTATTACTTTCTCACTGACCACACCCTTTCCATTCCATTCCCTCACCTGGCTCAGTACCATGCCCAGAGGGAGAGGTCTTAAATTTTTATTTTTTTAATCAAAAATGGATGCTGCACCTTGTTTTTCATGCATGCAGTTTTCATCATTTAAAAAATAAAAATAAAAAGAACACCTACCCAAGGATTAGTTTTGTACCTCTGCAACCTCATAAAACCTAGGAATCAAAACTTGGCATTTGGCTTTATACAGATAGCTACACTGGAAAAACTGAGAAACTACCAAGTAAGCTGACTATCTTCCCAAGACTTCTTATTTCAAATCATGTGTCTCCCTCCTGCATCAACCCCTCATGCAGAGTTTTCCTTCGCCATTATACTTCCTGTACTGTCAGAAACAAAGCTACATTTAAAAGGTTAAGGCAAATAAACCAAGCTACAAAAGGGCTTATAAAATAATCATAGTCGTGAACAGCAAAGAAAAAGGACAGCCACTAAAACCATAAAGGGAATCCTTTGTGGATGGCTGTGCTTTAAATAAGGTTCACATGAGCTCTGTAACATCAGATGCTTTTAAAATTCAGAGGACAAAGCACAGACATGTTTGTGCATTTCTCTTTCATTTGACAAGTCTTTTTTGGATCCAGTCTGGATTACACTCTCTTTGCTGTTTGCATACACAGGGCTGGAAGTTGGCTTTCGTGTTTTCTACTTTTAAGCTTGTGCTCTATCAAGAGGCAAGAACAATTCTATCTCCCTCCTAAAGACAAAAGTGGCATCAGATTCCGGGCTTGATGTGCTCAGGCTCTGAACCAGCATACATTTTAAATACTGTCCAGGCAACTTACTAGAACCCTAGGAGACTGGTAGTCACAGGCCACCCTGCCCTCTGTGAGAACGGTGTCATTTGGAAGGCAGCTCAGTACACAATATTTAAAAATAAATGACAACGTATGCATTAGAATAAGGTATTTATTTTTCTCTTTCTGACTCACTTCTGGCAAGGTGAGTATCCTCCACAAAGGGGCGTTACTTTTCATTGTATTTTACGATCTCAGTCCCTGTTGACTCCAGAATTGTGTTCCCCTTTGCATCAAGCCAGGGGACATGGCTTACACAAGCAGGCTTTGTTTAATGAGCGTAGCAAGGAGCCCTCCTCACCACCCTCTCCTCCCAGTTCTCCTTCATTTACAATTGTCTATAACCCCCTCAGCTAAAACTGTTGCTAAGAAAAATGCCACAGAAACCAAAAGAAAAGGGCCAGGCAGACTGTGTTTTTAAAGAGCTTTTCCAGACTGACTCTGCAGAGCCCGTCTTCAGGGAATGAGTTGCTGAGCTATTATTACCTGAATGAGTTTCAGCTCCAGGGATGTCCCCTAAGGTTAACAAGATAGTTCAGTTAAAAATAACATTAAATTCTTTACCCTACCGCTTATCCCAAAAGTGGATATGGAGGAATGTTGTTTCAAAGGAAAAAAAAAAAATAAGGTGGAGATGAGAAGTATGATGTCTAAAACAATAGCCTCTGATCAACTTTGATTTAGATTTAGTGAAGAAAAGCACTGAGTTCTCATGCACTTGGCAAAAATTCTGTCATCTGATGAATTGTGTTTGGGATTTTCTGTGCTTAATCCTTTTCTTTTTATTTTCAACATTGCACATACACACAGAAATCCATTCTTCATTTTCAATGAAACCTTTTAATTAAAAAAGAGTTGCTCAAATGGAGCAGCAATTTGGGTAAAGTATTCGAAAGCCATGGCCTGTTGGACCACTAGATAATAGCAGCTGCAATGACGTCATTAGAGGCTGTGCATGGCCAGTGACTGAGTAGAAATCAGTATCACTCACTAATTTGAGAAGGAAAGAGGCTGGTTCTGAAGCTATTTCCACGATTTTCTTCAAGGTGTACCGTTATTTCAAGTAAGTACTTTGCAAACTAGTATTTTAAGCTCAAGTATTTTCAAGTTAAATGCTACAAAGTGTTTATGATGTCAAACTACTTTGATTCCATTATGTTTATGCAGATTCTTACAATCAAATATACAGTTTTAGAAAGTTTAAGAAGAAATATTATGTACTTTCTGGAGTAGGAAATGGCAATCCACTCCAGTGTTCTTGCCTGGAAAATTCCATGGACAGAAGAGGCTGGCAGACTACAGTTCATAGGGTAGCAAAGAGTTGGACATGACTTGAGCAGCGGAGTACACACATTATGTACTTTACGATTCCTGTCAATGACATTCCATGTAATATCAGGTAAGGTAAGCCTTTTTTTATTTTAAAAACAAGTATAGTTTTCAGGCAATTACCAATTCACATTTTATCTCTATGTGAGTAAAAAGAGGAAATTTCTATTTTTTGCCTTGTATGACTCCAAAATTCTTCATATGGACTTTTAAAACTCTTTAATTTTATGCTAAAACTAATATATCTCTTTTCACAACACTGATTTAATATTCATGGAACAAAAAGGGGTAATAAAAGCCCATTTCCTATGTATTTGTTAGTGAAAATTTTAAGAAATTATCCCATTTTCTTCTGCAGACAAATAAGAATCTCCTTATAGCATGCTTGGTGCCTATATTTGGGAAAATATTTGGGAAAATGCAATAATGAGTTTTCCAAAACTGGACAGATAACCACAAGAAGCAAACTGTTTCACTAAGGCCACGTCATAAACAAACAGAGCTTTGTGCTTGGCCCTTTGAGTTCCTCAGTGATAGATTTAACTTCAAGGTTTTATATAACCCTGCCCTTCTCAGGCAAAGATGATGGCATTAACCAACAACAGCAGCACTTTCACCTTACATAGCTTTTTCTGTGTAGTTTTGATGGACTTCACAAAGCCATGTACATTGCTTTGCTATCTAATCTCTTACTGTTAGTCGCTCAGTCTTGCCTGACTATTTGCGACCCCATCGACTGCAGCCCACAGGGCTCCTCTGTCCATGAGCTTTTCCAGGCAAGGATACTGGAGTGGGTTGCCATTTCCTTCTCCAGGGATCTTCCCAACCTAGGGATCGAACCCATGTCTCCTGCACTGCAGGCAGGTTCTTTACCGACTGAGCTAATGGTGGCCAGCCGACAAAATTAGAGACCCAATCTTGGCCAGAGGAGAAAAATCAGCAGGCCTACACATGTACTAGACCTCTAATATCTCGCTTTATTGATGACATTAATTTAAGAACAAACCAATTTCATTGATATAGAACATACCATTACCTGATCTCTTGAGGAGAGGGTCCCATTCTGAAGTCCTAGGAGTGAGTGATGTAGATACTAAGTGTGGTCTTAGGAGGGAGAGTTGGGTGGTCTTCAATCTCTGGCACTGGCATTTCACTAGTTGTGTGACTTAGGTATGGCTAGATATTTATTACTCCTTTAAGCTTCATTTTTGTCATCTAGAAGATCTAACTCATAAGGTAGGGTTACATAAGATTGTGAACAAGTGTTTCTCTGGGTAACTGAAAACAAGCATTCTATTGAATATAGCTATAATGACTGTGGTACTGGAAAAGACTTTTGAGAGTCCCTTGGACAGCAAGAAGGTCAAACCACTCAATCCTAAAGGAAATCAACTCTGAATATTTATTGGAAGGACTGATGCTGAAGCTGAAGTTCCAGTACTTTGGCCACCTGATACAAAGAACTGACTCATTGGAAAACACCCTGCTGCTGAGAAAGATTGAGGGGAGGAAGAGAAGGGGATGACAGAAGATGAGATGGCTGGATGGCATCATCGACTAGATGGACATGAGTTTGAGTGAACTCCGGGAGTTGGTGATGGACAGGGAGGCCTGGCTGCTGCAATTCATGGGGTCTCAAAGAGTCGGATGTGACTGAGCGACTGAACTGAACTGATACCTGTTGTAAAAATAAAGAAACAAACCTCAATTAAAATAGAGTTGGAAGGCCAGAAGGGGGAGCTGTAATGCCTTACTAGGAATCTGAGCCCAAAAGGGAAAAAAAAAAAGGCTTTATCTTCTTGCCTGGCAAGTACTCAGCCAATGAGAAACTGTCACAACTCAGCCAATGAAACGCCACAATTCTTCTAACTCTCAATTCCTCCAATGGACTCTTTGTTTAGGAGAGAGCCCTCGCAACTTCCTTTTTCCCTCTTTAAAAGTGTTCTCCTCTTTTTGCTGTTGGGGAAATTTGCCCAAGATTAGCCATGGTTGCAGACCTTGAATTGCAATTCTTTGTTGATCCTGACAAAACCCATTTTTGCTGGAGCAATAATTGGCAGGCTATTAGTTTTAGATGAATACTATTCAAGAAATCATTGAAGTATCCTGGTGAAGAAAGAAGGAGACAGATTTCAGGTTAGAAGCTGTAAGTTGCCAAAAAAAGGAGGGTCTGGGGAGTTGAGAGCTGTGTTTCCTGCTCCAATGTGACTGACCCAAGAAGGTGGAAGAGTTGTAACTTCTAAATGGGGAGGGGAGATCCTGGCTGTACTTAACTTCACCCTCAGATTTTGCTTTTTTTGTTGTTGTTGTTTGTTTTTTGCTTTATTTCAGTTCAGTTCAGTTGCTCAGTCATGTCTGACTCTTTGCAACCCCATGAATCGCAGCACGCCAGGCATACCATTTTGTATTTCTATCAACATGGCTGGAGAGTTATAATTGTTCTGCATCAGTACTAACATGAGCTGTCATCTGTCCCTTTCATTTTAGCCATCCTAAATAGCTATTCATTCGTGATGTACTGGTGACTATTAGTATTGAGCAATTTTTCATGTGTTTATTAATCATTTATATATATGTGTGTGTATACATATATTTGTGTGTGTGAAGTGCCTGTCTAAACCTTTTGCCCGGGGTTTTGTTGGGTTTTCTGTTAACTGTTAACTTTGAAGGAAGCTATTTATGTATTTTGAAATCAAGTCTTTTCCCATGTATATTTATTCCAGCTATTTTCTCCTGCTCTGGGGACTTTCCAATTTCTTAATGGTGTCTTTTGATGACTAAAAATTTCTAATTTTGTTGAAATCTATTTTATACCCTCTACCAGATTTCTATGAAATTTGTTTACTACCTCTATTACATTGATTGATTTTCACACACTAAATAATGTTGCTTCCCCCACAAACCCTACTTGGTCATGAAATATTATGCTTTTTACATATTGCTGGATTTGATTTGCTACTGTTTGATTAAGAGTTCTTTGCCTATGTTTATGAGAGTAATTGGTTTATATTTAGATCAGGGTTATGCTGCCCTCATAAAATTGAGAAGTATTCTCTTCTGAAAGTTTGTGTAAAATTGGTATATCCCCCTCTTAAATATTTGATTATATCTAACAGTAAAACTACCTGACTTTGGAATTATTTGAATAAGGCTCAAGATTACAAATTCAGCTTGTTTAAATAAATATAGGGTTTTCAGATTAAGTATTATAATTCTTGACTTTTTTGGGGAGGGTGTAATTTGCATTCTTGGGGTTTCCCTGGTGGCTCAGAGGTAAAGATTGGTTTGATCCCTGAGTAAAGAAGATCTCCTGGAAAAGGAAATGGCAACCTACTCCAGTGTTCTTGCCTGGGAAATCCCATGGACAGAGGAGCCTGGAAAACTACAGCCTATGGAGTTACAAAAGACTTGGGTACAACTTAGTGACTAAACAGCAAGAATTTGCACTCTTGAGAAAATTTTCTCTTTCATCTAGGTATATTTACAGTATATGTGGTGTAACATTATTTGAAAATAGATTGCTTAATTCCTAAACATTTGGGGACTTCCTAGATATCTTTTTGTTATTGCTTTCTAATTAAATTATGTTGTGTTCAAAAAACATTCTTGGTCTGATTTTAACCTTTTTTGAAGTTATTGAGACTTGTTTTACAGGTAACATTGTTTATCTTGGGTAATATTCTCTGTGCACATGAAACTAATGTAGTTTCTGCAGTTATTGGGTATATGTTCGATAATGTCAAGGAAGTTATATTGATTGACAATGTTCAAAGGTTCTCTATTCTTACTTCTTAATGTCTACTTGATCTATCCCCTATTGGGAGGAGTATGTTGGAATCTCCGTCTATGATTCTGTCTGTTCTCTTTTTAGTTCTACGAAACAATATATTTCAATGCTGTATTATTTAAGCCTTTTGATGCTTCAAGTATTCTGATGCTCTATTAAACACATACACAGTTAGGATCATTAAGTGTTCTTGACGAAGTGTCCACTTTATCATTATGGAACGTTCTTCTTCACCGATGTCAATACTCCTTTTTCTGAAGTCTACTTTATCTGGTTTGGATATAATTATTTCAGGTTTCTTACAATTAGTGTGAACTTGATGTTTCTTTTTCCACTTATTTGCTTTTAACCTATCTGTGTCTTTATATTTAAAGGGGGTTTCTTGGAAATATACTGTAGTTTGATATTTGCTTTTTTGTCCAGACTGGCAATGTTCTCCTTTAACAGCAATCATTAATCCATTTACATTTAATATGATTCCTATGTTTGAGTGTATGTCTACTGTTTTGCTGTTGGTTTTCTATTTTTTTCTGTATTTTTTATTTTTTTCTTCTTATTTTTTTACTTTTATTTATTATTATTATTTTTTTTTACTTTATTTTACTTTACAGTACTGTATTGGTTTTGGCATACATTGACATGAATCCGTCACGGGTGTACATGAACTCCCAAACATGAATCCCCCGCTCCCACCTCCCACCCCACATCATCTGTATTTTTTAAATTCTTTTTCTGTCTTCATTTACAATTGAGTCTTTTTCAGCATGATATTTTATCACTTCTCTTAGATTACTACTATTCCACTTTGGTTTATTTTCTACAGTGTTTGCTCTATGGGTCACATTGTGCACCTTTAATTTATCACAATCAGCATTCAAGCAATGCTATACCATATATGTTACAGACATAATTAATCTAAAGTAATATGTGACAGGTGAAAGTGAAAGTCACTCAGTTGTGTCTGATTCTTTGCGACCCCATGGCCTGTAGCCCACCAGGCTCCTCTGTCCATGGNCTGTGTGACCCCATAGACGGCAGCCCACCAGGCTCCCCCATCCCTGGGATTCTCCAGGCAAGAATACTGGAGTGGGTTGCCATTTCCTTCTCCAATGCATGAAAGAGAAAAGTGAAAGTGAAGTCGCTCAGTCTGTCTGACTGTTAGCGACCCCATGGACTGCAGCCCACCAGGCTACTCCGTCCATTGGATTTTCCAGGCAAGAGTACTGGGGTGGGGTGCCATTGCCTTCCCCGAAATTTTGTGTTAGGTGCGTTTTTTTGTTTTTTTTTTTTTTAACAACCAGTGGCTCAGTGGGTAAAGAATGCATCTGCAATGCAGGAGACACAGGAGACATGGGTTTGATCCCTGAGTCAGGAAGATCCCCTGCAGGAAGAAATGACAACCCACCACTCCAGTATTCTTGCCTGGAGAATCCCCTGGACAGAGGAGCCTGGCGGGCTACAGTCCGTGGGGTTGCAAAAAGTCGGAAGTGACAAGCTAAGCAGGCACACACACAGGCAAGGAAGGGGAGGGAGGGGGAGAAGAGCCTTAGGAGGTGCAGGCCATGTGCAGCATTCGTAGCACCCAAGAGAGGGGCGTGCCAGCCCCAGCTCACCTCCCCCACCTTCTGTTCCCATCCTGGCTTCATAGGATGTCACAAAAGACCGCCAAGCAACTTGGTGTCTGTTGGCCTAATTCACACGACATTCCTCTCCTTAGAACCGGCCTCCCCTCGGCTGTTGCTCTGACGGTGCAGGCCCTGGAAGCACAGGTTGGGGCCCTCTGGGAGGGATGTTCCTGGCCCCGACAGTGATGCTGAGGAGTGGTCTCCAGGTGCTCGCAGAGAGGGCAGGCCCGGCAGAACCCAGGGCGGTTGAGCTGGGGGAAGGAGGCCCGCCCAGGATGGCCCACCGCAGCCGGCTGCCCAGACCAGTGTCTCCTCAGCTGAATCTCCAAGGACAGGCACAACTGTGCCCCTTTTCGGCGAGAGAGACCATCACGGATGAAGGAGTGAGGGTGCGAGAGAGTCGGGCAGTTTTCTCGGGGCCGCCTGCGATCCTGTGCGGTGGGAGAGGGGCGAGCTTGCCTGGAGGGGGCGGGGAAGAGAGGAGGACAGAAGGGTGGACAGGAAAGGCCCCCCAGCCCCCCCGAGACAGGGCTGGCCTGGATCCTGTCCCGAGTAATTGTATGCTAAGGGGGAATGTGATCAGATTTGTGTTTTAACGAGGCCATGGAGGGAAATAATGGGATAGAGAATGAATGAGAACAGAAGATAAAGGCTTAGAAAACAGAAGCTGCAGAGAGCAGATGTTAGGGAGCAGGAGGAGAACAGGCGGGTCAGGGGGCGGGGTGGGAGGCAGTCTGGGGGGTCCAGGGAGTGGGCTCACTCCGCGGCTCTGCCTTGAGACTTGAGCTGCGCCCCAGTTCTTACTGGGGAGGGCAGTAACCGTGCTCGTTGGCCCCCCTGAGCCTCGGTTTCCCTCTTGCAAGAAGCGCGCTGTTGCTGATGCTCAGTCGCTCAGTCGTGCCCGACTCTTTGCGGCCCCGTGGACTGCAGCACGCCAGGCCTCCCTGTCCCTCACCATCTCCCAGAGTTTGCTCAAACTCACGTGCATTGAGTTGGTGATGCTACCGAACCATCTCATCCTCTGTCGCCCCCTCTCCTCCAGCCCTCAATCTTTCCCAGCGTCAGGGTCTTTTCCAGTGAGTCAGCACTTCCCCTCAGATGGCCAAAGGATTGGAGTTTCGGCTTCAGCAACAGTCCTTCCAGTGAATATTCAAGGTTGGTTTCCTTTGGGATAGACCACCGGGCTCCTCTGTCCATGGGATTTCCCAGGCAAGAACACTGGAGTGGGTCCTCCTCCAGGGAATCATCCCGACCCAGAGATCGAACCCACATGGATTTTTTTACCACTGAGCCCCTGGGAAGCTCTTAAAACAGCACAGAGATTTATAAACCAAGAGAAGTAAAATGCATGTGAGACTATAACTCTCTAACACAGGTCTGACTCATCACAAAGGTTCAGGAAGCTCTCCATGGAAAGTAGTTGTGGAGTTTCCACAGAGCAATGGGCCATGGCAAGGAAGACTGGAAGAAAAGCAGCAGTTATTTCACAATTTTGCCAGAAGCCTTCAGCAGAAAGGGAGCCAAAGAAGCAAAGAGAAAAGCAGACAGGTTGGAGCTTTACAAAAAACAGGCCTTGAGGGGAGGGGTGGGGCGGTGGGATGCGGCATGCTTCTTGGAAAACCACTCTGGAATCTTCTGGGAGCAAGACAGGAACAGTTTTGATTCACTGAGAGCAACATTTGGTGAGACCTGGGAGAGCCATCAACCTCAGAAGCCAAGAGCCGCCCCAGCCTACCCACCTCCATCAGGAAACATGCTTCCAGGGCATGGGAGTGGTCCACACACTGGGAGCGCCCCCAGCCTGGCTTCTCATGGAGCTGCTCCCACAGGAGGACCTTAGGCAGAGGCTCAGCTTCCTGGTGAACAAAGGAGCCAGTAACTGAATGACCGGGACGTGTAACACTGGACAGTTTCAAGGAAGGCTCTGAGAGGTGCTGACAGCAAATGCACAGACGGGAGTCGGAGAAGAAGCGGCTGGAAATCCAACAGCTGGGCTAGGCTGTGTTTCAATTTTTCTTTTAAACCTCTCCATAAATAAGGCCTTCATCAAGAGAGTACATTTAGAGCGCTAGGCAATAGATATTAAAGTTCCATTTAATCAAAATCAATTGATCGTAATCTGCAGCCATTTAATTTGGTCTAAGTTAAAGTTACCCTCAACCTGTGGCAACAGGGCTTTCCCCCCACACCATAATCCAAATGGCAGGAGACATGGAAAACCATCCCACACAGGCCTCCCTCCTTGCCATTGACATCCTACGTGCCAAGCACACATTCTCTTGTTCATCCATAGGGTGACATTCAAGGCCAAGTTTAAAGGTAGCACACTCCATTGCCACCCAGAGTGTGCTAAGTCACTCAGTCGTGTCTGACTCTTTCAGACCCCGTGGACTGTAGCCCCCTAGGCTCCTCTGTCCATGGGGTTCTCCAGGCAAGAATACTGGAGTGGGTAGCCATTCCCTTCTCCAGGGGNAAAGGTAGCACACTCCATTGCCACCCAGAGTGTGCTAAGTCACTCAGTCGTGTCTGACTCTTTCAGACCCCGTGGACTGTAGCCCCCTAGGCTCCTCTGTCCATGGGGTTCTCCAGGCAAGAATACTGGAGTGGGTAGCCATTCCCTTCTCCAGGGGATCTTCCTGACCCAGAGATCAAACCTGGGTCTCCCACACTGCAGGTGGAATTTTTACCATCTGAACCACTAGGGAAGCCCCCCCCAACCTGGCCATAAAGTCCTTTCCTCTCTTGGATGTAATGCCTTGCTAGTCACCACAGCAGGAGTGATAAATCCCGAGCACACACAAAACCTCTCACCCTACCCAAGTTCTCTGCAGACATAACCAGCTGATCTCAGCTTAAGGATCCTTGTCAACCCAGTGCTCCAAAACAAGCAAGGCCTTCTAAATGTTCCTTCCTCCCAAAGAACAAGCGTGTCATCCTCCTTCCAATGAGAAAATACCTATGCTGTGCCCGAGGTCCTAAGGGCTGAGGGTACTTACTCAGTAGGATTACTCTTCCTACTTTAGGGAGAACTGACAAAGCAGGTGGTTGAATAGGGCTTTCTGGGGTGGAGGAGAGGTTCCCAGATGTTCATTCAACCGGCATAGTATAGAGCCTGAACACGGGGGTTCAAATTCTGCTTCCATCCTACTTAATGTGCACCCTTGAGTATGTTACTTGACCTCTCTGTACCTTGGTTTCTCATCTAGCATTGTTGTGAGAATTAAATGAGATAATCTATGAAAAGGTCCCAGCACATGCTGGGCACTCAGCAAATGTTACCTGGTTGTTGTAATTCCTGTGATCAGGCAGTGCCCTGCTGGTGTCTGTGAGGCAAGATTCAGGGGAACTGTCAATTCCCTGAATAATATTTTTATCATTATTTATTCCCCAAATAAAGACATCAATTCTGTTGGCTTGAGTCCAGAGGTAGGGAGTTGCAGGCACAGCTGGTTACGTCCCAGCTGCTCTGCGTCATTCTGTTCTGAATCTGCAAGAGGTCAACTAGTGTTTCCCACTATTGTAAGGTACCCCTGCATTTCTAGTGGCCACGTGGCGTCTGATTCCCTGTGTTCCGGTGGTTAGGACTCGACACTCTCACTGATGGGGCCCTGGTTTGATCCCTGGTCAGAGAACTAAGATGCCATAACCTCTCAGGGCAGACAAAAAAAAGGTGTGGCGGGGGAGGCGGGGGGGAGGTGGAATTTNCCTGTGTTCCGGTGGTTAGGACTCGACACTCTCACTGATGGGGCCCTGGTTTGATCCCTGGTCAGAGAACTAAGATGCCATAACCTCTCAGGGCAGACAAAAAAAAGGTGTGGCGGGGGAGGCGGGGGGGAGGTGGAATTTTTAGCAAAGAAGACAGAAAGAGATGGCTGTTGGGGATGGAACCAGTAGCGTGTGGCTCGGCCTGGATTCAATGGGGAAAGGAAGGCTTTCTGCTTCCTGGACTCCATATGCTTCCGTTTGGCTAGTGAGCCACACCTGCATGCTTTTCTGCGTCCCTGGGACATGTAGGAGGATTACACTGGTGTGATCACCCACCTTCTACTGGGGGCAGTCCACGTTGTCTTTTGCCCAGGGCCTTTCCATTGCTTAGCAAAGCCTTCAGCTGGTTTTAAGCAGATTACTTTGCTCTTGAGTAATTAGTGCTTTGAGGAATCCATCCTCTATTATTTGTCAGGTGTTGGGGCCTGTTTACTGTGAGCAGAATTAAATCCAGGAGCTCTATCATGTGAAAACAAAATTGCCTAAAACCGTATATAAGACACATTGTTGCAATCATGCAAGTAGGTAGACTTTTCCTCTGTGGATTGTAATGTGGTTTAGAAGCAGAGGGGTTCTGAAATCTTTTAAGCAACAGTGGTTTAGACAAAATGACACTCATTTGGAGACAGATACAGACAGACTTCCCTGGTGGCTCAGACAATAAAGAGTCTGCCTGCAATGCAGGAAACACAGGGTCAATCCCTGGGTGGGGAAAATCCCCTGGAGAAGGAAGGGAATGGCAGGCTGTAGTCCATGGGATCACAAAAGTCAGACACAACTTAGCAACTAAACCACCACCACCTTTGGCTGGTCGGTCAGGGATATGAGTCTTACTTCGGGTGCCAGGTCCTGGGTTCAAATTCTGGACAAGCCCAGCCTTTAAGTTGGGCTTTTCTGGAGGCTCAGACGGTAAAGAATCCCCATGCAATGCAGGAGACCTGGGTTTGATCCCTGGGTTGGGAAGATCCCCTGGGAGACGGCATGGCAACCCACTCCAGTATTCTTGCCTGGGAAATCCCAAGGACAGAGGAGCCTGGCGGGCTAGATTTAGGAATAAGACCTGGAATAGCTTCTGGCTCCCACCATTATGTGACCTTGACACATTAGTTAACTTCCCTGAAACCCAAATCAGTTTCTCTACCTTTAAAATGGGCACAATAATATCTACTTCAGAGACTTATTGGGAGAATAAGTCAGATAAAACCCAGATGTAGGCCTAGCATCTGGCACTTAAAAAATATTCAGGTAATGAGTTGAATGGTGGCTGCCAAAAATATGCCCACTCAAAACTTGTAAATGTGACCTCACTGGGGAGAAAAAAGTGTCTTTGCAGATGTAATTCAAGATCCAAAGTGAGACCCTCTTGAGTTATGCAGGTGGTCCCCAGTGATGAGTATTCTTACACGAGAAAGGCAGAGGGAAATTTGAGATGCAGAGGAGAGGCGCACGTGACCAGGGAGATGCAGCCGCAGGAATGCTAACAACCACCGGAACCTGGAAAAGACAAGAAAGGATGTTCCCCCAGGGCCTCGGGTGGGAACATGGCCCTACTGATGCCTTGGCTCCTGGCCTCCAAAACTGCAGGAGAGAAAAAAATTCCTGTTGTGGAATTTGCTGGTTGGTGGTAATTTGCTGCAACAGCCCCAGGGAACACACCCCAGAATATGTGAATTCCCTGTACTTGCACATAAGATGGGGAAGAAGAGAGGCTGTGTTTGAGTGATTCCTGCTGTATCCTCATCAACAAATGCAATCATCAGCTTTTCCATTTAAACAAGCAAACAACTTGTCCCTTTGTCTTGGTTTTTCAGTTGTAAGACCAAAACTGTAACTGGTTTCAATATGTGTTGATATGATGCTGCCTCAATCAGCACAGGCATACAGACCCACCCCAGCCCAGTGACCAAAAAATAGTAAGATGGCTTCTCTCTTACATGACCTGTCAGCCTGAGCTGGACTTGGAGAAATCTGCTCCTCGACATCCTCACTCTGGGCCCCAGGCTGACAGACACTGCTCCTTCTTACATGCATGTCATCCTCAGATATGCAGATGACACCACCCTAACAGCAGAGAGGAAAGAGGAACTAAAAGAGCCTCCTGATGAGGGTGAAAGAGGAGAGTAGAAAAGCTGGCTTAAAACTCAACATTTAAAAAACTAAGATCATGGCATCTGGTCCCATCATTTCATGGCAAATAGAAGGGGAGAAAATGGAAACAGTGACAGATTTTATTTTTTGGATTCCAAATCACTGTTGGCAGTGACTGCAGCCATGAAATTAAAAGACGCTTGCTCCTTGGAAGAAAAGCTATGACCAACCTAGACANTTCATGGCAAATAGAAGGGGAGAAAATGGAAACAGTGACAGATTTTATTTTTTGGATTCCAAATCACTGTTGGCAGTGACTGCAGCCATGAAATTAAAAGACGCTTGCTCCTTGGAAGAAAAGCTATGACCAACCTAGACAGCATATTAAAAAGCAAAGACATCACTTTGCTGACAAAGGCCCATATAGTCAAAGCTATGATTTTTCCAGTAGTCATGTACGGATGTGAAAGATAGTCCAAAAAGAAGGCAGAGCACCAAAGGATTGCTGCTTTTGAACTGTGGTGCTGGAGAAGACTCTTTAAGAGTCCCTTGGACAATGAGATCAAATCAGTCCATCCCAAAGGAAATCAACCCTGAAGGATTGATGCTGAAGCTGAAGTTGCAATACTTTGGCCACCTGATGCAGAGTCAACTCATTGGAAAAGACCCCGATGCTGGGAAAGATTGAGGGCAGTAGGAGAGGGAGTGGCAGAGGATGAGATGGTTGGATGGCATCACTGACTCAATGGACATGAGTTTGAGCAAGCCCTGGGAGATAGTGAAGGACAGGGAAGCCTGGCGTGCTGGAGTCCATGGGGTTGCAAAGAGTCAGACACAACTGAGTTACTGAACAACTCCTTCTTAAGGAACTGACTTTTGAACAAGGTGGCCGGTTGGGCTGCTGCAGGGAGGAGGCATGGATATCAGCCCTTCATTGCTTATGCCTATCATTTTACTTCCATCATTTTACAATGACTCGAGACCCTAGCAGGGGAAATGGCAATGTTCAATGGACCCGAATTAGGAGAGAACTAGACACTGGGAAATATTAGAAACATTAGCCACAAACATGGATTCAGTCATCTTTTCTCCATATTTTGATGATTGCAGATTACCCCAGTGTGAACTGACAATGAATAAAGAGATCATAGGATGCAGTGTTTTCCATTGAGTGGTTACCATCTAAACGTCGGCCCTGACGCCCCAGACTCCGCAATGAGGCGTTAGTGGATAAGAAGCCCTGCGTGAGGCTGCCGTTTTATTTTCTCTCCCTCTGGACAAACCACTCACCCCGACACTTCATGGAAACTCAGGCCCCCAGAGCCTATTAACCTCAGACGCCCCACGGGGTCCGATGCAAAGAGCCAGATTGATGAGATCAAGCAGGCAGTCTCTCAGAAGTCTAGAGCGAAAAGCAGACGTCTGGCGGCCAGCGTGAGACACCAAAGCTGGTCTTTGTGGGTGGCTGGCGGGAGCCTGGCGAAGCTGTCATTTTTCTAATGGGCTCAGGATGAGGATGGATTTTTTTTTTTTTTAACCTGCTGGAGGAGCCACCGGTTAGCAAACACTGCTCTGCCAGGAAAACAAATACACAGCTGGGAGACCCATTTTTCCTCCATGGTTAAATATCGTTCACTCAGATAAAAAAAAAAAGATTTCAAATACAGAAGCTCTTTAAAATCCCCTCCCTCTCTTTCTTCTTCCCTTTCTCATTCTCCTCGCCCTTTGATGAAGTTTCAGTGCCTGCACGCAGCACTAACAACCGCTATTTCATCTTCGTTTCTATAGCAGAAAATGTAGGTCACTCATCTTCCGAGTGGCCTAGTTTTCCAGCTCTAAATAGAAATCTTTCCCCCAGGTTGAGGTTTTTTTTTTTTTTTCCTAGGTTTGTGTCTAATAAAAGTGAGACCTGCTTAGCCCAAGAGGCTGCGCTCTGTCCTTCTCTCCCCGCAGCTGCACACCTGGGAGGCTGGAGGGAGCATCCCGAGCGCTGACGCCCTCGGTGAGTCCAAGGCCACAGCTTCCCCTGAAGGCCACAGGAGGGCCAGAGTGCATCTTCAGGGCACGGTGAGCAGGATCTAACAAGGAGAATCGGGTCACTTCTCCTCGACCAGGTAAAGCAAAGACACAGCAGCCAAGATGTGCCAGATGCCGCGCGGGCTGAACACCTGCATCCTTCACGCGTCATCCCTGCCCAGCTTGGCTGGGGGGCTTTCTCTTGTTCTCCTTCTTTCTCTTCCTTCCTTCTTCGCTCTCTCCTCCTCTCTCCTTCTTTCTTTCTTCCTTTCTTTTTTCTTTCTTTCCTCTCTTCCTTCCTCCCTTCTTTCCTTCCCTCCTTCTCCAAGTTATTGCAGAAAAGTGGAAAACACAGACAAGCAAAAAGAAAAACAAAATTTAGCTATAACACTATCAGAGAAAAACCCTACTAACATTTCTCTGTGTATCTTCCCAGTTATTTTTCTACAAACATGCACTGAAATAGACTTACTTCTAACAAGTTTGTGATCACAATGTTCTGTGGCCTGGTTTCCTCCCTTAAACTATGTTGTAAATGTAAACACTCTTTCCAGCCAGTTCAGGTGTGTGTGTTTGTGTGTATGACCTTGGGTTCCTTTTCTAAAATTACTCACAGAATTTTATAAAAATAAATTCTAACCTGAAAAAGAAAGCTTTGCATTTTTAAAGATTTCTTGATTTTTTTTTAAGGGGGGAAATTATTTCTAATTTTATCATACAAGTCTACTTTTCCTCCCAATGTGCTGCCCCTCCAATCCTGATATCTACAGGCAGCCACCATTAGCAGCCTCATGGACTGAGAAACTCACCGGATATTCTTCATACAGAACTGAAGGTGTATGTGTGTGTCTATGTATTGGGTTGGCCAAAAGGTTCATTTGGGTTTTTCTGTACAATGTTATAGAATAGTATACAGAAAATTCAAATGAACTTTTTAGCCAACCCAAGATAGATAGATGATAGGTAGCTGATAGATTGAATGAAGAGGTAGGTAGATGGATACATAGACAGATGATTGATAGGATGGGCAGATGATAGACAGATAGATGATAGAATAGGGAGATGGATAGATGTGTGTGTATACATGGGAGCACGCCATCTTTTTTGTTTTGCAACTTACCTTTTTCACAGAACAACGTAGCATGGACATGTGTGTTAGTACATGTGTGAGATCTAGAACACGGTTGCACAGCTCTTCAGTATGGACGTACAATAATGTGTTCAACTATTCCCTTCTGAAGGGAATTAGGACTTTCTGTGTTTTTCTATTAAAATCTTGCTTATAGATACCACAATACACAAGGCTCCTATTAGAAGAAATCAGGTTACCTTTTGATGGATTCTGCCAAATAACCTTCCCTATGAAGCCGCTGTTTTACTCTCACATCAACACACATTAAGATTTATATTTCTACACATCTCATCGACATAGGAAAATTTTTCATTTTGCTAATAAGACAGAAAAATGTGCATCATTTTAAATAGTGACATTTCATTTTTCTTTAGGATGGTATCATAATTTGTTTTATCAACTTTTGGACCATGGAGTCTGTGATTTTTATTCTGTGCAATGTTAAAATAAACACCTTTGCACATATGTCTTTTCACTTTCCAGGTTTTATTTGTACTTTATACACACACATAAATTTCTACATTAAGGAGTATTTCTAAGATTTAAAATTTTTTTTTTTTAATTTCAACAGTTGTCATGTACACTGGCAATGTTAAATATCATACCTGGTATTTAACTCGGGTGAAATACCTGATCACCCCTAGTGTGGGAGAGAATAAAGAGAAGACATGTTGGGACTTCCCTGGTGGTGCAGTGGCTAAGACTTCACATTCCCAAAGCAGGAGGCCTGGGTTTGATCCCTGGTCAGGAACTAGATCCCACGTGCTGCAACTAAGAGTTTGCATGCCACAACTGAGCTCACAAGCCACAACTAAAGATTCTGCATGCCACAACTAAAAGACCCTATGCGTCACAACCAAGACTTGGTGCAGCCAAGTAAATAAATATTCTTTTTAAAGAAAGAGAGTGGAGACAGGAGAACAAAGGATGGGAGAAAATCCCCAAATTGGAAGTTCTGAAATATCATTGCACAGCGTGGTTTTCCTAAACTAACCACACAGCAGAGAGGAAAGACTATGTCTCCTTATGAGGTAACAGAACAGCTCTAAGGCTCTTGTTTGCAATACCAATAGTGACATCCAAGCATTGACCATCCTAACTTCATGACCAGCAGCTGGACCTCATGGACAATCCAAAACCTCCTTCAGTATGCTGGTTACTGTCTTGGTCAGTCTGTACACACTCAGCCTACTGAGACAGCCTCCTGTTCTCTGAGATCTTCTGAAGGATCCTTCACATAGTCAATGCATTTTTCCTGAGCCTCAGAAATGAGCAGGTCTTCACAATCAAAGAAAGACAGAGGAAGGGTCTGAGAATCCAAGTTGAATCACCAGGGAAATGTATTAGGAACACAGATGCAGAGCCAAAGAAAAGAAGGGAAAACTTGCTGCTTGAGTGTTCTGTTGACTCTTCCCAAGTCACATCTCCAGTCTATCAGTTGTCCCAACCACCACCAGAAAGAAGAGAAAACTGACTTCTGTCCATAGTGTGGTCAATGGATGCATCAGCAGTTAGATGCAGGCTGCCTTCAGACTGCTCCCTGAAGAATGGAAGTCAAATGCTGGGGATGATGGAGGTTTCAGAGACAGCCTCAAACACACAACCTTCACCCAGTAGAGGGTGCTTGGGGAAAATCAAAAGCAAAATTGGTACCTTAAAGCTCAGGAGACCTCAAATCTCCAAGACTACAGCTAAAGGTTAAACTGAGTTGGTTTATTTATTCCATGAAAACCCTCCCAGCAATACCTACTTCTCTCCAAGAAAATGTCAGCAGCCCCTCTCTGTTTCTCCTTCCACCCACCAGAATTTGGTCTGTCTCAGAGAAGGCCCACAACAGTCCAGACCAGGGTATAGAGGAAAACCATTATGCGTACACTTTGTAGGGGATCCAAGTTAATCCCAAATGACCTGCGGCAAAGTGCCACAGCCAGTAACAGAAATAGCACCTCTTTCATGGTCTGGCAAGAAGCAGCGAATTCTGATCCACAGTCTCTAATCCAAACAACCCATAGGAGACCAGAGGGACTGGAGAAAGTGCTGTCTATAGCCTGCACCATGCTGACCCCCGCATGTGTGCTAAGTTGCTCAGTCATGTCCGACTCTTTGTGACCCTACGGGGTACAGCCGGCCAGGCTCTGGTCACAAGTTAATTTGGGCAGAAACAAAGGACAATCCTCCTATTTCAGAAATCAGTCTGCAGAAACCCAAAGGACCCTGTTCAGAACATTCACAGGAAATCAGGGCCCTTTGCTACCAAAATCCAACAGAGAGAAGCAGCTACCAAAGTGCTTAAGCCCACTCACCTTCCCTGGCTTTGCTCAGAGCCTGGTTCCTTCTCCAAGAATGACAGGGCCCATGGCCTCTCTTAGGCTTCCCGGGTGGTGCAAGTCATAAAGAACCGGCCTGCCAAAGCAAGAGACGTAAGAGATGCGGGTTCAGTCCCTGGATAGGGAAGATCCCCTGGAGGAGGGCACGGCAACCCACTCCAGTATTCTTGCCTGGAGAATCCCCATGGACAGAGGAGCCTGGAGGGCTACAGTCCACAAGGTCCCAAAGAGTCGGCCACGACTGAGCAAGTAAGCACTCATGCATGCATGGCTTCTCTTGGTAGAAAGGAGATCCAAAGGGCCTTCCCTCTTAGGAAACTCAGGCCAGACATTCTTATCAATAGATTTAACCTCTAAGCACTGCCTCTAATTCAATGAGATAAATGTTTAACCTATTAAAATTCTAAGCCATTGATGTGTCCACCTAAAGAGAGAATGATAAACTTGGTAGCATTAACCCTGGGGGCTTCCACAGTGGCTCAGAGGTAAAGAACCTCCCTGTAATACAGGAGACGTGGGTTTAATCCCTGGCTCGGGAAGATCTCCAGGAAGGGGAAATGGCAACACACTCCAGTATTCTTTCCTGGAGAGGCTCATGGGCGGAGGAGCCTGACGTGCTGCAGTTGATGGGGCCGAAAAGAATCAGACACGACTGAGCGTGACGAGTGAGTGAGTGTCCACCCTTCTTCTGCTTGTTTGGTCCGAGTCTCATCCATACCGCAGAGCCTGACTCCATGCTTTGTGCTTAGCTCACCCACAGCTGATGGAAGGTCCTCAATTCACTGAGCCTACATATCTCCTTCTCCTGGTTCGGAAGGGTGTGTCATGCAAACACCACAGAAGCACACATGCTCTCAGCTTGGCCTCCAAAGGCCTCTGTGGTCCGGCATGGTCCATGCTTTCTGTGGTTCTTCTTTACCCATCTTTGGTGGGGAAAGGAAGATGTGGGGCTGTGGGGAGTTGCTAGTATTTTCCAAGGTTGGACAATACCTGTACCTCCATTAACACACAATTTTTTATCTTTGGGACTTACCGTATCAAACTTATTTCTATGATTGTGTTAGTTGCAGTAGAAAACCCAATTCACACTGGCTTGAGCATGAAAGGGGAATGGCCTAATTCAAACAAATGAGGAACCCGGGGTATAATGACCACCAGGATTGTGTGGTATGCTCTGACCCTGTGAGTGTGTGTGTGTGTGTGTCAGACAGCATTGCACCTCTCCCTTCAGGCTTGTCCTGACCCAACCACAGATGGCTGTTAGGACCACTGGGGGGTTCTGTGCTTTTTTTGGTTCACATCTAGGAGACAGAACCTTAAGACCAACCCTGAGGCCTGAGGAATATCTTGAGCTATTTATTTAGATCATCATTAGAGTGTAACCAATCACTGTGGCAAGGGAAGTCTGGTCACCTTGCCTGGTTTAGACTTGGAAACCAATCGGGACCACCATTGGAGCTGGAGTTGTGCCAAACCCACCCCATCAACCTGGCTGCCACTCAAGGTGGGAGGGAGGAGGTCTACTGAGACAGTCCACACTCTGTGGAGCACATTTCTGCCAAAACCACTCTTGCCTTTTGGAAATGGACCACATCCTATCTACAGAATGTGTATCTCTCTAAATAAATTCACTTCTTACCTAAAAAAAGGTGGAAGGGGAGAATATGGTTGATGGGAAATCGACCACATGTCTATATAATTGTCACTTTGTAATTTTTTCCTACTGGAAATGTACATGTGTGAGAATTGGACAAAGTGAAGACTGAGCACCGAAGAACTGATGCTTTTGAACTGTGGTTCTGGAGAAGACTCTTGAGAGTTCCTTGGACTCCAAGGAGATCCAACCACTGCAGCCTAAAGGAGATCAGTCCTGGGTGTTCATTGGAAGGACTGATGCTGAAGCTGAAGCTCCCTCAATACTTTGGCCACCTGATGTGAAGAGCCGACTCACTGGAAAAGACCCGATGCTGGGAAAGATTGAGGGCAGAAGGAGAGGGGGGGACAGAGGATGAGCTGGTTCGATGGTATCACTGACTCAATGGACATAAGTCTGAGCAAACTCTGGGAGAGAGTGAAGGACAGGGAAGCCTGGTGTGCTGCAGTCCGCGTGGTTGTAGAGAGTTGGACTTGGTGACTGAACCACAACTGGTCTTTGGTGAGTTTGCCCTTAGATTATTTCTTCACCCTTCCCCTGCACTGCTCTGTAATGTTGGGGTGTGTGTGTGTGTGTGTGCGTGTGTGTATATGTAGGCAGTGGAGATGGGCTGATCCCTGCAGGATGCACTTCCCATCTCCCATGTCAGCTGGGCTTCAGCTAGATTCAGCCAATGGAAATTATTGAAGAAATAGAGGCCAGGGAAAGGCAGAAAACAGTATTTCTTCCCTTCTTTGCCTGACTTGGGCAGCAGCATCTCTGGCAACACTGCATCTCCTGCAAGGCTCTAGTCCCCAAGTCAAGCCCTTTGATGCCTCAGCTTCCACCTGGTGGCCCCACCCTGGGCTCTGAAACCACCCCCTACCTTTCTGCCATTGCTAGTTTCCAAAGTACATCCCAGTCAGGTCTCACCAGTCCCACCCCCTGCGTGACCACGTCCCTCTGTTAGATTGCCTCTGTTTCAAATGTTCAGAGTGGTTTCGATTTTCCTGGTGGGAGCCCTGCAGCACTCCAAAATAGGTACAAACATAAAACTGGGAGCACATTCTGCAAGCACAGGGTTCTCATATAGTAATATAAACAATAAAACTCCAAATAACATTAACTCAACATGATAGACCCTATAGACGGCATTGTTTTGCTGAACAAAATTCCCTCTTGAAATGTGACGGGGAGCCTGCCCCCTGTGGCGCAGATTCTTTCTGAGTCCCGCAGGCCTATGCCCCCATGTGAGACTCCACACGGCCCGATTTTCTCACTGCTTCTCTCTATTGGAGTCTCTGTGAAACTTTCATTCGTATAATATCACCCTGGATCTCTGGCTTCCCCATCTAAAAACTGTTGTAAAGATGATCTCTGAAACCTCACAGACAAACTCAGTAGTCACCTGTTATCATCAGCTCATCATCTAGATTTCCCCAAAAAATCTGTATGTATTATGTCTTTACTATTAAAATAAAAGCAGCATTTTAAAATGAATAGCAAAGAAAAGGCTGGCACGGTTTTCACATAGATACTAGTAGGTGAAGAAGAGCCCTGGGCCAAACTTCACAGTCCTGGAATAACATTGTTGTGCTCAGACTATGTGCTCGGGAACGCCCTAATTAATCCTAATGACAGTCCTTCCAGGCAGGTACTATAATTTTCATGTTACAGATGAAGAAACAAGCTCAAAGAAATTAAGCCACTTGACTAAAGTCTCATGCCTAGAAGAAAGTAGAGTCTCACACATTCTAAAATCCATTCCTCATGATTCACCTCATCCGTACAGAGGAACCTGAGTTGCAAAATGAATTTATTTATTCAGTTCAGATTTGTTCAGTCGCTCAGTTGTGCCTGACTCTCTGTGGCACCAGCCTTCCCTGTCCATCACCAACTCCCAGAGCTTGCTCAAACTCATATCCATTGAGTCGGTGATGCTATCCAACCATCTCATCCTCTGTCATCCCCTTCTCCTCCTGCCTTCAGTCTTTCCCAACATCAGTTCTTGCCCAGTGAGTCAGTTCTTTGCATCAGGTGACCAAACTGTTGGAGTTCCAGCTTCAGCATCAGTCCTCCCAATGAATATTCAGGACTGATTTCCTTGAGGATGGACTGGTTGGATCTCCTTGCAGTCCAAGGGATTCTCAAGAGTCTTCTCCAACACCACAGTTCAAAAGTGTCAATTCTTTGCCGCTCGACTTTCTTTACAATCCAACTCTCACATCCATACATGACTACTGGAAAAACCATAGCTTTGACTAGACAGACCTTTGTTGGCAAAGTAATATCTCTTCTTTTTAATATGCTGTCTAGGTTGGTCATAGCTTTTCTCCCAAGGAACAAGCATCTTTTAATTTCATGGCTGCAGTCTCCATCTGCAGTGATTTTGAAGCCCAAGAAAATAAAGCCTCTCACTGTTTCCACTGTTTCCCCATCTATTTGCCATGAAGTGATGGGACTGGATGCCATGATCTTAGTTTTCTGAATGTTGAGTTTTAAGCCAACTTTTTCATTCTCCTCTTTCACTTTCATCAAGAGGCTCTTTAGTTCTTCTTTGCTTTCTGCCATAAGGGTGGTGTCATCTGCATATCTGAGGTTATTGATATTTCTCCCAGCAATCNACTTTTTCACTCTCCTCTTTCACTTTCATCAAGAGGCTCTTTAGTTCTTCTTCACTTTCTGCCATAAGGGTGGTGTCATCTGCATATCTGAGGTTATTGATATTTCTCCCAGCAATCTTGATTACAGCTTGTGCTTCTTCCAGCCCAGCGTTTCTCATGATGTACTCTGCATATAAGTTAAATAAGCAGGGTGACAGTATACAGCCTTGATGTACTCCTTTTCCTATTTGGAACCAGTCAGTTGTTCCATGTCCAATTCTAAGTGTTGCTTCCTCATCTGCGTACAGATTTCTCAAGAGGCAGGTCAGGTAGTCTGGTATTCCCATCTCTTTCAGAATTTTCCACAGTTTGTTGTGATCCACATAGTCAAAGGCTTTGGCATAGTCAATAAAGCACAAATAGATGTGTTTTTCTGGACCTCTCTTGCTTTTTCGATGATCCAGCAGATGTGGCAATTTGATCTCTGGTTCCTCTGCCTTTTCTAAAACCAGCTTGAACATCTGGAAGTTCACAGTTCATGTATTGCCGAAGCCTGGCTTGGAGAATTTTGAGCATTATTTTACTAACGACTCCTTAGTTTGACATAAATCATTTCAGGATGTTATCTCTGCTCCCTCAACTCCTACCACTCCACCATTCTTGTGAATATGTGAAACTCAGCCCTCAAAGAAAACAGTACCTCCCCTCCCTCCTTCCATAGCATTTTGTGCTCATTTGTGTCATGCACAGTGGAACTTATCTCATGAGGCTGTGTTTGGTTCTTTCCTGGACTGGCTTCTCCTCCAGGCCATGGAAGTTCCCTGACAGCAAGTACTTTTCTGTCTGAAACTTTGTTTACTAAATGAATGAGCTTGAAATAAATGAAACCACCAAGGAAAGAAGTAGGATTCCAATCTTGGAGAGCTTTAATTCTAGATAGCTGTTTTTCTTAGGTGATTTTTGTATACAGGTAACTGAACCCCCTGGCCTTTTTGAAATTGTTACTATTTCTGTGACTTGGTTTTCAATAAGACAGCAGAGTGAGTTTCTGAGGCTGGAAGAAAAATAAAAAAGCCTGTACCTTACCATTTGAAAATTAAGTGTTCCATTCCAGCAGAGCATCCTACAGATAATAATGACTATGTTGTCATCAACTATGTCAATAAATATGAAAATTTAGGAGAAATGACCAAATTTGTAGAAAATACAACTTGTAGAAAAGATACAAGAAAAGAAAGAAAATGGGATAATCCTATAACATTAGAAAAATTGTATATAAAAATAATAGGCTTCCATTAAAAAAATTCTAAGTCCATATGACTTTAATGGCTAATGGCTAATTTCCTGGGTGCTCAGATGGTAAAGAATCAGCAGGAGACCTGGGTTTAATCCCTGGATTGGGAAGAACCCCTGAGAAGGGAATGGCAACCCACTCCTGTATACTTTCTTAGAGGATTCTGTGACAGAGAAGCCTGGCAGGCTGCAGTCCATGGGGTTGCAAGGAGTTGGACATGAATGAGCGAGTAACACTTTCACTTTCACATACACTTAAAGAAGAAATACTCAGTTTTTATACAGAGTGTTAATATTCTAAGAAAAGTAAAACAGAGTATATTCCCCAACTTATATTATGATACAGAAACCCAGCAAGAATAATATAAGAATGAGAACTTACTTTTGATCTTAGATGTAAATTAAAAAATAAAAACATGGGTTCATTAAGTGAATTAAATAATTGGTTTTATTCAAGGGATGCTTGCTTTGTTTAATATTTAAAAGTAATGTTATTTACTACATATTAGACTAAATAGAAAATCATATCAGACTAAGTATAAAGTCATATAATTGTTTCAATAGGTGTTTTAAAAAACTGACCGTTCATTTATAATAATTCATTTTAAAGTAGGAACAGAAGGAAATGTCTTTAATATAATAAAAGGTTATCTATAAAAAAAGTTTATAACAAATATCTACTTAGAAGTGAGATATTCAACATTTCTGATAACAGAAATACGACAAGAATATCTTTCCTTACTAATGTTATTCAGTGTTTTCCTAGTGATCAAGATAGTATAATGAGCCAAAAAAAGGAAATGGATAAGGACTGGAAAGGAGAAGTAAAACATTAATTGTCGACAAATGGTTTTGATTATAGAGATAGAAAATGCAAAATAGTCTCTAATGAATTGTAAGTGTTAATAAGTTCTTAGCAAGATTGTTTGATATAAATATCAATATACATGGCCAATTATATTTTTATATTTCAGAGTCAACAATTATGAAAAAAAACTTGAAAGATTTTATTTATAACAGCATCAAAAAGTATCAAGTTCCTAGGAATAAATCTAATAAAAGATATGAAAGAAAAAATTTGTTAGAAAAGCCTAATATATATAAAGACTGAAAATTTTGCAATTAGAAGATTCAGTATTGTTTAAATTGCAATTTCCCCCAAAATTGATTTGTATGCAAACCCATTCAAAATCACAAAAGTTTTTGTATAGAAATTTATGATGTGATTCTAAAATTTATATGGATAGGCAGTGGGCCCAAGGCTGCCAAGACAATATTAAATAAGAAAGTTGGCAGACAGCCCAGATTTGATGCATGAGACATGGTGCTCAGGGCTGGTGCACTGAGATGACCCTGAGGGATGGGATGGGGAAGGAGGTAGGAGGGGGGTTCAGGACGGGGAACACATGTACACCCATGGCTGATTCATGTCAATGTATGACAGAAACCACTACAATATTGTAAAGTAATTAGCCTCCAGTTAAAAATAAATAAAATTTAAAAAAAGAAAGTTGGCAGAACTTATTATATAGTTACTGTAATTAAGACAGGTCAGTATATGCTCAAAGATAAAGTAAGAAGGCCAGAGCAGAATAGAACCCAAAAACAAACCTCTGCATACACAGGTGACATGTTCATGAAGAGTCATCGCAGGCAGTGAGAAAAGAGTGAATTTTTTCAGTTACTTTTATTGGGATACAAGTGTTTAATGAAAAAAAGAAAATTCACACCATAGTCAAAACCTGAATTTCAGATGGATCATAAAACTAAATGTGAAAGAAAACAATAAAGTTTTAAAGATATATATAAGAAAATAATTTCACAATCCCAAAGTAGGAGTTGTTTTCTAAGACAAGATATAAAAAGTGTAACTAACAACAAAGATTTACTGTGTAGCAGGGGTAACTATATTCAGTATCTTATAATAACCTATAATGGAAAAGAATCTGAAAAAAAAATATAAAACTGAATCACTTTATTTCAATAAAAAATCCATAATTAAAATGGAAAATAGTTATTTACCATTAAAATTAAGGGTTTTTTTTCCGTCAATAGGCACTGTTAAGAGGGTGAAAATAAGCCACAGAGTGAGAAAAAGATATTTACAGTGACATAATTGACAACAGACTTATATTCTACTGTTCTGTATCCTGGAAGTAGACTTAATAATTGCTATTGTTTTTCTCTTAGTGACATATACAGGCTTTTTGCCCAAAAGAACATTAGAATGAATAAACTTATGAAAAAATACTCAGTATCATTACTAATCAGGGAAATTTCACACACTCGCGTACACATGCATACACACAGACACACACACACAACCTTGAAGTAACTGATTCATTGCTCCCATTTATTCAACAGATATTTCCCAAAGACAGACAGACACACACAACCTTGAAGTAACTGATTCATTGCTCCCATTTATTCAACAGATATTTCCCAAAGAATCGTTAACTATCAAGGACTAATGAAACAGTGCTGAGTGAGATTACTTGTAGAACAAATGCATTTATGTCTGCCTACATTTTTGGAACCAAACAGCTGTCACAACTCATGTCATAATTTGTGGCACTGTGATAATAGACCTTTTCATTTTTAAAAAATTTTTGTAATGCAGGATTTTATATGTGTACACAAGTGGTGGGGGGGAGTGTAGAATAAGTTCCAATGAAGCTGTAACTCATTTTCAGTAATTATCAAGTCATGGCCAGTATTTTTTCATACATATCACATTTCCCTCCATCTTATCCCTACTCCTAGATTATGCTGAAGTCATTGTATCTTTTTCATCCCGTTTTACCCATAGTTGTCTTAGGTATTCTATCAGGTATCCCAGTTTCCTTAGAGTCTCATTTTTCCCCCCTTTTGTTTCTCCATGTCAGAATCCAGTTAAGGTTCATCTATGACAAAAACTGGCCATTTTTCTTAAGTAATTTAATCAATAGGTTTCTCTTTTCCTTGCAATGGGTTTGTTGAAGAAAGCTGACTTTTGTTTTGAGGAGTATCCCTTAGTCAGGATTTAGCTGACTGCATTACCAGATTGTCATTGATCATATCCCCTTGCATTTCCTAATAATTGTTGGTTAGAGACTAGTTATGTGTTTGTTATAGATCTCTTCCTTCTAGTGGTACTTTGTCTCTGAGATACTACCTGGGTTAGAAATTTTACTCTGCATTTTTGGAAATTCAAATTCAGACCTTAAGCTTCTCAGAGCTCCTAGGAACTCAGCAAATATTTCATGGGAAAAATCTGCCTCGTGTTCGAAATTCCCTGAGTTTCTAGACTGTTGTGGTGACAACCCCGTGCGACCATGATAAGCTCTACTAGTTTCTCTTTCCTCAAGTAGTGTGCCTCTGTTTGGTCCAAATCTTAGCCTATGCTAAGAATTGTCAAAGCTCTCTTAGGAAGAGAAGCACGAGTTATTGTCAGTTCCCCTAAGAAGGACTTTTTCTCTTTGGAATTTTAGATAATATAAAATTATCATTGTTCCCACAATTCTCTCATAGATGAATTTTTAACAATATATCAGGGTTGTTCCCCACCCCGTTGTTAAAACAAGAGTATTTGTCTGCCGTGATGTCCTACACCCTTTTCAGAAGTAGAATGCAGTATGCCTATTCTTCAGGAGAATAAAAACAAAATGCAAAGCCTTGCTAAGAATAATGATGTAAAAAAATTGTATCATTCATCACCCTTTCTTTCATCAATCACTTTAAATGAGGACAGCGTAGGGAGTAGTCAAGAGAAATTACTCAGAGGCCAGTGACTCATGAAAGCAAAAACTTTCATGTCTGTATCTAAGTACATTTATATGTACGTACATTGTGCTTTTCTTCTTCAGCTGTTGAGCTGCTCGATGTCCTTGTTTCTACTTGAAGATAAAATCTTAAGTTTTTTCTCCCTCATTAGTTTTAATTACAGTTTAGAGAGACTCTTGGAGAATGTTAGATGCTATCACTTTCTGACTATGGTTTTACAGATAAGGGGATGGAGACTAAGAAAGGTTAAATTAGTTGCTTAAGACGCCAAAACTAGTGAGGTCAAAACCAAGTTTCTTCCCTCCTCCAGTTCAGCCTTTCTCTGTGGTGTGGCCTGATTCCACCGTTGCTAGTCATGTCTTCTAAAGTATTGCTAGTCTTTGTCTTGTTAGCCAAATGGCAAAATAATATTTTGGAGCTGAAAAAAAGAAAAAAACAGATAAAGTACTTTGATTGAAGAAATTGTGAATTTTTCAAATCAACAAGATAGTAGAAACCAGATTGTAGAAGCATGATATATATTTGTATACCCTTTCTTGTTATATTGTAATTTTTAGTTAGGCAGGAAACAGGATCTAGTAGATTCATTTTGTATCAGTGCCATAACTAAATTGATGTAACATTATGAACAGTTTATTCTTTAACAATCTTGATTTGCAAGAATAAACTATTGGCTTTTTTAAGCCTCACACACACATTTCATGCTGTTAAAAAATGATTTAAAGAAGACAATTTGGATGATACAAATTAACTTTATTTAACACTTCATGAAGCAGTCTCCATTTGGAGAAGTGCGAATAGGGCAGAAGACAGGAAGCTGTTAAAGGATGAAGAATAAAGAACAAGGTAGAGAAAAAGAGAAAATATCTGACTGGCTGGGGCTACACAGTCAACCTTGTTTGGGGTGAGAAGGAATAAGGAAATAAGTACAGAGCCCAGAGTTGGTTTGGCCTGTGGGGATTGCTGATTGTACCCACTGTGTCTCTGATCAGGTAGAGCATTTACAGGGATCTGAAAGTTACCTTAACTTTCAGTTTGCTGGCATGGCACCCTAGGCAGAAGCAGCTCCATTGTTGGTCTAGATGTTTATTTCAGCAGTGTGAGACTATAAGCCTATTGACTCAGAATGAGAAAAATGTTCTAATTTAGCTTGCTTACAAGAGTTTTTATGTAAATGCATGTCAGATTTTTCCTGTCACCACAGAAGAAAAATTTTGAAGCCTCACTGATCATAAAGCACAGAATCAGCCAGAAATTATTATATTTAGAAAAGTAAATATGTATCAATATATGTGTTCTAAAAGTAAAGTTGTAATATGCCTGTACTCTATGATGGTTGATACATTTGAAAGAGGTGAAATTCATGAGCTAAAATATCTTTGCTTTTTATCTTTAAAAATGTTGCCTTCATAAAACAGGATAAGAATTATTCTCAGGTAAAAAACAAATATTTCCTCAAGTGAAATATTAGGTTGGTTTTTAATTTGTTTGCTTCCCAGTCTTACCTTCTAATCCCTTGAATGAGTCCAAATCAGTTTCTTGTTGGTAAATCTAGGTGATCTCAGATGTTGTATTCTACACTAAATAATCTTAATCTTATACTGCATCAGCTACCTAAACTTATGTGGTATTGTTTTGTATTTGCAAGTATTGTCATCTATGATCAAAGTTTTTATCACTATAGAGCAAATATGATAACATAAAATTGTGCATAGATGGATATACTTAATTTTCACATATTTCATTCAATGAGTAAGACAGATAGGGATCACATGTTAATAAATATATTATGTAGTAAAAAATAAAAATTCCCATATAATATAGGAAGTTGATGTTGAAAAAAACCATCCTTAATTATTAAATTTTATTTTTTCCTAAAACTATAGGTGTTATTAACATTTTCTCTGACATTATACTTTAAAAAATACAACAGAATTGAATCAGCTTGAAAATTGATAAGTTGAAGGAACTAGTTTATGGTATCATTTTCAGTATCTTGCCCATTTAATTGATATTTTCCCCTTTTGTGCTATCCGCTGCAATTTGTCAGAAGACTCATTCAGTTTAATGTATTTGATTAGCTTAAGGTACTTGTCTAAATTAGACACTTATTGTCCAGGATAACCCAGTGATTGCTGTGCTTGCCACTGACTCACTTCCTCTGGTGCATAATAGGATTTTATGGCATGTATTACTCCTGTTTTTATTTGTTAAATTAAGCACTAAACTTAGAAAGTATATACACTAAAGTGAGCAGAATCCATCTTCAACCAGCTTAGTATCAACATGTAAAGTCAAACTTACATATATTGCCTTAGATTTACAAAACCTTAGGAAGGCATGTATTATATGAATGAAAGTGTTGGTACCTTCATATTTTCCAGAAGCCAAAGCTCCACTTTTTTAAAAAAATTGTAATACCTTCTAAGAGGGATGACGTAAGAAAGTATATCAGTCACCATATAAGTGCTCTCATTATAATGAATCTGCGACATGATCTGTATGCTGTGAAAGAACACAGTGTTTTTGCCACAAGCATTTTAAAAAGCACATATTTGATGTTAAAATTACTATCTTTTGTTATTTGCTGATCCAGATTTTTAACTATCATATAAGTGAAAGTGAAGGTCGCTCAGTCATGCCTGACTCTTTGCAACCCCATGGACTATACAGTCCATAGAATTCTCCAGGCCAGAATCCTGGAGTGGGTAGCTGTCCTCTTCTCCAGGGGATCTTCCCAACCTAGGGATCGAACCCATGTCTCCTGCATTGTAGGCAGATTCTGTCCCAGCTGAGCCACCAGGGAAGCCCAACTATCATACAAAATCTTTTGCTATTTTCTCTTTTATTTTAGAAGTTTTCCAAGTTATTGCAGTATTATCTTTTGTTTGATTTTGCAGTGTTATCCTAATCATGTATGCAAATATACACCTTAAACTACAAAATACTGATTTTTAGAAGCTGCTTAATAAAAATAGGAACATGTGTATTTAGTATAAATTCATACTATATTATTTGAGGCAAAATAAATGGGTTTTCATAGGGAAATTCTAATTGCCTCATAGTTGAGATTCCCAAACTCAGTCATGTCAGGCTGTCGAGTTAAGTATAATCAAAGCTGATAACATCACCCATTTTTATAGGACCTGCATATAGAGGAAGTAATCTGCCATGTTCACAATTCTTTAATCATGTGTAAGAATATAGTCTTAGAAGAAAGTATCTTAGAGTAAATGTTAATCACTGGTTACATAGTTTTACCTGGAGACGTGGCTGTAATTTTTTTTTAAACTTCATTTAGAAGTAGCAGTGAAAGCATCAAAAAAGAGATAGTAGTAACAACATTGCTACTTGATATGTAATGCATCATGTAGCCTTGAGAAAATGTGCTGGAGTGTCTTCTGTGGTTTTTTATTAGTATACATTAATAAATGTTTTTCTTTGTTATATTTAGTTAATTGAACACACACACACACATATATATACATTTTCAGAGACAGTAAATTGTAATGATTTTAAAATAGCAGATTGACTATTTTCTCTTATGTTGGCTTACTCTTTCAATAAGATCATATTTTTAATTTTCCTTTTTCTCCTAAATTTGAGACTTAAATATTTGAAAACATAGGATTCATGTTTTTGCTTTAGGTTTTAAAATAAATGTTGAATTTCACTAGTGTAAGATAAATTATTTCACAATGAGAACAAAAGCATAGTATGATCGTTTACTCATTGAGTGAATATTGAGCATCAGATATGCTTTTTATAAAAAGTCTTTCATAAAAGATTTCTATAAAAGTCCATTTTATAAAAGTTGATGTGAAACGGTACTTTAGGTTCATTTGAAAATTTTGAGTGGTAAGTTTAGTATTGTCAAATTTTTGGAAGTAAAAATAAAAATTATTATTCTGTTATTGCTGCCTAGTTAATCTTTAGGTATCTCTGTGATGGAGAGATAATGGGTTTTTACATTAGCAGACTTAGGTTCTAGTTATGGTTATGCCAATTGTGTAGCAAAACTTTGCATGCCATTTGATTTTCCTGGGCCTTAGTTCCTCACGAAAACAAGAAGGTTGAAACATTTGTGCTCTGGGGGCCTCCATTCAATAGCAGGGAAATCTAGAACAGAGAGGAATGTAGTCCAGTTCACGAAGTCAGGTCAGTTAACATTCCTGGCTGCTCTTCCTCAGCCTTCTTTGCTGTCTCCTTTTTCCTACCTGTAATTATTGCTGAACCCCGGGGTGCAGTTCTCGGAACCTTTCCCTTTGCTGTTCTGTTCTTGCTCTGTAGGTGAGCTGTTTAGTGTGATGGCTCCAGAGTCCTTTGTTTAAGTGCCTCCACTTGGTTGCAAAATAGCTCAGACTTACCATATCCAACACAGAACTGTTGACTTTTGTCATGAAAACAACTCTTTCCCAAGTGTTTCCCACCTTTGTAAATGATTTCACGATTCTCATACCGAGGCCCCAAACCAAGACGCAGACTTGATTCTTCTCTTTCCTTCACGTCACTCATCAATAGTTCTTACCATTTCAGCTTTTAAAATACGTGAAGAACCTGACCACTTCTTAATTCCTCTGCCTCAGTCATCTTAGTCATAGCCACAGTCATCTGATCTGGTGTACATACAATAGTAGCTTAACTGACATCCTTGTTTCTTCTCTTGCCTTTTAATAGTTCAGTTTTCACACAGCAATCAGAGCAGTTCTATGTCATAGCATGTTGATTTCTTATTCAAAATTGTCCAGTAGCCTCACACAAAAGTCTTTACCATGGCTCACGTTCTTCTCTGACTTCATTTCCTACTCTTTTCCTTCTCCCTCATTCCTGTTGAGGTATACAAGCTTTTTGTATTCGTCCACATAACCTAGCTGTTCCCATGTCAGGACCTTAGCAAATTTGAAGACGTTTTCTATTTTCTCTTTCTGAATGTTTTTCCTTGAGATATGTATTTGTTATTCACATCATTCGTAAGACCACAAATGCTTTGTAAAATGTGTATTTTAAAATAGAGCAGCTCATAAAAACGTGATGTAGTTATGAGTGTACATGTCTGTGTTTAGAAGCCCAAAGATTAAAAAAAAAATGTCAACAGGAGTTTGAGGCCTGCTGAGTTACAAAAATGCTATTTGTGAAAAAGGTTGATGTAAGTTTTTTATGAATGAGCTCTAAGTGTTTCCAATCACTATTAGGAAAAGTCCTGAGTGGAATTTTGCTACATTGTCCTTGAAAGTTATTTCAGATATTCATATGTTCCCAAAGAGCTGTACAGTATTGCCACTTAACTTTAACCCAGGGTAATATGAAAAAGACTTTCTGCTGTATTATTAATAACTGATATTTAAAAATAGGATACGCATGGGCAAATGTTATAAAATACTCTATAAATATGTGAAGTGCAGTGGGGGAAATATTCAAGCGTAGTAATTGTATGTATTATTGAAGGAAAAATTTAGCTCTTTAATATTATCTGGCAGTTACTTTTAATGGCCAACTTTTACATAGAGTTTTCAGACATTGTTGCCTATCTTAAAGTAAAATTGATTTGTTTCTGTAAAAATAGTTGACACCTATAAAATGCTTAATGGTCCACAAATGTTTATGCACATCACTTCATTTAATACTTCCAACAACCCTCTGTGAGGTAGGCAGTATTTTCCATGCTTTACAGATCAGTAAATGGAGACTTGTTCACCGGACTTGCCCCGGATGACAAAACCAATAAACAATGTAGTTTGAATTCAGACTCAGTTCTTCTGATCTCGAAACCTTGAGCCCCTTCTACAGCATAATGCTGATGATTTAAACTTTAACAAGCCAGATGAGAACAGGTCCAAGTCACTGTGGCATTTGTCTCTAAACTGTATGTGAAGGACTCTGTGTTCCTGTTGACTGGAGTGATTCATTGACTAAAGCTAAGTGTCCTGTGATGCTGAGCAATCAGTATCTCAGGAACCTGTTTGCTGTGGAGTCCGCTTAATGTGATTGTCAGATTTTCATTGTTTCCTGGGGAGGTAATATGAATTGTTAATGGCAGGAAATTCTAACACATTTTAGTCCTAGGTTTGTGTAAAAAGGTTCCATGAGTACTTTGATTATTAACTTTGTAGGTGTGAGCACAGAGCAATTTCAGCATGTAAACATTCTTTTCAACATAATGAGAATAGGCTTGTTTCCAACAGAAAAACTACCTTTCAGTGGAAATTCTTCTAAAAACATCAGGATCCATAAATTATGATTTACTAGAAAAAGAAAAAAAAATAAGAAAACTCATCAGTCTAGAAATGATTGAAACTGTTTTTTGTTCCAGCCAATGAGAATTTTAAACTTTGGTTTGTATTGCAAATGATTCTTGCAAATTTCAATAATCATTTTGAAATAATAGTAAAGTTAGAAGAAATAGGTGTCTTTTTTTTACTCTTAAATAGAAAATATTTCATCATTTTGGAAACTCATGTAAAAGCTCATGAGTTTGAATGGAAAGAGTTGGTTATATTGTAATAGGTAGGTAATTTATGAAAAGTATAGTTGAATGCCACCTCGTAAAAGGTACTCTTGTAGGAGCTGTAAAAGATATTTATAATGTAAGAAAAAGCCATGACCTCCAGCAGCTCATTTGACACATGATGAGATAATACATACACATGCACATGCACACACACACACTCACACTCACATTTGTGTTGAAAATTTAAATGACTGTATAAGAAATTATGTGGTGAGCACTAAATGATAGATACTAACAATATATTCTGGAGATATTACCCAGTAATTATCAGAGTTGTTTTCCTGAGGAAGGTACTTAAGTAAGTAAAGTATAGATTTAGAAGAATATTCTTGGCAAAACGGCTGTGAGCAAGTGCCTATCAATGGCAAAAAATCAGAAGCTGTTTTCCCAAAGAAGAAATGAAGGATTGGGCTGCAAATAAAGGTACAGACCGAGATTATGAGGGACCTTGAAGGAGAGGATAATTTAAGGAATTTAACATTCAGAATACTTAATTTTTTTTTACATTTAAATTGCTATGTAAATGTCTCAAATTTGTTTTTATTTTGAATATGCTTTTGCCTGTGATGATACATTTTTGTTTCTGCTTTGGCTATTTTTTTTATTAAAATCTATCCTGTGAGTTATGTCATCAAGAAAGAATAAAGTATATTTGGAAATACCCTAGAACAGGAAACTTTGAACCTGTCCCAGAGGATATTTTTTCTCCATTTTCAATGAAATAACTAGCAGAATATTGATATTAATTCTTTTATTTTAAATTGGAAGTTAAATGTGGAAAAGCACCAGCACATCTAGTTTCTTCTGTTCTACATTTCAGTCTTACTTGCCTTTTAATGAAAATAGTATCAAATTCTCCTACAAAAGGATAGAAACTGTTAAGGAAACCTCAGAGAAACACTCTTTTCCCCTCTAAGGCAGATGAAAGTCTGCACATGGAGCTGAAAATCTTTTCTGAGCACAAAATTTCATAACACTTATTTCTGTTCTCCTTTTTTGGAATATACCAGTGTAAACCTTTCCTCCTATTCATTTATTCTGAAAGGGCTTGCCTTTTCCTAAGTCAAATGTGAGGTTAGATTATGTAGATCGGTATGTGAGTGCAGCGGTGGATGTGTCCCAAGATAACCACCTTCTGCAACTTTAAGGTTGAACCATTACCCCTGTCCCCACCAGGCTTCATTTGGCCTTTTAAAAAGGATACTTTACCATTTTGTCTTCCTAGCCTGAGAACTGATGTCAGCAGCCTTTTAACTGGCATTTGGCATACAAACTGTACTTATCTCCATTAATTCACTTGATTTCATTTCTGTGCTTGTCTTTAGATGCTTGAGAGTTTCTAAAGCAGCTTTTGAAGGAGACTCCAGTAGCAAACAATTAAGATCACACTGAACTTTTCAATAATCCTGCCCTGTTCAGGGCAAAGCAGGAAAAGATAGGACTGTTTTCAGACTGCTTTCTGAAAGCAAACGTCTTAAAGGAAGGAGAAAAAGCCTTTAAATCGCAGATGACTATAGATAGATAATAGTGAGACATCTGTGTAGAATGTTAACACTTGAAGAATTTCAGTAAGGATATATGGAATTTCTGTGTAGCAATCAACTACTTTTCAGTAGTTTGACATTTAAAAAAAAAACAAGGTTACCAGTATTTTACCACAGTTATAATAGCAAAAAGATTTTAAGAATATTACCAAAAATAATCTCAGAGGATCAGCAATTTTTCCAGATTATTGATGAAAACTACCTCTGGTATTAATCTCTTTCATTTTTCTTTTCTACCTCTCCTGATATCCAACATTTATTGTACTTTAATAAAGATTGAATTAAACAAGTTAATGACCTGTGCCAGCGTGTTCAGTAAGGAAAGATCTTCCCACAAAGCATCATGGCAGCTTATTCATTTGCAGCTCCCTTCATCACGTTTAAGTTGTCCAGTTTATTTCTTTCAACCTTGAGGTTTCTTTTTCATTAAACGGTCAGATTTGGGTTAATTACCCCAAACACACAATCTTTCGGTGAATCTTTTCTCCACTTCTCAAAACTGTTGAGATATGACCCTAATTGTGTGGTTGCACTCTTGCATTGTGTTTATGCTCATACTGTAGGAAAAGTTACCACAAAAGAAGAGATATTAGCAGTAAGAAATGTCACTGACAGCTGACACAGAGCCTTGCATGTAATAAGTGCCCTGTGACTACTTCTTGGACCACTGATGAATGAACAAACGGCCAACATTAATTACTTACCACCTACTAAGCCCTTAAACTTAAGAAATCCTCACAACAGCTTCATATGTCCATCTCAGCACATGTCTTGTCAGCCCTCCCCAACTCTCCTTTGTTGGTCCCCTAAGAGAGAGGTAGCCACCAGTGGAACATGATGAACCAGTTAATGCTTTGAAGTTTTGCTGCCTGGGCAATTTTGCATTATCTGGAGAATGTCTTATATGTATACAGTGTACCCAAACATTTGTTTAATAAAATGATAGAAGAGATTGTCATTATACATAATCAAAGGTAGATATTCAAACAGTGGTTTCTGTTTGACTTTGGGATATGTTGTTATATGTTTCTCAATGCATATTGACTTTCTTATTTTCTCATAACAGTTGATTGGTATCCTTTGTAGAGACAGGACTTGTATGCTTTTGTTTTTGGATTCTAGAGGAGCCTTAAAAGTATCCTTTCAGATATTACACACACACACAATTTGATACTTTGTGTTATATATTTTATATACTAATTTACATCCTATCTTTATGTGATATATGATATTGACATTTAAAAAATACAGTATATTGTATTTTATTTGTCTCATATTGCCTTTCTGTAGAATGTAAGTTAAGAGGGAAGAACTTTGTCTGGTTCACCACACTTTGCATCTAACACTATACCTGGCATGGAGTAGGTACTCAGTAAATGTTAATTAAAAAGCATATGCTTTGTAAAGCATGGTGACTGTAGTTAAAAGCAATAACAAAGCAAATGTTTTTCAATAAGAGGCTTATTGCTAATTTGTAGTTTAGCGAGTGCTCTGGTTTAATTTAAATAGTCTTATTCATTTTCAATGATTGTCAAACCTGACCTTATATTTGCTTTCTTTTTTCTTTTTTAGGAAGAATCCCCAGCACAAGATAGAATATAGACATAGTACATTTCCAGGTAAGTAATTTTACTTCAGGAAACTCAAAATGAAACCTTCAGATGGATTCTCTTGTTAAACCTAGAGACAGTTGCCACTTATTTTAATGAGTTTTAAAAAAATCTCTGCTTCTGTGAATTTGTTGAATTATTGATTTTAATGATTTTCTTAGATTTAAAAATGATAAATTTTTATGTAGATTTTTTCTCCAATCATTGTCTAACAGTGTATTATATTTATATTTTCCTTTGTATCTGTTACAATTCTTTTGTTTGCAGGTACCTTAAAACAAAATCTCAAACTGGCCTGAATGATAAAGAGACCATATTGACTTCTTTCACTGAAAAGTTCAGAAGTAGGGCTAGATTAGACAAGATTTGTTGCTTCAGCTCATTCATTAATAATGTCAATAATGTCACCAGTATGATGGAAGCAAAGTGGGTTACTCCCTTCTTAGAGGAGTGATTTTTATCCTAAGACTGGCTGCTCTCCCCAGCAAGAAACTGTATGCATCCTTATTCAGCTGGGATGATAAGCATCCATGTTTACACCTAAGGAGAGAGAGAAAACAGATTTGATTCTTGCTATTCCTGGGAAAAATCATGACACTAACTTAAAAAAAAAAAACTGGTTTAAATCACATTCTTATTCTTGATTGAATCACTGTGACCACTGATTAGTTTGTTCTACCCTTGGAACCAAAGTAGAGTCTCTTTTTTCAAAACCACAGAGATCCTCAATAGAAACTATTGTTTTAGGGGAAGAGAAGTAGGGGACAAACACCAAAGAAACAACTCTCGAATGGTCATCAGTCCTGCTTACATCAGCCTGTTCTGCCTTGTTTTCTTGGCTTCTGAACTCTCATATTTTTTCATTTTAATAAATTCTGGCTTTGTATCATTTATATAATGCAGTGGCCAATTCAGCATCCAGTATTTCTGCCCACAGAGTGAGAGAATAAACTGTATATCCAGGCTATGCCCACATGCATTTGTATATGTATAAACACAGCCAACTTGTAACCAAGTGATAAAAATAATTAATTTCACCAGAAGGGAATTATATTTACTGTTTCTTATTAAAACACACTTTAATGTTTTAGTACTCCTGACACAAATATGATCACTTTATCTCAGTTAATATGGTATGAAGGTTATATGTTATACTTTCCTTACTGAGGCTGTATCTGAAGCTATAGCATTTATGGTTGTTAACTTTCAAAAGTTTCAAAAGTTCAAAAATACTATTTTGAACAATAATATAATATTTGATTAAAACTCTGTTTTATTGACTAATTTTAGCATTTTCCCATGAAAGAGCATTTGACAGATTTGTTTATCTTTGTAGAACTAGGAACCATTTACCTGAAAATTGTCAATATACAATATATGGCATTGTTAAAAAGTATCTGAGTTTTCTTTGAAAAATTGCTTTAAGTTATCATTGAAGTATCTTCAGAATGAAGAACATATTTTTAGAACATTTAGCTTTTTTTAAGAAAAATTTTTATTTCATCGAAAATACTTTTTTAAATAATAGGATATTTTGACAGAACAGTTTAGCCTTATATATTTAATGTACTTTTAAGAGTTGTTATGTGGCAGTATAGTCAGGATATCTCTTCCTACTGTAAAACCTATAAATTAAACTTTCTGGGGTATTTAAAATTTTATGTCTCATTATATTTCTTAGAGATATCTGCCATAAAATTCTAACATATGTGTTTTTATTATTTCTCAAATCCTTAAAGTTTAACATTACCCAGATCTTGCTTTTTGTTAGGATTTATCAGGGTAACTTAGTAAGGGAATTTTAAGTACAGTTGGTCTTTAAGCTGGTAGGATTTCAGTTATCTTTGTTTCTTAGCTTTGGGTAGGTGGGTATAGGACATCCCAGACAAATTGAGTAATAGATTGGTCAGGGACACTGAGGTAGAAAATAATAAGTTTTGTTTGGAATTAGAAGGTGGGTCAGTTTAACTGACAGGGAGAGTCTCTGCAGTTAGTGTGAATGAATGATACTCTTGTTGTTCAGTCACTAAGTCATGTCCGACTCTTTGTGACACCATAGACTTCAGCACAGCCTGCAGCACATCAGGCTTCCCTGTCCTTTATTGTCTCCCAGATTTTGCTCAAATTCATGTCCATTGAGTCGGTGATGCTCTCTTAAATTTATCTCATCCTCTGCCGCCCTTTTCTCCTTTTGCCTTCAATCTTTCCCAGCATCAGGGTATTTTCCAATGAGTCGGCTCTTCACATCATGTGGCCAAAGTATTGGAGCTTCAGCTTCAGCATCAGTCCTTCCAGTGAATATTCAGTGTTGATTTCCTTTAGGATTGACTGGTTGGATCTCCTTGCAGTCCAAGGGACTCTCAAGAGTGTTCCCCAGCACCACAGTTCTAAAGCACCCATTCTTCAATGCTCAGCCTTCTTTGTGGTCCAACTCTCACATCTGTACATGACTACTAGAAAAACCATAGCTTTGACTAGATGGACTTTTGTCAGCAAAGTGATGTCTCTGTTTTTGAATATGCCATCTAGGTTTGTCATAGCTTTTCTTCCAAGGAGCAAGTGTCTCTTAATTCTGTGGCTACAGTCACCGTCTGCACTGATTTGGGAGCCCAGGAAAAGAAAATCTGCCACTGTTTCAACTTTTTTCCCATCTGTTTACCATGAAGTGATGGCACTGGATGCCATGATCTTAGTATTCTGAATGCTGAGTTTTAAGTCAGCTTTTTCACTCTCCTCTTTTACCTTCATCAAGAGGCTTTTTAGTTCCTCTTCACTTTCTGCCATGAAGGTGACATCACCTGCATATCTGAGAGTGTTGATAGTTCTCCTGACCATCTTGATTCCTGCTTATTCTTCATCCAGCCCTGCATTTCTTATGATGTACGCTGCATAGAAGTTAAGTAAGCAGGATGACAGTATGCAGCCTTGTTATACTCCTTTCCCAATTTTGAACCAGCCTGTTGTTCCATGTCCAGTTCTAATCATTGCTTCTTGACCTGCACACAGGTTTCTCAGGAGACAGATAAGGTGGTCTGGTATTCCCATCTCTTTAAGACCTTTCCACAGTTTATTGTTATCCACACAGTCAAAGGCTTTTGCACAGTCAATGAAGCAGATGTTTTTCTGGAAGTCTCTTGCTTTCTCTTTGATCTGTCTGTTGACTGTGGAATGCATTGAGGTCAGATTGTAGAAGCTCTTGAAAGCTAGACCAAAGATGTGGTGACAAATAACTAATGATGAGTGGTCCAAATTAGAGTAGAGGAAGCCTTATGGAGATTAGTTAGGTGAATGAAGGACCAGAACTAGGCTTCCATGAGAATGGAAAAACAGGATTTGATACAAGTGAGATTCTGAAAGAAGAGTGATGAGGAATTTCCAACTGGTTGGCCATGGTGTGGGGAATGGGATGAATCAAAAGAAATAGGGATGAATGAAAATTAAAGTACAAATTATCAGGATCTTAGAGATGATAATAGAGATCAGGAGGAAAAACTAGGTAGTTTGTGGGTTTGGCTTTTTTATTTTTTAAGTTATACATGTTAAATTTGAGGTGGGGTGTCATTAATCCACAATAAAACAATAAAAGTTACAATAGAGACCCATATACTATATACCAACTACTCTAGAATTTTATAATATAAAATAACTATATGAAACTATTTGATTATTTAATTTCTGATTTGTAGGACTTCTAAAACACTTCAGTCTAAAATTTTCCCACACATGTAACAATTTATGCCATATATTTCTATTTTTGTAGGTTTGAATGTAATCATCTATTCAGCTCTTTATCTAATTGGTTTAAAGTTTGACTAACTTTCCACACCTTTTCAGAATGCTACATACAGTTTTAGCACAGCATATTGAATAAAAGAGTAATCAATGCTAGGAAATTTTTATTTTAAACTTTCTTAGCTACCTTATTTGCTGACAACATTTGAAAGAAATTATCATCATTGTTATATCACTTGATTATTGGAGTCATTCTCTCTGGCTTTTATTATTATGTGACAGTCATGATTCAAGGGGATCAGTACTGTTCATGACTGAAATTTAGAATATTCTACTGATCTGATAACTGTTTCAGTATTTCTCTAGTTCTCCAATCATATGCATACATATGCTTATATAGGCTTTTTTCTTTTCAGAAGTAGAAATTAAAAGATCTAGAAAGTAAGCTATTAAGTAAGGTTAGTGATGGTAAATGGGATTTTGTAAACTGCTGCTTACTGTGGGAAAAGCTGAGAGATTTTAGAACATGAAAAAGGCAAATGCAGTGGTGTTTTTAAAAAGAAATAAACTTAATGTATTAATATAATAAAGTAGATAGACCTGCACAAACTGCTTTTCCAAAGTTAAAATATGAATACCCAACTAATAGCTTGGTTCATTACAAAGATCAGTCTTCCATAGTAAAATGAGACATTTAAACATCTGTATTCTTGTAGTATGTAGTAAGCTTTCATTTTTAGAGATATTGGGCTAAAATATTTTTTCACTTAAATGAAAATTAATATCCTAACTAATTCTAAGATTTACTGGACAAGAAAATAAAACCTGAAGAATTATTGATGTTAAACTATAAATCTGCTATGAAACATCTGTCTTCGTATTTCCTGTTACCAGAAAACTGTTTGGAGAAAATCAGCAATTTGGAAAGATTTTTTTCTCCACATAAACATTTTCCAGCATGCATATAACACAGTGTACTCTTTAGTAGCTCTGCAGACTTGGTTCTATGGATAGGCGCTTGATGGTGAAATTTTAAGTCATATAGGAAATGTTAGATACAAATTTGATATAATACAAATATTATAAATACTTCTGCAGAAAAAAAAAGTCAGAAATTACTACATCCTAATAATACCAAATAGTTAATAGCATGTTCTTTCAAATATGTTAAAGAGTTTGTTACTTTTTCTAGACTTTGTTATTTTTCATTATTATGGTAGAAAGTATTATCCATCACTTTTTAAAAATAAGTGACAGCTTATTTCTCTTGTGCTGCTTTCAAATAGTCAAGCTGTCAGCCTGTCTGTACATTTCATATTCCTGTAGAAAAAATGAAGATTCTTGCTTTGTTCTTAAAATTAGAACTTTGGGGTTGGAAAGGATCTTTGAGGTCATTTAATCAACATCATTTGATTCACAGATAAAAAGATAAACTCCACTAAATGCCTTGTTCATTGTCAAGGGATTTATGACACAGATCTTAAAACTTCTACCCTTCTAGTATATATCTTTTTTTAAACCGTGTTACTTTTTAGAGACTTCTTATTGGGTGAGGGGATTAGAACATCACAGATAAACAGTCACTAGCAGCTGGAAACTTAAAAGTGACCTAAGTGAAGATAGAGAGAAAAAAAAATTACTGCTTCTGAACTCACCTTGACTTGGAAGAAACATGCTTATTTCTGATTTCTTAGACATGCTCAACAATTGGGTTTCAAATAAACTATTTGTAATATAAGAAAATGCTAAATGTAGGCTCTTATTTTTCCAAAAATGGCATTATACTGTTTAATTCTGTGGAAAGCTGTTGGAAGTCACAACTACAAAAAGTAAAGCCACAAAAATTGTTTTTTGCTATTGCTTAAAAATATTAAACAGCTATTATTCCATCTCAAGCTCTCACTGTTGTACTTCAGTAAGCTTTGTACTAACCGTGGTGTTCTGTGTACAGTGTTGGGGTCTTGGTTTGGGATCATCTATAATGTGACTCCTCATGACTGAGTTCTCTAAACAACATGCTTCCTTTTCTGAGAGGGTTTCTTTGAATTTTTTGTGTAGCAAACAGTGTTATAACAAGGTTTATATGAACTTTACTGGCTTCATCACTTTAAATCCAGATACTCAGATACCATGCTTCAGCTTGCTCAGGGAATACATGCATGGGTGTCTATTCCTGCTTTCTGTGAATGCCCCTTTGCATAAAACTTAATTGTTATGGTAAAGACAGACATTTTATTCCTAGGTTATGTGCTAGTCATATTTATTTCAGAACCATGCTTCCTGAGATTATTCCCATGGTTCGGGAAATCATGAAATAATTCAGATCAACAAATGTGCCAATTCAGCCTTTTCTAGTAAATAAAGTTTCATCATCTCTATGGCCCAGTTATACCTTCAGCACTTAAAAAAAAAAGCCCTCCCATCTAGATGGCATTTGTATTGTAGAATATTTGAAGTCACTACTACAGAATTTGCTACAAGAGGGTCCATTTAATTGGTTCCACAAAAAATGTCAGCATTCAAAATCTTGTCGTGAAATGTGGACCTGGAACCACTAGGAAGGGGCATAGAGCTGAGTTCTGGCACTGACTTGCCCTTGTCGTGGCTTTGCCTTGCTCATGTCAAGCAGTTCATCAGATGCTTTCACTTAAAGCACAGAGTGCCAGTTTATATGAAGTAGAGGGGAGGGAATTTGACTACCAGCTACAGTGAATTCTGTTACATACGGTTATTTCAGATTCTAAACCTCTTGCTAAAAGAACGTGAATGTGATGTTATGATTTTATAGATAAAAACATTTTTTTGATGAAATGAGTGGGATTCTTCTGATTAATATGTCATTATTGCTTCAGCAAATGAACCTACTCAGTAAGTTGCTAAAGATTCCCAGGGTTCATTGACGCTTAAAACTCCTTCAGTTATCAGAATTTAAATAAAAGTCTGTAATATAATTCTTTGTGTTGACAGGCAGGCTAGTGATTAAAAGTGTCGGTTATAATAAAGCATTTCTGTAAACTGAAGGTGTTCAGTAGTTGATTTGCAGATGGTTCATTTATTCATTCATGTATTTAGCAAATATGAGTCTATAAGTGTCTTTTATGTGTTAGGCATTGTTGGAGGAGTTGAGGATACAGTAGAGACAGAACCTTGCTCTTGTAGAATTTCACAAAGGTGGACAGTGCACATGTTAACAATTATGTGATGTCATGTAGTGATAACTGCTAAGAAGAAAAATAAAGCTGTGTAAGAGGACAGAAGGAAGGAAGCTGTGGGCTTCCCTGGTGGCTCAGATGGTAAAGCGTCTGCCTGCAATTCTGGAGACCCAGGTTAGATCCCTGGGTCGGGAAGATCCCCTGGAGAAGGAATTTCAACCCACTCCAGTACTCTTGCTTGGAAAATCCTATGAACAGAGGAGCCTGGTAGGCTACTGTCCATGGGGTCACAAAGAGTCGGACATGACTGAACAACTTAAAGAGGACAGAATGGCAAGGGTGTGTATGGGGGTGGGAGGTAGATCCCATTTCAAATAGGACAGTAAAAGAAGGACTCTGATAATTTCATATTAGAGCAGAAGGCTGAAGGAGAGACCTAGCCAGGTGATTCTCTGGGGGATGGGTATGTTAGGCAATGGGATGGATGCTTCAGAAGCTCTGGAGATGATCCTGTTGGTTTATTCAAGGAGCAGTGAAGAGAGGGTAGGATTGGAACAAAGTGTAAGTGAAGAATGGCAAGTGAGACAAGAAAAGCTAGTGAACCGGTTTTGTAGGGTCCTGGAGGCCAAGAGCTACAATTGAGGACTTCACATCTTATTCCGAGTGAGATAAAAAGCTATTGGGAGGTTTTTTGGCTTCTTTGTGAACAGATAAGAGTAGAAGTAGGGAACCCAGCTAGGAGGATATTGGAATAGACCAGGAAGAGGATGGATCCAGGGTGTTGGAGGGGATGTGAGAAGTGATGGATATATTTTGATGGTAGAGCCAACAGGATCTTTTGACATTAAATATTGTGGAGGATATTCAAGGATAACCCCAAGGTTTCTTGCCAAAACAATTGGAAGGGAGAGCCAACAGGATCTTTTGACATTAAATATTATGGAGGATATTCAAGGAAAAGCCCAAGGTTTCTTGCCAAAACAATTGGAAGGGGCTTCCCTGGAGCTCAGTGGTAAAGAATCTGCCTGCCATGGCAAGAGATACGGATTCAGTCCCACATGCCTTGGAACAACTAAACCTATGCACCAATTACTGAGCCTGTGCTCCAGAGCCTGGAATCTGCAGCCTCTGAACCCATGTGCTACAAGTACTGAAACCCACACACCCTAGAGCTTGTGCTCCACAATGAGAAAAGCCACTGCAACGAGAAGTTCTTGTATCGCAACTGGAGAGTATCCCCCACTCACTGCATCTCGAGAAATTCTGTGTAGAACAAAGACCCAGCATAGCCAAAATAAAGTAAATAAAATTATTAAAAAAAAATTGGAAGGTTGGAAGAGTCATACATATGTTCAAGATTGATAAGAGAATGACCACATTTGGGTGAAGCACCTCAAGAGCTGTGTTCCGGAAGTGTTGCATTTCAGATTTCTGTTAGTCACTAAGTAGAGATGGTACACAGGCGATGAGATAAGTGAGTCTGGAATTTACGCTGTGGTCAGAGCTTAAAATATAAAGTTGGGGATTTAGGATACACAACTCGATAGAATCATCTAAGGACTATATTTGGAGAAGAAAATGGCAAACCTGCTCCATTTTTCTTGCCTGGAGAATCCCATGGACAGAGGAGCCTGGCAGGCTACCGTCCGTGGAGTTGCACAGAGTTGGACACCACTGGGTGACTGAATACAGCATAAGGAGTATCTTAGAGAAGAGGTCCCAGCCTGAAATTTGGGCACTCCAAAATTTAGAGGTTGAGAAGATGAGGAAGATCCAGCAAAGAAGATGGAGAAGGAACAGCCAATAAAGCAGCAGAACCTGAAGTAGTTTCAGCCTTGTATATATTTTCCTTCTAAATCTGCTAAGCTAATTTCTGAATCTAAAACAAGACTCTTAATTGAGATGGCATTATTTATATATACGAGATACTTCCAAGAGCAAAATGGTCAAGAACAGAAACATTGCTGTTCTTTCTTCCTCACTCCCTTTCCCATCTGCAAACTATCCTCTAAGTGGTTTTTAATTGTTTTCTATCATAAAAGTTACATGAGGAATTGAGGTTAGTTAGACATAAACCATGCCCTCAAGAGGCAGATAAAAAGTGTACACAAGTAGATAGAATCTCAGACTTCCCTCAAGGAACCGGTGTGCTTCTTATGCTAATGAGAATTGAGTAAGTTTTTATGTAGCCGCTTTGGCTTTTTGCTACCAGGAAACTTAGGGAGAAATTTGATGCTCAATCTATATTGATTATGTTAAAAATTGAGGTTGATATACTTACATTCTGCTTTCTTTGTTCTCAATTTCTACGTTTATTTGTGTTATCTTACGATAACACAGGCTTCCCAGGTGGCGCTAGTGATAAAGAATCTGTGCAGGAGACCAAGGGATATAGGTTTGATTCCTGGGTTGGGAAGACCCCCTGGAGCAGGGATTGGCAACCCACTCCAGTATTCTTGCCTGGAGAATCCCATGGACAGAGGGCCTGGAGGGTTACAATCCATGGGGTCGCAGAGAGTCAAATATGAGTGAGCGACTAATCACAGTAAGCACATGATTATAAGCTGTCTCAAATCCCCTTGGAATGAGTAGTGATATTAAGAAAGAAAGAGGTGTCTGGGCTATCAAAGTTAAAAAGACAAATAAATTACTTTCTTTGTGATCATTCTGCCATGAAAAATTTTCCTGTCAAATTTCTTAACTTTCACTTAAGTTATATCTGTTACATATGAATGTTTTAGGAAGAAGCTAGCTGAAGCATATGTGTGTGCTCAATTGCGTCCAACTTTTTGCAACCCTTTGGACTATTGCCCACAAGGCCCCTTTGTCCATGGGATTTTTCAGACAAGAATGCTATAGTGGGTTGCCGTTTCTTCCTCCAGGGGATCTTCCTGACCCAGGGATCAAACCTGCATCTCCTTTGTCTTTTGCATTGTAGGCAGATTCTTTACATGGTGAGCCATTGAGGAAACCCCCGCTGAAGCATATACAAAAGTGCAAACATTTTTAACCTTTAAATTTTCCACATCATCCTAGAGTCTCTCACTGCCTTATTTTAAACCAACTCTGTTGCTCTCTGTGAAAAGAAGACTGGGATGAGGGAAGAAATTAGTTTTGAGACAGAAGGATTTTAGAATTGTAATTCTACTATTACGATATTATTTAGAAACCTGTAAATTCTGATGGTTGTTACCATAGTAATTCTAGTCTTACCAAAGTGTGTGCTATAAGATCTGTAAAGCTAAATTTTTCAAAGTCTGTAAACTCTTATGTCCTCATTTGATCTCAACTCTGGTGTGTCACCTGGAGAAGGAAATGGCAACCCACTCCAGTATTCTTGCCTGGAGAATCCCATGGACAGAGGAGCCTGTATAGCCCATGGGGTCACAAGAGTCAGACATGACTGGAGCAACTGAGCACATACACACTGGTGTGTCAATCAGATTGTGCTAGCTTTGTGGTGATAACAAATAGTCCTCAAATTTCAGTGCCTTATAACAATAAATAGGTGCATTTCTCCTTCATGTTAATATACATGTAGCTGCATGTTGGCTGTTGCCCTCTCTCACGTGTGTTTCATCCTGAATCCAGGCTGAAGGATCAACCTCTGTCTCTGGGCACACTATTCTCCTAGCGGAGGGGAAATGGCAGTAGCAGAATCACAGAGAGGCCCTTAAGGCTTCTACATGGAAGCCACTACTTCTGCTCACTTTTCTTTGGCCAAGTCTGACATCAGTGGGAATGGGTAAATAGAATCACAGTGCAAGGAGAAACAGTGACTAACTGAGACAGAAATATATTCTACCATTGTGGAAGGTAGTGTAGCTTTATTATGATATTATTAAGGAACATTATGATGAATCTGAGGACATTTTAATCTTGGAAGCCTCATAGTAGGAGAAGTTTGATTTAAACAAATGTTAAAAAAAANACCCCATCTGAACCACTTAAGTCAGTGAGAAACTGACCTTGCCTGCAGCTGTTCGTCCATTCTTCCAACTTATTGCGCACGTTTGCTCCAGACAATGGATTTCGTGCATCTTTAAAACGGCGTTATGTACACAGTCGTACATACAGAATGCTACTAGAAGCGCCTAGACAAACAAGCCTATATAACACTTTGACCTGAGTGTTTATGTATGTGTGTATGTTCCCTAAATCTGTTCATAATAACACTCAGTGGTAATATACCAATTTTTTAGACGGGGAAATTAAGGTTCAGAAAAGGTAGGTTACTTGCACAAGGTCTGGAAGCTTGTAAATGACCCAGCTGAGAATAGAACCCAGTCCTGTCATCACAGCCGTGCTTTTAGGCTGCTCTTTATGTTTCTTAAGGGCCCAGAATTTGTCTCCTGAGCACTGTACAGAAATCTGATTTTAGCAAGCAAAAGGAAAGGAGGATGTGGGAACAGAAATCCTTGGCCAGATTCCTTTAGGATGCCAGTTTTCTCTTAGGAGTAATTGCCTTTGAAAAGAAGGTGGCTTCTCTTTGCACACATGTAGGGAAGTAATAATGTCAGTGTCAAAACCACACTTTTGAATCAGACTTTCATAGACCATAAGCTTCAAACATCTACCTTTCATGCCTGGCACATGGTCATTAAGTACTGGTTGAATAGCAACTTGGGTTTGAAACCTTGTTCTACTGTATGTGAACCAGGACAAATTATTTAACCTCTGTGTGGCTCCTCTGTAAGTACCTCATGGGGTTGATATAAGAACTGAGTGAAAAAAATTCATATAAAGCACTTACCATAGTGTTTCACATAAAGTGAGCACTTAATGACAGTATGGTTAGATTGTTTCAAGTACATCATTTAGAAGATCCATAGCAGACTAAATAGCAAGAAAAGAAATGGCAACCCACTCCAGTACTCTTGCCCGGAGAATCCCATGGAATGAGGAGCCTGGCGGGCTACAGTCCACAGGGTCGCACAGAGTCGGACACGACTAAGCTACTTCACTACTAGGCTTACTTTTAGTCGTTTGCTGCTAAGTTGCTTCAGTCATGTCCGACTCGGTGCGACCCCATAGACGGGAGCCTGGTAGCCTACCAGGCTCCGCCATCCCTGGGATTCTCCAGGCAAGAACACGAGTGGGTTGCCATTTCTTTCTCCAATGCACGAAAGTGAAAAATGAAAGTGAAGTCGCTCAGTCATGTCAGACTCTTCGCAATCCCATGGACTGCAGCCTACCAGGCTCCTCCGTCCATGGGATTTTCCAGGCAAGAGTACTGGAGTGGGTTGCCAGTGTAGTTTAGCGGCTACTAAAATACTTTTGTACACAATATTAATAGGTAAGGATATGTACGTACCAAAGAGGAAAGTAAAAGTAAATCTTCCCTCTGTNGACTGCAGCCTACCAGGCTCCTCCGTCCATGGGATTTTCCAGGCAAGAGTACTGGAGTGGGTTGCCAGTGTAGTTTAGCGGCTACTAAAATACTTTTGTACACAATATTAATAGGTAAGGATATGTAGGTACCAAAGAGGAAAGTAAAAGTAAATCTTCCCTCTGTATCCTTCAAAATGAAGTGAGGGAATGAATACTTTCCCTACTGCACAAGAAATGTGTTCATGCATGCTAAGTTGCTTCAGTTGTGTCTGACTCTGTGCAACTCTATGGGCTGTAGTCCAGCAGGGGATTCTCCAGGCAAGAATACTGGAGTGGGTTGCCATGCCCTCCTCCAGGGGATCTTCCCCACCCAGGGACTGAACTGGTATCTCATGTCTCCTGCATTGGCAGGGGGAATCTTTACCACTAGCGCCATTGGTAGCAGGATTTTAATTATTTTCTCGAGGCCAACACTTTGTTGTTCTTTAGTCACTAAGTCATATCCAACTCTTTCCGACCCCATCAATTGTAGCCACCAGGCTCCTCTGTTTATGGGATTTCCCAGGTGAGAATAGTGGAGTGGGTTGCCATTTCCTTCTCCAGGAGATCGTCCCGACCCAGGGATCAAACCCGAGTCTCTTGCACTAGCAGGTAGATTCTTTACCGAGTTCCTGGGGGAAGCCCCAGGGCTAAGACATCACCTTCTAATTTTCCATATCAACTGGAGTTTAAAAACGAAACCCCAATAGAAAAACTAGCTTCCGAAGCATGAGCCAGGTTCCTCTCACTCATTCATGAGATTCATGCATTAAATCTCCATGGAATACATTACAGATGATCCTCACTCGTAATACTATGTTTGGAAAAACTGCAGCAGATGGTTAGCTTTTCCACTGTTACTGCCCTTTGAATATAGGTATTTTCACCTCCTCTCCTGGGCAGCAGTTTTTTGGGCTCAAGGAGCACCCAGATTCTTTTCACAGCAGGAGGCTCTGCCCATTGAAAGCTCTTACTAGTGAATTACATTGTATTCCCGCCTTTGCATCTTCTGTTGTCTTGGAAAGGACAGACTTTTGGCTAACAGAGACCTTTCCATCAAGGTTTATTAATGACTGTATCCTGCTCTGAAGTGAATGAAATCACTGACTCCTAATTGATTTGTTTCTCTGAGCTTTATCCTGCCAGATTGTGCCACAGTCAAAGTTGGCAGGGAGTTAGGACTCTGGAATAGCATTGCTTTGAGTTTCAGAAGGCTCTTCTTGTTTTAGTCACAAAGCAGTAACAAAAGGCCATCACCACCACCATCCAACATGCCTGACCTTGATACTGGCAGAATCATTTCATACTGGGATAGCCTGAATCAGAAAAATATGTTTTGCCAACTATGAAACAATGAGGTAAAAAAGTAATACTTAAGACTCCACTGAATTCTTAAAAATAATTTTTATTTTGTGATTAGGTAACATATATACACCATGCTAAATTCAAAAGGTAAAAAAAGTATTTAGTGAATGTTAAATCTCTCTCCCACCCCTGTTCCCTGGCCCCTCATGTCTCCTTCTCAGAACCAACCAGTTACCCACACTCTCCGTATCCTTCCAGAGACACTGTGAATGCAGATGTTTCATCCACTTTACACCCTGATGTATTTGAACCACTATTCTTGGTGCCAAGACCCCAACTGGAGGTTTACCACCAACTATGAGACCCAGAGTGAGGGGCTCGACCTCTCTGGATTCTAATTTCTTCACCAGGAGGAACTGGATTCTTTCTGTTCTTTCTCCGAGTCCTCCTAAGGAGTTAAAATAACTGCTATAGGTCCTAACTCTCCTTTTGATCTAAAGTTTGCACTCGAATTTTTCATTAGAGCACAGACTGAGCCCAGCCTGCTGGTCATGCATACATCTTCTAAATGAGTGTTATCCTTTTGAATCTGTGTTTTCTTTCCAGACCCCTCCCGACCTGTGTGATATGTTAAGATTTCACAGCTTTGGAAGTGAGATTAACTCAACACTGGACGATCTCCAGGAAAAGCTGTGTCCTTTGGACACTTTTGAAAACCGATTTTCTTCCTGAGAAAGCTGGAGTGTTGCTGAGGGAGAATCTAAAAGAGATACTAATTGATGCTTGGGAATTGACACCCATTCTTCTTTCATCCCTCCTAAAAAATATTCTTTGGGGGAAGAGGAAAGATCAGTTCTTCCCATTGCCTCAGCCTCTCAATAGAATGCAGTGTTCTTTATGTGACAGTTCTGAGCTTCGGTTCCTTACTTCTCTCAGAAAGCACCAAAGTTCAGCCCCAAATGCACTTCCATATGTCGACCATTTACTTGTTTCCCCTGATTCCTCGTCCTCCAAATCCCAAAACGTGTTTGCCAAGGGATAGGAGCTTGTGGTCAGAAGGCACAAATTAATCTCCAAATCCTATTCAACCTCCACGGCTTCAGATCCCATATCTTTTATGAAGTCTGTTTCTATCATATCTCCCTTTTTTAAAAAATAAGAGGTGCTTTTTTTTTTAATGTGAACCATTTTAAGTCTTTCCTGAATTTGTTAGAATACCATTTCTGGTATGTGGGATCATAGCTCCCTGATCAGGGAGAGCTGCACTGGAAGATGAAGGCCTACCCACTGGACTGCCAGGGAAGTCCCTACCATATCTATTTTGGCCTTCATTAATCTCCTTCCTTCTACCACCCAACTGAGAATTTAATATACTCACTGCTTTGCATTATTTGTAATATGCCTATTGATGTTATTCTATTAAATCAAGGGGCATAAACACTAATACATACTTGAATTATGGAGAATGCTTAGACACCAGATTCAAGCTTGCTTGGTGACGGATAAAGGAAAAGAAAGTAAAAACAAAAAAACAAAAAACCTGACATTTGTTGAGTGCCTAAGGTGTAAAGAAAGACAGTCTCTACCCTGGAGGAATTCAGAAAGCAGTAAAGACTTGACTTGGGAAGCTGAAAATTCAGTAGAGTTTGTAAGAGGGGAAGCCCTGACCTGGTGGTTAAGAACATGATGCATGTGTTTCAGGGCCACTTGCTGCTAAATGATTTGGGCAAGTTCCTAATCTATCTGTGCCTTGGTTTCTGTCACCACCTGCCTCACAGGTTGGTTTTCAGTATGAAATGCGAGGCCTGATGTCTCATAGGTACTCAACAGTGTTGGTCTCCCCCTCTTCCACCTTCCAGGGAGAAACATGACTGGAAGTCTCTTGGAAGAGCAGCAGCAGCAGAGAAGGGAAAGAAAGTGGCATGGCTAGAGAGCGCAGCAAGCAGCTCACACTGTTTGGGGCCACCACTATCTTCCATGGCAGCATTGTCATCAAAATTGTTCTGTCTGTTTCACTAAGACTGAAAATTTCTAGGACATCTAATAATTCCCGTGGGGGTTCTTGTTTTTTGGCTTTGATTTTTTTTTTTTTTGGTCAGCGCTGAGCTGAACATACAGTTAGTATCAGCCACTGTTACTGATAGCAAACCAGGAAGCGAGGGAATGAGAACAATCTAGCATTTGTTGCAGGAAAGATTCCCAAAGGCCAGGTACAATAAGACCTTCTTGTTGGGGAGGCCAGAAGTAGGAGGATAAAAACAAAGCGGAGGAACAGACTGATAAGAAGCAGGAACCAAGACTTGTAGCCAGATAGCAACAGGAAGCGAGGGAATGAGAACAATCTAGCATTTGTTGCAGGAAAGATTCCCAAAGGCCAGGTACAATAAGACCTTCTTGTTGGGGAGGCCAGAAGTAGGAGGATAAAAACAAAGCGGAGGAACAGACTGATAAGAAGCAGGAACCAAGACTTGTAGCCAGATAGCAGTTTGCTGAACTACAAATAGGCGCACATTCCAAAAGGCCCAATCAGGCGTAAAACTGAAGCTGGATTTGAAACACAGGAAGTAAATTGTCCAGAGAGGTCACTAAAGAAAAGTAATAAAAAGCTCAGAGAATTGAGGGTGAATTTAGGGGGTCCTGTGTATCCAAGGTTTTCTCCCCCTACAAATTCACAGGGCTTCCCAGGTGGGACCAGTGATAAAGAACCCGTGTAAGAGACCTGAGTTCGATCCCTGGGTAGGGAAGATCCCCTGGAGGAGGTCATGGCAACCCACTCCAGTGTCGTTGCCTGGAGAATCCCATGGACAGAGGAGCCTGGCAGGCTATAGTCCACGGGGTCGCGAAGAGTCACGCAGGCACGATGCTACAGCAAAACCAGGGATGGTGCCATCAGTTTTTAGTTTTCAGCCTGTTTTCACAAGGTCCAGCCCAAGAGTGGGTGCACAAGATAAATGGGTGTGATGTACCTGCATTTACACTCGGGCCACAGCACGTACAGAGCACATTAACAAACCTGAATGCCAGCTGTGGGCTCTATCCCGTGCCAGGAGGAAGCCTCATTCATCTACCCCCATAACTTGGTGCCCTTCTAGAGCTGCCTGCCTTTCTATACAGACCCTCAGAGCACTGGTTCCCCACAACATAGGTGGTACACCCATCACTCAGGCCAGGATTCTGCCAGGATTCTGACTGCAGGAGTCCTGGTGAGCAGGTTACCACTGCTCCCTGACGCCCTGACAACCTGTCACTTCATCATGAGGACGCCTCCTGCCCATGTTGCCCAATCACCTCTTCCCAGTCTGACAAAAGCAGAAGTCGCCTTTGGGGAACTTGGGAGTAGCAGATGAAACCAAATGGGGATCAGGACAAAGTCTGGGGCAGTTCCTCTTTCCTCCTAGCAAAGGAAGTAATAAAAAGATTTAGGCTCCTGCCAACTCCACAGGAGAAGAGAGGACCAGGTCCGTGGTTTTCTTTTCTCCTCTGGTTGGGGAACAGAGAAGTAGGGAATAAGTATTAGAAAAGAGGGAAATGTACTCTACTGCTTTTTGCCTTACCCCAACCCAGTCACACGCAGGTAAGGTGTAAGGCAACACAGCAAAGTCCTTAGGGTCTGGCACCCAACAAACCTAAGTGAAGGTTATTGTTGTTATTATTAGTAACAACGGCTCTGAACTTTTCTGGGGCTCTGATGAAAGCCACAGACTTGCTCCCCAGAAAAACTCACCAAAGTATACACAAATGTAATTTTGCTGGTGATTTCAGGAAATATGCAGCTATTTGTGTAATACTCTGATTAGGACCCCTTGAGGCCAGAGGGACACCACTCCAACCAACAGAACAGTTGCACAATTTGCAGGTCCAAGTGCAAAATGAGAATGTAGCGACCCCTTGTTCAAAAATTAAGAATTTCATGACAAGAGCACAACAGTAAACCACGTGCAGGACCCTTCTCCGCATGGCATGGCTGCACAGGTCCCACACCCACCCAGCTGGCTCACCAAGACCCAGAGCTCTAATTCAGACAGCTGTACCTTTGCTTTAAGCAAATGCAGTATCTCAAGAATGGAACTTACCAAAAAATGCATTTGAAAGCTGGCTGCCAATACGACTCTTACTGAGCAAGCTTGCAGATATCAAACACTTGAATGCCAGAGATCCTGCCCAGCAAAGCTTTTGCAGCCTGGGGGAAAAGACCCGTAAATTTTAACAGCTGTGATGACAGGAATCAGCCACAGTTGCTGTGGACACCAAGAGTGGCCATAATTTAGGGAGGGGAGCACCCCAGGGGCTGACTCTGGGGTGAGCACACTGAGATTAAAAGGTGCTAGGTGTTCCAGGCAGAGGGAGGTGAGAGAAGGGACGATGCTTTGCCCAGACCTGCACTCTCGTGCAAATGAGACGTCATGCCTGAAAATCCCACTTCTGCCCCTGCTTTTCAGAAATGTCAGCAAAGAGCAGGCTGTGTGCCCCCTCCCTTGGACACTCAGGTGTGGGGGAGCGCTGTTCCTTTACCACAGGTGCTGTAGAAACAAACCATGGTGAAGAAGCTAAAACTGAAAGACCTCAACGAGGTCACGTAAGGAAATTTACCCTGGGACAAAATGCCATGGAGACTCAGTGGCAGGCCGGGACCCTGCCATCAGGCGCCTCTGGGACTGAATCCCATTACCTCTAAGTAGTAGTTTGTGGCCTTGTGCCTCAATGTTTTCATCCGTAAAATAGGGATAATCGGAGTATTTACCTAGCTGGGTTATTGTGGGCATTAACACGTGAAGCATTTAGACATCTTGCTTATGCAGCTGCTACATAAATGCTAGCTATTATCGTTAGCAATAGGACTGATAACAATGACGGAAAAAATGGGGGTGGGGGTGGAGAAGCAATTGCAGAAGGGTCCCAGAGCTCAGAGATGGGAAGAGGCTTGGGTGTGGGTAAGTGAGGAAGGGAAAGTTGGAGGGACTGTAACCACACCCTCTGAAAGGGCAAAAACTTTGGAATGAGAGGACCTTTGATGGGACTTCTGGGCAGAACTGCCTGTCATACAACCTTTGTTGACCTCAATTTCCCCGACTGTAAAGAAGGAATACTGTGTCCCACATACTTCTCTCCCCACCTCTAAAGAAGGGGTGCTTCTCAGGTCTCCAGCCTACACTCTACACACTCTCTTCTCGGCACCCATACCCACACCCACAGCTTCAGGTCTCTCCATGCTGGTGCCTCATGCTCCCACCTTGAGCCTGGTCCTCCTTCTCAACCTCCAGGCCCAGGTAGAAAGTGCCCACTAGGTATCTCCACATGGATACCTCAGGCACCTGCAAACTCCCTGTCAGTGACTGAACTCATCATGGCCCTGAATCTCAGTGAAAGTTTCCATGGTCCACTCAGCAGAAACCAGTGTGTGACCCCTGACTCCACCGCCCCCCAATGTCCATCAGCCGTGTTCTTGTGCTAATAAATATGGCCCCAGTACAGCTACTTCTCTGACGTCATTTCACTCGTTTCCACAATCCAGGACCTCTCCTCTCCTGGACTCTGGCAACAACTTCATCACTTGTCAGCCTAGAACATTTCACTCACTCCTGCTTGCCTAGCTCTTCCTCATCCTTCGGGTTTCTCCTTAAAGGTTACTCCCTTTAAAAAGCCTTCCTCCACCACACACTGAGTGTTCCTAGTCGACTTAACCAGCCATCTGTACTTGCTAATAAGGTCCTGTACCTCTACTGAGGTCCACTGCTAAACTCAAAGTTCTAGGAGGTCAGGGACTGAGTTTCTTCTGTTTACCACTGTCTTGAGCAGCTAAGAGCAGAATAAAGGCCAGGAGCTGAAAATGCCTGCTGAACGTTGCCAACAACCTTACGTGGTTTGCAGTCACACTTAGCTCCTCAACTCACATTTCCCCAAAGCTCTTCTACAAAACAGCTGCTCCTCTTGTTCCCTTTTGGGATGGCACCCACAGCAGCACCACACTTTGGACAGTGGGGAGAAACTATGGAAACCGTTTCAAAATCCTGACAGCAATTTAAATAGAAGCCTGGCTGGATTCAGGTGGGTAGCCGTCTTCAGTGCTGAGCATCCTCAGCTGAATACTCCTGTTTGGAAGTTGGCTGGAAAGCAGTGGGAGTTGGGGGAAGAAAGGGCCAATACATTTTACAAGGAGCAGAAACAGCACCACAGTCTGAATGAAAGGCTTGCTTGGAGTGGTTGGGAGTGGAGGAACAGTGGGGCTTTTTCTAACCTGTGTGGGACCCCAGAGCATTCATACCCCAGGCTTTCCCTTTTCTATGTGGGCAGAATCAAAATCAAGGCTCCCTTTTCATTTCCCCACGTTGTCACTGTGAGCACCTACACAAAGGGAGGCTGGCGTCTCAGCTGAGTGCTCCACACTCTGTCCTGCTCGGTGCAAACCCATAATCAGAAGTGCTGTGTGAACGCGCGGATTTCACTGGTTCAGAATAGCTTCAGTGTTTTAATAAACCTAGCTGACTTCATTCGGGGAAGGCAATGGCACCCCACCCCAGTACTCTTGCCTGGAAAATCCAATGGACGGAGGAGCCTGGTAGGCTACAGTCCATGGGGTCGCTAACAGTCGGACAGACTGAGCGACTTCACTTTCACTTTTCTCTTTCATGCATTGGAGAAGGAAATGGCAACCCACTCCAGTATTCTTGCCTGGAGAATCCCAGGGACGGTGGAGCCTGGTGGGCTGCCGTCTATGGGGTCGCACAGAGTCGGACATGACTGAAGTGACTTAGCAGCAGCGGCAGCAGCTGACTTCATTTCCCTTCAGCCTGAATTACTCTAAAAAAAAAAAAAAAAAGTATTTGTGTGTTTGTGCATCTGAGCAGGCGTGCGTGTGTTATATAATGTTTGAAAAAGTACTAACACTATTCTGAAAACGTTCCCCCACAAAACACCATTTTTTTCCAATTGTAAAATACATGCTCTTTGTGAAAAATCTAGAAGTACACAAAGCTGTAAAAGAAATAATCACAAGCAACAATTATTTGGTCTATTTCTTATCAGGTTTCTTTCTATGCACAAAAGTTTGAAATCCCCCCGCCACCCTTAACGTAATGTCCTATTATCTTTCGTTATTAAAGAAACTTATTTTTTCTTTTTATTCAAATATTACAGCTTCATTGGAGAAATGCTGAAAAGGAAAAAGAAAATTAAAATCATTTGCAATTGCCATCAAGAAGCAATGTTAATAGTTGGTTATTTGTCTTTTCAATTTCTTTTCTAGGTATGTATTTTGGGGAAAAGACCATTAAATGCACCAGGATACTCCTTTATTGGATGCAGCATGGCTCATGTGAGCATCTCCTTTTGTTGAGCATTAAGATTACCTTCGATCAATTCTGGTATGATAAGTGTTCTTCACAACAGTACTTTACATTTTTTTTTTCTCAGAAAAATTATTTCTACAATTAATTTCACACATTCAGTTCTTAAGAGAGAAAACAGAAATGAAGGGAACAGGGAAAAAAGCAATACGTAATTTTTGCTTAAGAGTCCATGCCATTTTAAATACATCTGTTCTTCAAACAGAAGAGAACTCTTACATAGAGGAATGGGGACACAACTATTCTAAAATGCCGGACATATATTTTAAAGTATAATTTTAAAAGGAGCAGTTGATTTCAAGTTTTTGGAAGACAAAATCCAGGGCCAAATCTTCTATGAGTCTGAGCAATAGCTTAAAATAACTTTGCATCCACATGTCAGAACATCTACCACTCTTAAAATGAAAAAGAAAACCCAAACAAACAAACAAACACAGAAAAACAAAACAAAAAAACTGGCCAGAAGAAATAAACAAAAAGGTTCTACTTCTGAAGCAATACCCAAGGAATATACAATAAAAAATTGTTGGGTCAGTGATAAGGGCACAGACATCATTACATGTTTAAGGAAAACAATAAGAACAGTGTTGACATCTACACAAGCATGCCAGAAATTCTCCCGTTCTGGTATATGACCTGGTAGAGCCTGGAAAGGCAGGAAGGATGTGGTCTAGACACTTACGCTATGATTATTTCGAAAAGATCCATCGCCCTGCTCAGAGATCAGGCTTGGAGCCTGGTGTGTGTCTTTTATTTTTATGCAACCCAAGTACAAATGACTAAACAAAAGGGAAACCATATGTTAAAAAAAAAAGTCAGCTACCCCTCTGGGGCCTATCTTCATAGAAAAATATAATCAATGGGTCCTAGGGATTTCATCATTTCTTCAAAAAATATCCTGTGTTTATTATCATAATTTACAAATCATCTTTAACACCAATACCTCATTTGTTAACAACCTCATATAGCAGAAAAGGGCAGGTATTATCACCAAAAAACTGAGGTTCAGATATTAAATGATTTTCCCAAAGCCAGATTACTAGAAAGCGATGGAGTAATCACAAAGCTAGGCCCTCTCCTAGTCTAATGATCATCCCAGGCACACCATGTTCACCGGTCCAGATTTTCCAGAGGAAAGAAACCCTTCAGTATCCTCTCAAAGGGCTGGACAGTGCTCCTTCCAACCTGGGCCCTGGCAGGCACTGGAGCAAGGGCAAGGGAAAAAGTGTTCACAGGTGTTCATCTCAGACTTTGCCTGAGTTGCTGTAACAAAATTGTTCAATTATTAGGGAGGAGGTGAAGAGAAAAGATGTATCTGAGTTTATACATTAACTGCATTTAATATTCTTGAGAATTTAATACATGATGAAATAGACTCAAAGGTTAAGTGACTAGTTAGGCCAAGGGAACTTACTGAATTCTGTCCACAGAATCTGAGTGGATATCATCATTCCTTCATTTCAATGACAGTAATACATCTGGGTGGTGACAGAGTCACAGAATCTGGCTGTTAAGGGCCTGAAATCTGTCTTTCAGTGGGAGGTGGGGGTAGATTTGAGATGGGGTAGGGTACAGGGAGGAGGTGTCTCTGATTCCCCAATCTGGCTAGGAAATGAGTTCCTTTCTTCATCATAGGCTTTATCCTGAGGCTTCAGTAGGGCTTTGGTTTGGAGAAAACCTTCTAGGTTCAGGCCTGGGCTGCTGCTTTATTAGGGCCTTTACCGTCCCTGAAAGCTTACTGAACAGGGTTTTCCAGACCTCCCTTGCACACGGCAGTCCCTTCGGTGCTCACATCCCTGCTGTGAGTGCAAGCAACACACGAATCTTCCTTACCTCTCTCATAGGAATTGAATCACACCAAATGGCAAGCAAGCCCGAATGCAAAGAGCAATGTAATCCAGCTTGCCCCACTAATGTCTAACCTCCAGAAGTACAAAAATGGATTTATACAAAGTGACAGAACAAGGCAGAACTCAGGGACCTGGATCAGCCTGGGTCATGACCTCTGCCTTCAACTATGTCATTAAATCTGAAATGTGTCCAACCACGATCGTGAATGAGAAGACCCCCGCAAGAGCTGCAGGGATGCTACAGTTCAGGGCTGCTGTGCTGGACCCATGGAGGCTCCTACAGCTCACACCGTGGTGAAGTCAGGACAGGCAAAGGCGCCACTCAACGGAAGCACCACACCAGGGACAGCGGGAGACTCAGCTTCAAACTTACGGTGGTCTGCTGGGAAGCAGGCCGGGGTGGGAGCGTGAAAGGTTTCAGACTGACCACCAGTAATGCTGGGCAGTAGGGCCTGACTCAAAGAATGGTTACACAGCTGCTTGCAGGTCACACGCCCCCAACCATGATCAGGGCTCCAAGACTGTGGCATCCTTTTATGTACCCACAGTAACCACCAGCATTGCTTTCTTAGATGACAAATAACAATGAAGGGTCAAGTAAGTTGCTCTGATGGGAGACAGCTTGGTCATCCACAAAGGCAGAATTCTTCCCTCCCACCCAAGCCCCAGAGTCGGCTCTTGGCCAGTGGAGCACTGAGAGGCGGGGTGCAAGGAAAAAGTGCTCTAGAGTGGAAACTGGAAAACACGCATCTCCTCCTCTGTCTGCCGTGGACCAGCTCCCTTAAACTGGGCAGGCAACCCTCCTCGTCTGGGCTGTGATTCCTTATTTATAATAAAATGACGGGGTAGCAGGTACCACTATGGTCCTCTGACATCAAATCTTCAGTGTTTTCTGGATGCCATGAAATTACCTAAAGAAGCTTGTTTGCTGCAAATGTAAATGAAAGAAAAGAAGGAAAAGAAAGAAGTGAAAGCAGGAGAGTCACATCAACTTGAAACTCTCTTTGGTCATAAGAATAGCAAAGCAATGAGTTCAGATAGTTTAGGAGGAAAAGAAAAGTACAAACTGCAAAACAGGAAATCCATTCTTGGCTGGCTGTCAAAGAGCCATGAGTCGGTGAAAATTTAGATCCATTTTCATTTTTAATTTCTTAAATCTAATATAGTCCCCAAGTTACTGAAGTATTGAGATGCCCACTACTAAAACACACAACGTTGTCCCCGTCGCAGGCTCCTTCACCACTTGACTGGGAATGGTACAAGGAGCTGCTGGTTCTGGTTTGTCCCTGTGGCTGGTACTGCCCCTCTACCTGCTCAGCATCACGACTATGTGTTTATGGACAATGGTGGAACACGGCCTTGATCTCTAGTTCTAGGTATACCAACCTTACCTCCCAGCAGCCTTCCAGCTCTTGAATTTGCAGGGACCCAATATCCACTTCTTTCACTCCTCCAGTGGTTACAGCAAGCACTGAGATGTTTATTGGATCGTCGAGAAATGTACTTACCAGATTCTTCAGTCATCTCAAACTACACAACCAGGTTGATCCATCCAAGCTAAATTTGGAAGTACAAAATCATTTTTCAAAAAGATCTTATCTAGAGACAGAAATGAGCTTATTTAACAAACACCAAAACCAGGTTTCCATAGAAAGCAGAAAAATAATTTATTTCAACAGATGGCAGAAATAAGAAATTCAACCTGAAAATACTTTGGTATAATTCTGTGGGTCAGATTTTCCCTGGAAAACATGTTCTCCTGGAGAACATGCCCCACTGGAGACTTATTGTCATGTAACAGTTTTTTAAACACTCCGCTGATTCTCATGTTGTGAGCAGGCAGGAGCCATCTTCAAATCCATCAGTTCCAAGGAGAGAGTAACATTATTTCTCAGAAGACCAGCACTTTCCATCTCGGAAGAGTACATAAAGATTTTACAGAGGCAGCACAGTTTAGCTTAAAGAGGCACATCATTCAAAGTGTAAAAAAGGTGACAGGAAAAAAATACTGCATTGTAGAAAAAGATATGCAAATGTAGGTGAATGTTTAAGGCAGTTGATGGCCGCAGTGGGAACGTCAAGGAGGTGGTCTGGGTATGGAGGTGATTTTACATCTAGAGGAGTTCTCTCCGTGACCTGCAAAACAAAACCATTCCAGTAACTGGGCCTTTCCACCATCCTCAGGAGAGCAAAAGGGTAACACCGAGAAAGCCAACCAGGCTAATCATTTCAAATATTGTTTTGGCCAAAAGGTCTGTTCATGTTTTTCTGTAAGATGGTGTGGAAAAATCCAAACAAACTTTTTGGTCAACCCTACATACAGGTGCTCCATAAACGCCTGAATGAAAGTGGGCTTAGTTAAAACACAAGGTTCCGGCAGGGCTGTGACAAGAAGTCCAGTTACCAAGGACAACGCTAAGCCAAGCAGCCCAAGTCCTGGTTAACAGTGCTGAAGAAAACAGGCAGAGCGGAGGGGACTGAAACCAACTGCAGTGAGGTCTGGCAAGTTCACTTGGCCTTCAAGATCCTGTATCTGCACTTCTCTGACAACAAGGAAGCCAGGCTCCCACAGGTGGGCAGGCTCGTGCCGATGTCAGACTCCTCAACAGCAGGCTGCTTGGTACTAGAGATGGCTCACCATTCTTGCCACCCCAAGTGTAGGTGACAACGGGGAATTTTTCTAGAAGTTTAAAGCTGCAACACCACCTTTGCAGAGCTAGCAAGCATTTAAAATAGGTATCTTCACATAGTGGTCTCATAAACTCCTTCACATAAAGCTGATTTTATAATGTTTTATAAATAAAGTCACATATGCTTACTTTTGAAATTTAAAAAAAAAAGAAAAGAAAATTAAACAAATAGTGTCTTTAAGAGGTAATTTCCACACAAGCACTGAGTTAGTGGGAAAAGAAGCTGTTTATTTAGATAAACCTAGAACAAGAGGTTTATTTAGGTGCAGGTGGAGTGAGGGACTAGTTAAAATTCAGATGAGGTGTGGTTGTGGCAGGCAAATCTGACAAAGATTGAAGGCTGAAAAACCCATAGGTAGACCAGATGGGCTCTTGAGATTTTCCAAACCAGTGGGCACATCCAGGAGAGTCCACAGTGCCGGGTGATTAAACGGTAGGTTTCCCAAAGCCCCGGGGCCAAGGTGCCTGGAAGCAGATACGAGACTGCTGCTGAGTCTTCCTGGAGCACACTGGGTAGGCCAGCTGTCCTGGAGGGTGGAAAGCACCAGACTGCTGGGGGCCCGCTGGGGCAGGACACTGAAAACTGTTAGCTGAAGATGTAACTAGAGGGCTTTTTTTTTTTTTTTTTTTTTTAACCATGTATTAAGGAAAACAACCAGAGCAGGCCAGGTAGGGGTAATGGCCAGAGCTCCCAGTTTCTTCCTCGGCTTCCTAACACCTTGGGTGCGTGCTCGGCCACCCAGTAGGTCCGACTCTGCAAACCCGTGAACTGTAGCCAGCCAGGCTCCTTTGTCCATGTGACTTCCCAGACAAGAATACTGGAGTGGTTGCCATTTCCTCCTCCAGCGGATCTTGCTGATCCAGGGACTGGACCCTCATCTCCTGCACTGGGCAGATGGATTCTTTACCGCTGAGTCATGAGGGAAGGCCTTCAGAAAAACTTTCCTCTAATCTGATACCGTTTTCTCTTCTACTTAAGCCAGCGGAAAAGCCCTCTTCATAGATCTGAGTTTCAGGCAGATTATTAATTTTTCTTGAAAATATTTGAAGTAGTGAAATCAGATTGCGTGTGTGTGTTAATTTCTATGAAGCGCATACTGTGAGACTTCCTCATTGTTTAGACCCTTCTGGGCAAATGAACAACCACAAAAGAGGAAAACGAGTCTTCACTTTTGAAAAACCACATAGAGAGGGGATGATTTTCCCTCAAGCTCAGCGATACCAGTTTAAGATCAATGTGAGTGAGCATTATGTTCAGTGGCACAGACTTGTGGTCTGATTTTGGAGTGAATTAAAGAAGCATATATTCTAATCGTCTCTCTGATATGAAACAGCCATTTTGGGGAACTTGACCAAAGGGTCCATGTTCTTATTTTGTAAAATAAAGGAATCACAAGGCTACTTTCAGCTAAGATTGAGAATGAAGACAACAGAAAAATATTAAGGCTAGAACCAAGAAATCTGTTCAGAGAAGATGAGTGAATATATTTTTTTAAACAAAGAATAGATATCATTTTTATCTTTTTCATTTCAGATAAATTCACAAAATAATTCCTTCTTTACTATAATGTGTAATGTATGTATTTATTGTAGGAGATTGACTACAAGAGGGATTTAACCAAACTAAAGGCATGAGTGCTTCACAATTCAAGGCAATGCACTGAATGGATGGCAAAACCGCCAGAGGCAAACACACTTAGGACAGAAGAGATCACTGTGAAGCCACTGTGGCCAGGAGACACGGTGAAAGGGTCTGCAAGCTGGACTCTCAAAGAGAAAACACCAGAAAGAATGAGGAGAACGGGTGAGTGGGGCCAAGCCACCAGGAATGCTCACCGAATCGTGTGCTTACTGACTTGCCTTCTGAATTAGTGAAGGGCATAGTAAGAGGCAGGAAAAGCTAAGGAAAGCTAATTATCTTGAGAATACAAAAACAGTGTGGCTAGAGCCAGTAGGTCACTGAGGAAAGTTGTGAAAAGAGAGGCTGTGAAGGTGGTTTGAGGGCAGATGTGGCAGGCCTCAACCGCTGAGTGAGAAAATGGGACAGAATCTGCAGAGCAGTCATTCTTATCTTCTGTGGTGCATGGGACCTTCCATGACCCCGACAAGCTGTGCTTACAAAATGTAACACACAGCATTCCAAACAGCATGTACCCATTAGACTCAGGGACCTCATGATTTACAAAAAAGCCCTACGGTAGCTCATACAGAACTACGGAGTTTCTGGGGCAAGCAGTGATGTGTTCCAGGAAGTGTTGCATCAGGAAGATAAACAAGGTAGTGGTTGGTAGATATCCCGAGTACAGAGGCATCCACTGCAGTAATTCAGAGTTGCAGTGATCAGTTCAGAAATTAGGGTCCCAGAAAGAGAAACAATGAATAGACAGGCAGACACGTGGTGAAACAGGCTCAAATGGATTCAAGGAAGAGAAAGGAGAAAGAAGCAATCGAATGGGTTCTGACCCTAAGTGACAGGAAGACTATGACAGGCTTAACCATCAAGCACCTTGCACCATTTAAACTTTTCACAAGTATGGCTTAATTCCAACCTCTCAATAGATCGCGAACCCCTTTAGAGCCCACAGATTCTCCTGAAATCCTCACTCACAGTGGATCACGGTGTTATTCACCTCGTGATACTCAAATATTTTTGGAATGCATAAGAAAGCAGTTCCTGAGAGGGCAGAGGCCTAATAACCAATACTCTATTCCTCTCTGGTCCAGATTTTGTAATAAAATAGAATGCCTGCCCTTTTTGGAATGCGGTAAACTATACAGACTCATCTAAATGTATTACCATGATGTGGTTAACTAACTAACTTATAGAACAGTGGTCTGAAGCCACTCTGAGAAGACTCTGCACAAGTATCACATCCCCAAAGCTGCAGGAAAATGCTGTTCAGTCAGTAAGTCATGCCTGACTCTGTGACCCCATGGACACGTCAGGCTTCCTTGTCCCTCACCATCTCCCAGAGCTTGTTCAAACTTATGTCCATTGAGTCAGTGATGCCATCCAACCATCTCATCCTCTGTTGCCCCCTTCACCTCCTGCCTTTAGTCTTTCTCAGCATCAGGGTCTTTTCCAGTGAGTCGGCTTTTCGCATCAGGTGGCCAAAGTATTGGAGCTTCAGCTTCAGCATCAGTTCCTCCAGTGAGTATTCAGGGTTGATTTCCTTTAGGGTGGACTGATTTGATCTCCTTGCTGTCCAAGGGACTCTCAAGGGTCTTCTCCAACACCACAATTTTGTAGGAAAATAGGACAGTGGAAAAATAGCAAACTTGATTTGACAGCAATAAGTATCTCATGGACCGAGGCTCTAGAGGCACAGCCTCGACTGGCAGGGGGCAGAGATGGACTGAGGATTGTTCTTAGAAGTACTGGGCAAGATTTCCAGCCAAGAAACATAATGTGGTATAACTCAGTCTATCAACATATCAAAGCAAATTATGGCAATTAAAGTGTTTAAAGTAACAAAGGACTGGCTGGCTCTTTGTAAGTGTCCTGTCTGCGATCAATTCAATTTCATCTGTATAAAATCATTTGATAGCTTCCATGACTGTTCCGCATTTTTCTCCGTTGAATACCATGGCTGGCTTACACCTCCTACTGTCCAAATCTGGCCTCTTAAAGAGTCACGTACAGAACTGAATACTTTTCCTTACCAGGTAAGGACAAGTCTAAATCTGGTTTCTGCCCTCCTTTATCATCCCAGATGTGTTCAAAGTTCTAAAGGATTTTATTTAGCTCATTGTTTGTTTACCAGAGAAAAGTGAGGTCCTGTCTTAAGGGTTTCGTTTGCTCAATGCTAGGCAGAGATCAGATCTCCTGATGTGATAACTCCAAATGCCTAGAGCTGTGGTGCTATCACAATCACTCCCTTAGACATGAGGTCAGCACGATCCGGCGCGCACGGCCAGGGCTGCCTGGTGAGCTCTGTTTCCTGGCATTCTGCTTTCAAAGGAACAAACTGTAACCTAAGGGTTTCAAGCAGTCTTAGTCTGTGCTGTGAACCAGAGTATAAGTGTTAGGAATTCATCCACCCGCTTACCCAAAAGAAGGGGTAAATGAAACAGATCCCCACACACAGTGTTATGCAGGGTTGCTGCTGCTGCTGCTAAGTCACTTCAGTTGTGTCTGACTCTGTGCAACCCCACAGACGGCAGCCCACCAGGCTCCCCCGTCCCTGGGATTCTCCAGGTAAGAACACTGGAGTGGGTTGCCATTTCCTTCTCCAACACATGAAAGTAAGAAGTTAAAGTCGCTCAGTCGTGTCCGACTCCTAGAAACCCCATGGACTGCAGCCCACCAGGCCCCTCTTGTCCATGGGATTTTCCAGGCAAGAGTACTGGAGTGGGTTGCCATTGCCTTCTCCGTTTATTCAGGGTAGAAGGGCCCAATTTACGTATGGTAAGAGGTGAAAATGAGGCTCAAAGGAAGGTAAGTGATGGTCTCCACTAGAACAAGATCCCACTCTGAGGCCTGAGGTTCTCAGCTTTAAACCCCAATCAATATCCTCATAGTCAGTATAGCTAAGAGGAAGGAGAGAAAATACAACTTGATGGAAAAAAACAAAAAAGGCAGGATACACACACTCACACTCTCTCAAAATCTAATTAAAAGGGAATTAAAACCCCTATGGGCAGACAAAACTCTAAGGGGAAAAAAAAAAGTTGCCTACCTATCAGAATGGCAAAAATTCAAGCTATGAGGAAATGGGCACTCTCACACATTGTTGGTGGGAATGTAAAAATAGTACAGTCCCAACAGAAGGGAATATAGTAAGATCTAGAGGAAGAATTTATATTTTTAACTCAGAGATTCTATTTTCAAGGACTCTAATCCAAAGATTACTGATAAAAACACAAAAATACAAAATACATGTAGGATGGCACTGCGGCTTTATCATCAATAATAACAAAAGACTNAAAAAAAAAAAGTTGCCTACCTATCAGAATGGCAAAAATTCAAGCTATGAGGAAATGGGCACTCTCACACATTGTTGGTGGGAATGTAAAAATAGTACAGTCCCAACAGAAGGGAATATAGTAAGATCTAGAGGAAGAATTTATATTTTTAACTCAGAGATTCTATTTTCAAGGACTCTAATCCAAAGATTACTGATAAAAACACAAAAATACAAAATACATGTAGGATGGCACTGCGGCTTTATCATCAATAATAACAAAAGACTGGAAATAATCCAAAGGGATATTAATGGCTATACAAAGAATGGAGGAAGATCTCTATACATTGATAGGAGGAGCAATCTCTGGGATATATTTTTCAGTGAAAACAGTAAGGTACAGAACAGCACATGTAATATGATGTCTCCCCTGTAACACCTGTGTATGTCAAGGGAGGATGGACATGCATGCCTACATATACATATGTATATGATTATCTCTGCACTATGAAACACTGCAAGGATAGAGCCTTCTATGAATATATCTTATTTATAATTTTTACTCTGGAAATGTTCTACGTATTCCCAAAAAAGTAGCAAATAAAAAAGAAAAAATTGCTATAAACTGAACACAAAATAAATCATTTAAATCTAATTGCATATTGAAATGATACCCACCAGAGGAAATAATTATTTCAAGTAATCTCAGCAAATAGCAACGGCACCCCACTCCAGTACTCTTGCCTGGAAAATCCCATGGATGGAGGAGCCTGGTGGGCTGCAGTCCATGGGGTCACTATGAGTCAGACACGACTAAGTGACTTCACTTCCACGTTTCATTTTCATGCATTGGAGAAGGAAATGGCAACCCACTCCAGTGTTCTTGCCTGGAGAATCCCAGGGACGGGGGAGCTTGGTGGGCTGCCATCTGTGGGGTCACACAGAGTCGGACACGACTGAAGCGACTTAGCAGCAGCAAATAGCATTTTGTTTTTCAAACAAAGCAGCAAAGAAATTCTACACTGCATTTGATAACCTTATAGTCAGTAGATATATTGATGTTATTTAAAAAATACTTTATATTACTTAATTACCACTCTGATTACCCTATAACATATAGTTTAATATGTCCTATAAGGGCTTCCCTAGTGGCTCAGAGGTTAAAGCGTCTGCCTGCAATGCGGGAGACCTGGGCTCGATCCCTGGGTCGGGAAGTTCCCTTGGAGAAGGAAATGGCAACCCACTCCAATATTCTTGCCTGGAGAATCCCAAGGACGGAGGAGCCTGGTGGGCTTCAGTTCACGGGGTCGCAAAGAGTCGGACACGACTGAGCGACTTCACTCACTCACTCATGTCCTATAAAACACAGGATAATCCTATCTGTCCTATATCATCTGGATAATCAAAGTCAGTAAGTTAGTCTTCAGGAGCCAACATTTTCAGCATATCTGAATGATATTCAAGTATAAAACCAAAGAAGTCAAATAAAAACCCTGTAATGTTACACGTGAATTAGAAATACCAACATAAACTTGTGTTTGTTTGTTTTTTTTAATAAAAATGTGTACTTTCTGGCTTTGTCCATGGTAAAGACTTAGAAGCAACAACCCACCCTACCAGAAGTGAATGCGCCCAGCAATCAGATGGTTTGAAATACTACTTCCACTAGGGCGAAAAAAGGGTCAACTAAGCTTGAGGACTGACTCATGAACCAGGGATCCTTTCAGTCAGAAATTTAGAAAGCAACTGGAGGGAAAGCTGACTCCAGGTGAAGAAACAGAGAAGAGAGGTCTGGCACACCTTGATGTTGCCAGAAAAAGAACTACCCAAGGCTAACAGCACAAGGACACAGAAGCTAGTCCAGACAGGCACCCTTACGGCCAAAGAAAGAACTGAATCGAAGGATAAAAGTGAGCAATTGATTAAAACTGAAAAGGAGAGAATAGAAAACCTCACTGCACTCCCTGGAAGCAACTTGGGCACCAACATCTTACTCTGAAAATTAAAAGAAAAAACTGAATTATATCCTGCTTTTCTTATCTGATCTATATTTTAAGGTTACTAAATAACCCTAGTCGATGAAGAAAAGTTTGTTTTCATAGAAATCTTTCACCTACTCAAATATGTGAGTAATGAAAGAAGTAAAAAATTTCCATTTTTCAATTTCTACTGCAATGCAGGCTAAGATCATCAATGGATAAAAATTACCGGATAAAGGTTGACAGAGACCTCTTCACCTGGAGGGATCAGAATCCAGCACCTTGGCATCACTAAAGACCAGAGAGCCAAGTGTGTCTCCTGATATAAGGCAGTATGAAGTTCACAGAACCATTTAAGTATGCTTACCAAAAAAGCTGAACCTGAATCGAGGGAAGCAGTTAGCACTAACCTCCATTTAACAAAATGGAGATGGAGGAACAAATGAAATGACGAGTTTTCTGACCCTTGACCAGTGAGTAAATCTTTCCACTACACCACTCCTCACTTCTCTGATGCTCAGGAAACCCGCAGTTTTAAGACCAATTTTCAAAAGGCATCTCTCTCTCTCTGCCAAAGCATTCAGAGACACCCTTCATCTAAAATCTGTCTGCCACTTCAAGTTGCTGAATCTCGAAAGACCAAGTATAAATAGTCATGTTCTTGATCTGTGCCCGAAAGACCATATGCAAAAGTAATTTAAGAATATTCTGGGTAAGAATGCAATTTTTAAAAGTCTTGTGGATAAATCCTTTGGTGGAGTGAATGGCCTAAGTTCTGTTTCTGCTATTCAGCTGTGTGTGCTTTCAGAGCAGCCTGCCCTTGCCGAGTGTTAAAAGAAGAAAAAGTCCAGACAGACTCTAGCTGACCCACTGACAACACTGATGGGAAAGGTCAAGGGCATAGTCACCTCAATGACTGAGTACCAGTGAGCAGGTCTTCTTCCTCAAGGCCAATGATACTTGAGGTACCAGATGGTTTCATTTTTCAACTGTGGTCCAAAGAGAGGGTTGAGTTGGGCCAGAATTGCAATCAGCCAACTAAAAAATAATGGGGAAGGAAGCACACAAAAAGTGGTGAAGGACCATTGTAAGTTAGGACGAGGAGAGTGCTTTGGTAGAATTTAAATCTATTCTGATCAGATCAAAGTTTCAATACATTTAAAGTTCATAAAACACATCATGTTTAATGGAAGCATATCTTATTTAAAAAAAAGGCTTCACAGACCAAACACTGTCTTCATTTTGATACATTATTGACAAACCAATGAAGCTTCATCATAGCATGCCTCTGATCTTTTCACTCATATTCTTAATTCCCTTTCCAAGTATTCAACATCTCCTGAACTCATATGACACTGCCATTCAACAGTGTTTTTGCCTAATCTCAGTTTATCAAAATCACAGCTTCTGGGTTCAGGAAAAATCAGTTTACTTTATCCATTCTCCAAATGCTAAGACCCAGACCCACAACCAGTACGACACACCCATATTTTTACATCTTTTATTCATGTATTTGCTGACTGCCCTGGATCTTCGCTGCTGCGAGTGGGGGCTGCTCTCCAGTGGGGCGCGCAGCCTCTCATCGCAGCGGCTTCTCGACTTGCAGAGAACAGGCTCGCAGGCACAAGGGCTTCAATGGTTGCAGCTCACAGGCTTAGCTGCCCCGTGGCATGTGGGATCTGCCCAGACCAGGGATCGAACCTGTGTCCCCTGCACTGGCAGGCGATTCTTAACCACTGGACTACCAGAGAAGTCCAATACACCCATTTTTACTGGTACAGCCAGGGTTAAATTTCAGCCCACCATCTCCCAATTAGAATGTATCACTTGAGCACCTCTTCTCTCATTACCATCACCACTAACATGTGTTACGTATTTGTGGGGCCCCAGTGGAGCTGAACCAAATGGACATCTAATTGCCCTTGCTTACTTCAGATCTAAAGTAATAAGGTATTCCTCTGTATCACAGACTCGATTATGGAGGATGTATGATGGTGTTACATCCTTACTTCAGGGTTAGAAGTGAAAAACAGCACAGAGCCCAAAACGAACTTTAAAGTTTTCTACCATTCACAAAGTTCTGAATAAATGGTTTTCTATCTGATACAGGAACCCACATACCAAATGAAATGTGAAAATCACTGAACTCAGACCAAAGCAAAGAACAAAAAGAAAGACAGTAAATCATACATCTGAAAAGGGGCTAATATCAAAAATATATAAAGAACTCATACAACTCAACAGAAAGACAGCAAGCTAACGTCTGGCCATTCAAACCATTCCATGGTTTACTTCATTAAACAAATATGTAAGGAGGCCTCAGCACACACAAGAAGAAAATGAAATGGCACCGCCCTCGCAAAGCTTACAGAATACAGCATCAGGAAGGAAACATAGGGAGGCGAAGGAGTAGAGAACAATGGAGGTAGTGCTCCTGCGACGGGATGCGCAGGAAGGCCTTTCCAAGAAGGTACTGCTAGAGGGGAGCCCAGAATGAAGCAGAACACACAGTGCCTTTAATTCCTATTCAAAACACGTGAGTTTTTATTTAGATTAGAAATAAATTGCTCTCATTTACAGGGAGGGTGTCTGGTACCCAAGCCCAGACTCTATCTGCTACAGATCCTAGAGGATGGATTTCAGCATCCTAATCTGACATCACTGTCCTCTCTGTGTGGGATACTAGGAATTGCTTTCTAAGGAAAGTAGATAGCCTGCTACAGCAGTCTCCTTCTACTATTTTAGGCCTTTAAATTCCCCTTGAAGAAAGGAAGTAGCCAAACGCAACCAGGCCACGGTCTGGTTAGATCTCTTTTGTTCCATTTGCTGTAATTTTTAGAACTCTCCCCATCAAAGGATCAATAAGCTGATGCAGATGCCTGACCATCGGACTGCTGAAGAATCTACACACACCAGCTCTAGCAGCTTTACCTACAGCAAGAAAGGAGGTACCAGCCCTCCCCACCTCACTCCAACAGAAAGCGGTTCTGGGACAGGAAATGTGACACCTGAGGACACTGGGCCAAGACAGCTGCCTCAAGCTGACTCACTTTATAAACAAATGTTATTTCAGAGGAGGTTCTCTCATCTGTCCTTAGAACTCCAGTACTCGACACAAACGAAACAGGCAGCCTTGCAGCTGAGGTTTAACATCTCCCTGAGAAACAGCGAGAGGAAGGCACACAGGCACACACACTGGAGAGCCGTGACCACAGTGAACACAAGCGACGCAGAGCTGGCAGTCATGGAAAATTCCACACAGACCCAGGACTTTCCCGACCCCAGCAGGCACTGGGAGCAGACAGTACAGGCAGTGTCCGTCCCTTCAGACAGACCGAAAGGCTGGCCAGCGCTTAGAAACGCTGAATAAAAACATGCTGGAGCCTCGCCTCCGTCTCTTCTCTTTACCAAAAATGTATAATACTTAAGCAAAACAACCATCTCCCAGCACTTTGTACGACGAAGGACAGCAATGCCTCTTGATTCTGACTGCATGTTATAAACAGCCAGAGAGCTTTAAAGAAAAAGTCACGTTCTACTTCACAAACGATCTTTAATTTTCCCACAACACGGTTAAGGAAACTGAGAAGAGAGAGATGATGGGAAGAGAAAGAGGAGACGATCCGCCTGTGGTTGATACTAATTAAGTGGCAGCAGCTCCTGAACGCATCATCAGGTCCGCATGAATGTTCCTGCTACAAAAGTTACCTTCTGAAACACATTACCCGACAGCAGTTCAGAAGGCATCAGTTTAGCTAAATCTAAACTGTCTGGGAGTTAAGGAAACAAAGAATCCATTTGCTAACTATTGGTGAGGTCCACCACTGAGCCTTTGGTACCTGAGGTAGAAAAGAAATATCCAGAAGCAAGCATGAAGTCCCCTCTGCTTGCTCACATCAGTATTCAGAAATGTTTTTGAATTTCATTTTACAGACTATTTTTAATGTCTCAAATCAAGCAAAACAGCTTACTTAAAACAATCACCACCACAACAAACCAAAGTTCAAGAAACAGCCCAGGTCAGTTCATTTGAAATTTCGTGGTGGAATTTTTCCCCCTTGTAACCAGCTGAGTTCTATGCCTGCCCTTCTGGTTACTGCCTGACTTCAGATTTTTCTTTCAAGCTGATAAACACAGTGGAGAACTGGAAGGATTAAAAAAAAAAAAACAACACTCTGAATTGATGGAAGTGGGTGGAGAAAGAACTCATATTCCAATGAATCTACTACTTCATGTGTCCAAGAAAAGAGAACTAAATGTACTCTTCATATCTGTCCAAACTGTTCCACATGTCTCCACAACCTGAAGTCCAGCCTAATAACTAACCTTCTGAGCTTATTTAAACTACCGAGGAAGCGACAGCACGGTAACATCTGGAATGGACCAGAGGTCAAGCTCATCTCCCTCATATTAACAATGAAGAAACTGCGTCCTAGGGAGCTTAATACTCCCATGGTGAACAGGGAAAGAGCTGGAAAAGGAACCCAAGACTTCTGAGTCCCATGATACTGGGCTGCATCCATGGGGCATTACGGATGAAAAACATCAGGCAACTTAGAGTTCCTCTTTTATTCCACAATTCTTTATCAATGCCACGCTCCAATGCCACGCATCCAATCCCAAAGGATGCCAAAAAGGATGCCAAAAGGAATCTCGGTCAAGGGGCCCCGCCCCCACCCCCACCCCCGGGTTCATGAGCTTATGAGAGACAAACCAAGAGCGGTGGCAGAGCCTGCTTTGGAAGAGAGAGGAATAGAGTATTCATCTAGAAACACTCCTGGCCACTTTTCATGAGCTCAGCTCTTGGTCATTAGAATTCTTCAAGCACAAAATATGTTCTCCCCACAGAAAAGGCTATACCGAGCTTGCTCAAAATCCTGCTTTGTTCTTTTGTTCCACATTCAGATAAGAGAACAGGGAACAGAGGAGAGGCATGGCTATTTCCCGGTGACGCACAGGTCAAGCAGACAGAGGCTCAGCTTCCCCGTTGGAAAAGGGGAGCTGGGCTAGGGCTTCCCTTCCGAGGTCCCCGCAGCAAGGGCCCCTTAAGAGGCAGCAGAGATGTGACTTGTCCTGTCTCTACTGAGATGACGTCTGTCAAACACCCTCATTCCAGTCCAATGATATGAATTCTTTCAAGGGCAGTGATGTTATTAGACACTATTAGAAAGCATGGAATTCAGTATTAGATAGGGTTAGATTCAGTTTTAACTACATCAAAAATTAGTGGATGGTCAGGGAACTAGATGCCACGTGCCCGAAACTAAGAGTTCGCAGGCCACAAATAAAGATCCTGTATGTTGCAACTAAGACTAGGTGCAGCCAAATAAATAAATATTAATAAAAATAAGTGGAGTGACTCTAGGCAACTGAGCTTACAACCCCAAGCCTCAGTTTTCCTCTGTGTAAAACGAAGATAATAATCCCTGCCCTAAGATGTTAAGAACCAAAGGAATAATATACGAAAGTGCTCTTGTAGTAGCTGACAAATAGATGTTCAATAAATAATAGTCATTTCTTCTCTTTCTCTGTGAGACAGCTAAAAATGTATTCAAGCCACAGAATGAAATACATCCTATTTTACTCAGGCAGCACTGAGTCATGCTCACCTCCTCCTCCTCTCCCACCCCCACCTCGTCTGCAGGAGGCAGAAGTCTAAGACAGTGCCCCCAAATTCCCACCCCCTTGCATATACACCTGTAGAAACGGGGTGGCGGATATGATGGGAGAACCACTGCCATGATTAGATTATACTCTAAGATACAGCTGCCTTGACAGGGAAAGACAAATACTGTGCATCACCTACAAGTGGAATTTTAAAAATACAACAAACTAGTGAATATAAAGCAGAAACAGACTCACAGATACAGAGAACAAAACAGCAGTTACCAGTGGGAAGAGGGAAGGGGGAGGGGCATTACAAAGGTAGGGAATTAAGAGATACAAACTATTATGTACAAAATTAGCTACAGGGATGTACTGTACAACACAGGGAATATAGTCAATATTTTATAATAACTATAAATGGAACATAACCTTTAAACATTATGAATCACCATGCTGTACACCTGAAACATAATATTATATATACATCCACTATACCTCAAAAAAAAAAAATGATGAAGAAAAGTTTGTTTTCATAGAAATCTTTCACCTACTCAAATATGTGAGTAATGAAAGAAGTAAAAAATTTCCATTTTTCAATTTCTACTGCAATGCAGGCTAAGATCATCAATGGATAAAAATTACCGGATAAAGGTTGACAGAGACCTCTTCACCTGGAGGGATCAGAATCCAGCACCTTGGCATCACTAAAGACCAGAGAGCCAAGTGTGTCTCCTGATATAAGGCAGTATGAAGTTCACAGAACCATTTAAGTATGCTTACCAAAAAAGCTGAACCTGAATCGAGGGAAGCAGTTAGCACTAACCTCCATTTAACAAAATGGAGATGGAGGAACAAATGAAATGACGAGTTTTCTGACCCTTGACCAGTGAGTAAATCTTTCCACTACACCACTCCTCACTTCTCTGATGCTCAGGAAACCCGCAGTTTTAAGACCAATTTTCAAAAGGCATCTCTCTCTCTCTGCCAAAGCATTCAGAGACACCCTTCATCTAAAATCTGTCTGCCACTTCAAGTTGCTGAATCTCGAAAGACCAAGTATAAATAGTCATGTTCTTGATCTGTGCCCGAAAGACCATATGCAAAAGTAATTTAAGAATATTCTGGGTAAGAATGCAATTTTTAAAAGTCTTGTGGATAAATCCTTTGGTGGAGTGAATGGCCTAAGTTCTGTTTCTGCTATTCAGCTGTGTGTGCTTTCAGAGCAGCCTGCCCTTGCCGAGTGTTAAAAGAAGAAAAAGTCCAGACAGACTCTAGCTGACCCACTGACAACACTGATGGGAAAGGTCAAGGGCATAGTCACCTCAATGACTGAGTACCAGTGAGCAGGTCTTCTTCCTCAAGGCCAATGATACTTGAGGTACCAGATGGTTTCATTTTTCAACTGTGGTCCAAAGAGAGGGTTGAGTTGGGCCAGAATTGCAATCAGCCAACTAAAAAATAATGGGGAAGGAAGCACACAAAAAGTGGTGAAGGACCATTGTAAGTTAGGACGAGGAGAGTGCTTTGGTAGAATTTAAATCTATTCTGATCAGATCAAAGTTTCAATACATTTAAAGTTCATAAAACACATCATGTTTAATGGAAGCATATCTTATTTAAAAAAAAGGCTTCACAGACCAAACACTGTCTTCATTTTGATACATTATTGACAAACCAATGAAGCTTCATCATAGCATGCCTCTGATCTTTTCACTCATATTCTTAATTCCCTTTCCAAGTATTCAACATCTCCTGAACTCATATGACACTGCCATTCAACAGTGTTTTTGCCTAATCTCAGTTTATCAAAATCACAGCTTCTGGGTTCAGGAAAAATCAGTTTACTTTATCCATTCTCCAAATGCTAAGACCCAGACCCACAACCAGTACGACACACCCATATTTTTACATCTTTTATTCATGTATTTGCTGACTGCCCTGGATCTTCGCTGCTGCGAGTGGGGGCTGCTCTCCAGTGGGGCGCGCAGCCTCTCATCGCAGCGGCTTCTCGACTTGCAGAGAACAGGCTCGCAGGCACAAGGGCTTCAATGGTTGCAGCTCACAGGCTTAGCTGCCCTGTGGCATGTGGGATCTGCCCAGACCAGGGATCGAACCTGTGTCCCCTGCACTGGCAGGCGATTCTTAACCACTGGACTACCAGAGAAGTCCAATACACCCATTTTTACTGGTACAGCCAGGGTTAAATTTCAGCCCACCATCTCCCAATTAGAATGTATCACTTGAGCACCTCTTCTCTCATTACCATCACCACTAACATGTGTTACGTATTTGTGGGGCCCCAGTGGAGCTGAACCAAATGGACATCTAATTGCCCTTGCTTACTTCAGATCTAAAGTAATAAGGTATTCCTCTGTATCACAGACTCGATTATGGAGGATGTATGATGGTGTTACATCCTTACTTCAGGGTTAGAAGTGAAAAACAGCACAGAGCCCAAAACGAACTTTAAAGTTTTCTTCTACCATTCACAAAGTTCTGAATAAATGGTTTTCTATCTGATACAGGAACCCACATACCCAGTGAAATGTGAAAATCACTGAACTCAGACCAAAGCAAAGAACAAAAAGACAGTAAATCATACATCTGAAAAGGGGCTAATATCAAAAATATATAAAGAACTCATACAACTCAACAGAAAGACAGCAAGCTAACGTCTGGCCATTCAAACCATTCCATGGTTTACTTCATTAAACAAATATGTAAGGAGGCCTCAGCACACACAAGAAGAAAATGAAATGGCACCGCCCTCGCAAAGCTTACAGAATACAGCATCAGGAAGGAAACATAGGGAGGCGAAGGAGTAGAGAACAATGGAGGTAGTGCTCCTGCGACGGGATGCGCAGGAAGGCCTTTCCAAGAAGGTACTGCTAGAGGGGAGCCCAGAATGAAGCAGAACACACAGTGCCTTTAATTCCTATTCAAAACACGTGAGTTTTTATTTAGATTAGAAATAAATTGCTCTCATTTACAGGGAGGGTGTCTGGTACCCAAGCCCAGACTCTATCTGCTACAGATCCTAGAGGATGGATTTCAGCATCCTAATCTGACATCACTGTCCTCTCTGTGTGGGATACTAGGAATTGCTTTCTAAGGAAAGTAGATAGCCTGCTACAGCAGTCTCCTTCTACTATTTTAGGCCTTTAAATTCCCCTTGAAGAAAGGAAGTAGCCAAACGCAACCAGGCCACGGTCTGGTTAGATCTCTTTTGTTCCATTTGCTGTAATTTTTAGAACTCTCCCCATCAAAGGATCAATAAGCTGATGCAGATGCCTGACCATCGGACTGCTGAAGAATCTACACACACCAGCTCTAGCAGCTTTACCTACAGCAAGAAAGGAGGTACCAGCCCTCCCCACCTCACTCCAACAGAAAGCGGTTCTGGGACAGGAAATGTGACACCTGAGGACACTGGGCCAAGACAGCTGCCTCAAGCTGACTCACTTTATAAACAAATGTTATTTCAGAGGAGGTTCTCTCATCTGTCCTTAGAACTCCAGTACTCGACACAAACGAAACAGGCAGCCTTGCAGCTGAGGTTTAACATCTCCCTGAGAAACAGCGAGAGGAAGGCACACAGGCACACACACTGGAGAGCCGTGACCACAGTGAACACAAGCGACGCAGAGCTGGCAGTCATGGAAAATTCCACACAGACCCAGGACTTTCCCGACCCCAGCAGGCACTGGGAGCAGACAGTACAGGCAGTGTCCGTCCCTTCAGACAGACCGAAAGGCTGGCCAGCGCTTAGAAACGCTGAATAAAAACATGCTGGAGCCTCGCCTCCGTCTCTTCTCTTTACCAAAAATGTATAATACTTAAGCAAAACAACCATCTCCCAGCACTTTGTACGACGAAGGACAGCAATGCCTCTTGATTCTGACTGCATGTTATAAACAGCCAGAGAGCTTTAAAGAAAAAGTCACGTTCTACTTCACAAACGATCTTTAATTTTCCCACAACACGGTTAAGGAAACTGAGAAGAGAGAGATGATGGGAAGAGAAAGAGGAGACGATCCGCCTGTGGTTGATACTAATTAAGTGGCAGCAGCTCCTGAACGCATCATCAGGTCCGCATGAATGTTCCTGCTACAAAAGTTACCTTCTGAAACACATTACCCGACAGCAGTTCAGAAGGCATCAGTTTAGCTAAATCTAAACTGTCTGGGAGTTAACGAAACAAAGAATCCATTTGCTAACTATTGGTGAGGTCCACCACTGAGCCTTTGGTACCTGAGGTAGAAAAGAAATATCCAGAAGCAAGCATGAAGTCCCCTCTGCTTGCTCACATCAGTATTCAGAAATGTTTTTGAATTTCATTTTACAGACTATTTTTAATGTCTCAAATCAAGCAAAACAGCTTACTTAAAACAATCACCACCACAACAAACCAAAGTTCAAGAAACAGCCCAGGTCAGTTCATTTGAAATTTCGTGGTGGAATTTTTCCCCCTTGTAACCAGCTGAGTTCTGTGCCTGCCCTTCTGGTTACTGCCTGACTTCAGATTTTTCTTTCAAGCTGATAAACACAGTGGAGAACTGGAAGGATTAAAAAAAAAAAAACAACACTCTGAATTGATGGAAGTGGGTGGAGAAAGAACTCATATTCCAATGAATCTACTACTTCATGTGTCCAAGAAAAGAGAACTAAATGTACTCTTCATATCTGTCCAAACTGTTCCACATGTCTCCACAACCTGAAGTCCAGCCTAATAACTAACCTTCTGAGCTTATTTAAACTACCGAGGAAGCGACAGCACGGTAACATCTGGAATGGACCAGAGGTCAAGCTCATCTCCCTCATATTAACAATGAAGAAACTGCGTCCTAGGGAGCTTAATACTCCCATGGTGAACAGGGAAAGAGCTGGAAAAGGAACCCAAGACTTCTGAGTCCCATGATACTGGGCTGCATCCATGGGGCATTACGGATGAAAAACATCAGGCAACTTAGAGTTCCTCTTTTATTCCACAATTCTTTATCAATGCCACGCTCCAATGCCACGCATCCAATCCCAAAGGATGCCAAAAAGGATGCCAAAAGGAATCTCGGTCAAGGGGCCCCGCCCCCACCCCCACCCCCGGGTTCATGAGCTTATGAGAGACAAACCAAGAGCGGTGGCAGAGCCTGCTTTGGAAGAGAGAGGAATAGAGTATTCATCTAGAAACACTCCTGGCCACTTTTCATGAGCTCAGCTCTTGGTCATTAGAATTCTTCAAGCACAAAATATGTTCTCCCCACAGAAAAGGCTATACCGAGCTTGCTCAAAATCCTGCTTTGTTCTTTTGTTCCACATTCAGATAAGAGAACAGGGAACAGAGGAGAGGCATGGCTATTTCCCGGTGACGCACAGGTCAAGCAGACAGAGGCTCAGCTTCCCCGTTGGAAAAGGGGAGCTGGGCTAGGGCTTCCCTTCCGAGGTCCCCGCAGCAAAAGAATATATATATGTACAGGTATAACTGCCTCTTAAGAGAGGCAGCAGAGATGTGACTTGTCCTGTCTCTACTGAGATGACGTCTGTCAAACACCCTCATTCCAGTCCAATGATACGAATTCTTTCAAGGGCAGTGATGTTATTAGACACTATTAGAAAGCATGGAATTCAGTATTAGATAGGGTTAGATTCAGTTTTAACTACATCAAAAATTAGTGGATGGTCAGGGAACTAGATGCCACGTGCCCGAAACTAAGAGTTCGCAGGCCACAAATAAAGATCCTGTATGTTGCAACTAAGACTAGGTGCAGCCAAATAAATAAATATTAATAAAAATAAGTGGAGTGACTCTAGGCAACTGAGCTTACAACCCCAAGCCTCAGTTTTCCTCTGTGTAAAACGAAGATAATAATCCCTGCCCTAAGATGTTAAGAACCAAAGGAATAATATACGAAAGTGCTCTTGTAGTAGCTGACAAATAGATGTTCAATAAATAATAGTCATTTCTTCTCTTTCTCTGTGAGACAGCTAAAAATGTATTCAAGCCACAGAATGAAATACATCCTATTTTACTGAGGCAGCACTGAGTCATGCTCACCTCCTCCTCCTCTCCCACCCCCACCTCGTCTGCAGGAGGCAGAAGTCTAAGACAGTGCCCCCAAATTCCCACCCCCTTGCATATACACCTGTAGAAACGGGGTGGCGGATATGATGGGAGAACCACTGCCATGATTAGATTATACTCTAAGATACAGCTGCCTTGACAGGGAAAGACAAATACTGTGCATCACCTACAAGTGGAATTTTAAAAATACAACAAACTAGTGAATATAAAGCAGAAACAGACTCACAGATACAGAGAACAAAACAGCAGTTACCAGTGGGAAGAGGGAAGGGGGAGGGGCATTACAAAGGTAGGGAATTAAGAGATACAAACTATTATGTACAAAATTAGCTACAGGGATGTACTGTACAACACAGGGAATATAGTCAATATTTTATAATAACTATAAATGGAACATAACCTTTAAACATTATGAATCACCATGCTGTACACCTGAAACATAATATTATATATACATCCACTATACCTCAAAAAAAAAAAACAGCTGGCTTTAAGAAAGGAAAATTTCCATCAACAGATGAATGGATAAATGTGGTACACACACACACACACACACACACATATTACTCAGGCATAAAAAAGAATGAAATAATGCCATTCACAGCAACGTGGATGGACCTAGAAATTATCACACTAAGTGAGTCGGCAATCATTCATATGTGGAATCTGAAAAATCATACACAGGAACTCATAAACAGAAAACAAACTTATGGTTACCAAAAGGGAAAGGAGGAGAGGGATAAATTAACAGCTTAACAGATACACATTATTATATGTAAAATAGATAATCAACAAGGAACTACTATTAATACACAGCACAGGAAACTATAGTCAACATCTTGTAGTAACTCGTAATGCACAATAATCTGAAAAAGAATATATATATGTACAGGTATAACTGAATCACTTTGCCATACACCTAGAACACTGTAAATCAACTATATGTGTGCTCAGTTGCGTCTGAGTTTGTGACCTCATGAACTATAGTCTGCCAGGGGGTTTTCCAGGCAAGAATACTGGACTGGGTTGCCATTTCCTACTCCAGGGGATCTTCCCGACCCAGAGATTGAACCTGCATCTCCTGCACTGGCAGGGGAATTCGTCACTGTTGAGCCACCTGGGAAGCCCATATTTCGATTAAAAAAAGAGAGAAAAGAAAGAGAAACTACTGAGTAGACTTGACCTAATCAGGTGAGCTCCTAAAAGAGACAGGAGTCTTCCTGACCAAGGACATCTGGAGTGCATATACCACTTATTAATTTGTTGCCACTCGTTCTGTAATGCACCCTGTGATAAGAGCTCTGTAGTGAACAAATGAATTCCTTCTTTTCCTTTAAAGTGAGCATGATGTCAAGCTTCCTCAGCAGAGGGCGCTGGAGGGGCACGGCAGGCAAGGGCCAGAAGCTGGGGGAGTGGGTGTGAGGCCACCTGGCGGAACCTGCGCGGCTCTAGCCCAGGGCACGGCCATTCTTCGAGGTAAAGGTGAGGCCTGGAAATAACCTTTCTGCAGCCCTCTCAAAATGGAAACCAGAGACCCTGCTTGGACTACATGCTTCAAGGTCCTTCTGCTCATAGGGTTGCAAGGATTCCCAACACACACCCCGGTCGCTGATCTCCCATGCCTGCTCTCTTGCCTGCACTCTGGAGTGTGGCTAAGTGTTTGCCCAGCGACTCCAGGCCAGCTCCAGCCTGGCCAAACCAATGAACTTCTCTGCTATCTGTGGGCTGAACTATGCCTTCTCCAGCAAGGTCTGGACCCTTCCAAGCTGTCTGTGCCCGTCCCTGTCTCCCCTGAGCCTCAGGTGCCGGGTGGAGTCCCCTTCTCTCTTACGGCTGCTCTTCCGTCACGGAGTACAGTTAGAGAAAACCTCCCGTGTTTAATCTACTGTATGGTTTCCACCTCCTTACTGAACCCAGACTGCTAGAGGATGAGGAGGACTGGGCAGAAAGGAAGATTCTCTCTTGCTAGCTTTGACAATGGAGGGGCAAGGAATGGGGACGGCATCCAGGAGCTGAGGGCAGCCCTCAACTGAAACCCAGCCAAGGAAACAGAACTCTATTCTTCCGCAGTCATGGGAGTCTGGAAGAGGACCCCAAGATCCAGATGAGAAGGTACAAACTTACTTTCCATTAGCCTGAAGCCAACTCTATCTCTGCTACGGCCCTTTCACTACTACAGGACAAAATAGGAATATGCCCTATTTTTGGCAGCTCTGAATTTGCATTATCTTTCCTTTTTACTTCCATACTTTCTATACTAGGCCTTTCAGTTCAAATTCTCTTATCTGCCAAATTATAAATGAAAAGATTATACGGTCAGAATAAGATAAACAGACTTTCTCATATAGTACATAATAATATGCTGGGCCAGGTACCTAGATTTCCTTTCCACTATCAACAAGTCAAGACATCCTAATACTTCACACGCATCCACGAGAGAAACGTAAGCAAGTCTCAGACCAAAAAAACTAAGCGAAGGCAGGTACTCCTCAGAGGGAAATCAAGTGACTACAGGTTGCTTTCCATACTCTGAGGGCATACACTAACCCAGATTAACTTGTGCTTCTGTTTTCAGACCTCACAGGGCATGAAAAATGGTAGACAAACCTCAGGAACCCCTCAAGGTACAGGGTCTAACAAAAGCTCCAAGCATCCCCCTAAAAAGCTAAGGCCCCAAAGGGCTCTTTCTGTCTTAAGGCAAGCGTAAATCAAAGAACACCCTTGAGTGGAACACTAGGAAAATAAACTGTCTCAGACAGCAAGCAGGAGGGAGAAAATCACTGCCCAGAGAATTAGTCTTCATGAAAGTTTGCCAGCTCAAATTCACACCTGGCTGGTTTTTGTTTGTTTAGTCACTCAGTTGTGTCCCAACTCTTTTGTGAGCCCCTGGACTGTATCCCACTAGGATCCTCTGTCTATGGGATTCTCCAGGTAAGAACACTAGAGCAGTTTGCCACTTCCTTCTCCAGGGGAATCTTCCTGACCCAGGAATCAAACCTGCATCTCCTGCACTGGCAGGGGGATTCTTTACTCCTGAGCCACCAGGGAAGCCCATGGTTTTAAAAAAGAATATAGTGAGAATTTTATTTAATTTAATGGCACTGTGCTGATGGCCTTAGGCACCTGGTAGAAGCAATGTAAATCCTTTCTCGAGGAGCCCACCTTCATACCAGGCCTCAAAGAAGTCATACAAATAAAACTAGAGAAAACAGGGAATTCCCTGATGGTCTGGTGGTTAGACTCCATGCTTTTTTCACTGCCAAGGGCCCAGGTTCAACCTCTGGTAAGGGAACTAAGATCCTGCGAGCCATAAGGTGCAACCAAAAAACAAACAAAAACCTATAGGGAAACGAACATATGACAGTCAAATATAACTAAATGCATACGGAAACAAGGCACCGTGAGTGAGAGACAGCAAAAAGCAGATATAAACCTGCAAGGACTTCAGATAATGAAATGATCAGATACAGACTATAAATAAACTGTCTACTACTTTTTAAGAAATAAGATACACTTAAAATATATGCAGGGAAAAAATATATGCAGGGAAAAAGGAAGAGGGGAAAGAAAGGGGAAGACAGGAAAGGAAAACAAAACCATAATAATAGCAGCAAAAAGAACTTCTATAGAAATGAAAAACTATAATACTTGAACATAAAAAAAAGTCAATAGGTAATGTTCTCGTTTTGGTAATAAGTAGCTTATATCAGACTCATTCTGTAGACAGCAATTATAAACTCTGAACAAACTACAAAAAAATAACTAATTGATGGTACTCGAGAGTGTCCAAAGCAGGTAGAGTCTGAAGGGATTCAATCCTTGAAAGAAATAAGGAACTTTTATACAGCATTTCCCCAGAGGACACTGTCCAGTCTATGTGAAGCTCAAGCAAAACACTGCAGTCTTCTTGACTTGAGGTATCATAAGTTAAGTTCAGAGCTGCCAGAGCAGTTGGAAATTAAGAGGGGAAACCTCAAAAAAGATATGTCACAAGGGTCCCAAAACATGTTGAAATCCCCCTTAACTCCTTGGCTCATCCCTGAACCAAGCATGCAAAGGCCAAGTGCTGGCGGAAAACACCCGCAGGGCCAAAAGGACAGAGCGGAGATCGCTGCTTGTATGACAGAGAAGAGAGCTTGGAGTCTGACACCAGAGGGGCTTGACACCCCTCAGACTTTCCATGAAACCCCAGAAGGGCCACATCTTAATGGAGAACTCACTCTAAGGGCAAAACTGAAATAGATCTGCCCCAACAAAGGGTAAAACCAACCTTCCACAGGCTTAAGGTGGTCAATTAATAATTTAGTAGAATCCAGAATGTCTATGTTCTACAATAGCTTGTTGCTGCTCAGTCATGTCCAACTCTTTGCAACCAGGCTCCCCTGTCCTTCACTACCCTAGAGTTTACTCAGATTCATGTCCGTGATGCTATCTAACCATCTGATCCTCTGCTGCCCCCTTCTCCTTTTGCCCTCAATCTTTCCCAGCATTGGGTCTTTCCCAGTGATCTATATCTAGCTTTAGTAAATATCTAGCTAGATTCAATACCTAGCATTTAGTAAAAAATACACAGGCCAAAAAAACCCCCAAGAAATGTAATCAACAGTCAAGGACAAAGGAATTAACAGAAGCTGAGTCTAAAATTATGCAGACGCTGCAGTTAAAAGGCAAAGTTTCTCTGACTTCCCTGGCAGCCCAGTGGTTAAGACTCTGTGCTTCCACAGTAGGGGGCCCAGGTTCAATCCCTAGTCAGGAAACTTCCCCATGCCAAATGCACGTGAGGTGAGCCCCTCCAAAAGGTAATGTCTCTTAAGCAGAAAGTGAAAGTCGCTCAGTCATGTCCAACTCTTTGGGACCCCATGGACTATACGGTTCATGGAATTCTCCAGGCCAGAATATGGGAGTGGGTAGCCTTTCCCTTCTCCAGGGGATCTCCCCAGCCCAGGGATCAAACCTAGGTCTCCCACATTGCGGCTGGATTCTTTACCAGCTGAGCCACCCGGGATTTATCCACCCAAGATTACTGGAGTGGGTAGCCTATCCCTTCTCCAGCAGATTTTCCTGACCCAGGAATCGAATCAGGGTCTCTTGCATTGCAGATGAGGGAAGCCCAGATCTGGCCTACAAATGGCTGCATGCTAGAGGGCAAGGAGCTAGAGTTCTATCTGAGGGAAATCAAGGCACAGAAAGGCAAACAAATCCTCCTCCTTCCTGTGCTAGCTCATGTAATAAAGGCATTTATTGTTCTAGAATAAACACAAAACAGCATTATAAATATGCTTAAAGACTTAGAAGACAAATTGGCTATGAAGAATGAACAAATTGAGAATCTCAGAAAGTATATTAAAACATTAATAAAGAACCAAATAAAAATTCCAGAACAAAAAAGTTTAATATATGAACTGAAAAATATGTGGATGGGTTTACCATAAGGTTGGAGATGATAGGAGAAATAGTGAACCTGATGAAAAATCAACGGAACTTACCCACTCTGAAGAAACAGGAAAAAAAATTGAAAAGAAAAGAAAAGTCTACCATACGTGGAATTGTAGACTCGGAAGGAGAATGAATAGAGAGAAAAAAAAAGAATATAGACTGAAATTTTCTCAAATTTGGTGGAAAACAGTTAAGATCCAATAGCTCAGCAAACCCAATCAGAATAAATTCTAACAAAACCACACCTATGCACATCATAGCAGAATTTATACTGAAAAGCAAAAATAAAGAGAAAATCTTGGTAACATTCAGAGCACAAAGAATGCATAAGGAACAATCATTCAAATTACAGCTGAGTTCTCAGCAGAAATAATGAAGGACAGAGATAATGGAAGAGCACCTTTAAAACTGGTTGAAAGAAAAAAAAAAATCCTTCAAACACTAGAATGGGGACTTCCCTAGTGGCCCAGAGGTTAAAAGTCCGCCTTCCAGAAAAGCAAGGAACATGGGTTTGATCCCTGGTCCAGGAACTAAGATTCCACATCCAGTAACTAGAGAGCCTGCCCAGAGACAGCCTCCATGCCACAACTACTAATCCTGAGCTTCACAACAAGAGAAGCAAGCCCCCAAGAGCCCACAACTAGAGACAGTCTACTTGCAATGAAGATCCAGCACAGAAAAATTTTAAAAATAAAAATAAATACATAAAATAAAGGGGAGGGGGAGAAAAATACAAAAGAATAGCTAAATGCCCTGAAGTAATTAAAACAGAATACTCAAAATATTCAATTAACCCAAAGGAGAGCATAAAAGGACAGAGGAGCACAAATGAGCTGAGCCAAACAGAAAACAACGAACAAAATAGTGAACCCAAACCTACCTATAATCGATACATTACTTACATTAGTTACATTAATTGTACAAGGAATAAAATAGTGAACCCAAACCTAGCTATAATCGATACATTATTTACATTAATTGTACAAGGAATATCTCTTTGCCAAAAGGCAAAGACAGTCAGAATAGAAGAAATAGTAAACCCAAGCAGTATACCGTCTCCAAAAGGGCACGTTCTAGATATAAAGACAGATATAATGGACACAGGAAAAGTGGTACAATTATTGATATAAATAAGGCAAAGTAAAAATTGAGTTAAGGAGTATTACCAAGGATAAAGATACCTGATAATGTTAGAAATGTTAATTCATCAAAAGACATATGACAATCACATATATGCATCCTTCTAATAACAGAGCTTTAAAACATATGAAACAAACAGGATCTTCCTTTTAAAGAGAAATAGAAAAATCCACGATTATAGCGCCCTAGAGCCTGTGCCGCAACGAGAGAAGCCTCCGCAGTGAGAAGCCCTCTAGCCTCAACGAAGAGTAGCCCCGCCCGCTGCAACCAGAGCCCCGGACAGTCATGAAGACCCAGCACCGTCAAAAATAACACACAAATAAATAGTTACTTTAAAAAATAATGATTTTTTTAAATCACTGATAATAATACATTTTTCATTACAGATTTTCACACACAGCATCGTATTCAAAAATTCACCAAACCGCACTACAACATAATCAGGTCAAATATTATTCAACCTAGCATTAAGGTCTTCTGGTCTCCTGGTCAACATTTTTCTCTGTCACTCTGCAGGTAAGATTTACAATTAGTCAAGAGCTTGCATCTTCACAATATAACACTAAATTCCTAATTTACTCTGAAGATGTGAGTTCTGTGACTCAGGGTAAGCTACAACATAACTCAAATTAACAACTAATCTAAGACCAAGAGAAGGTATAGAATAGTAACTAAAAGGCCTGTATGCTTAAAAAACAAAAGTGATCTTGCGCCTCAGAGAGGGAACCATATGTAGAGCATTCAGGCTTTCCTCTGCTGAACTAGTAACACAAGCTGGTTGTTCTGGCAGAGATCCTGATTTATTCAGAACTCAAACAAGGTACACCCCATGGAATCTAGCCTTGGACTAGAACAAACTGGAAAGAGGGAAGAATGCCACAAACAGAAGGCAATTCAAAAGTCTATGACTATTTCAAAACGTAACTTTGTTTAGAAAATCTAGTTTCTTTGGGCATGTCTTACTATAAACGAGGTATGTTCAAGAAACTATATGTATAGCGCCAAACAGTAAAGTTTCCTTTGCATTTCAAATTAAATGTATTACAGAATCACACCCCTGTGTGGAATAAGGTATGTAAACTGTTTGGAATTTGAATTCCATCTGCAGGTTTCAGGCAGATATTCTGTAAATAGGATAAATGATCAAGCTTCAAAGAAACAAAAGAAAAAAAACAGCTGCACAGAGGCCTCCCTGGTGGTTCACGCAGGAGAGACAGTCACTCCCTGCTCCGGGAAGGTTTCACACGCCGCAAAGCGACTAAACCCGGGGGCCACAGCTGCCAAACCAGTGCTCCAGAGCCCCGGAGCCACAAGCACGGAGCCTGCCGCCACAGCTAGCAAAGCCCTCGCACCCACAGCCTGCGCTCCCAAATCAGACAAACCATCGAAACGAGACGCCCACTGACTGCAACCTGAGAGGAGACTGCTCACCACAGCTGGAGAAGAGCCCTCACAGCAACAAGGCCAGGCACAGTCAGAAAGAAGTAAAATTAAAAGAGAAAATAAGAGAACCTTAAAAAAATTGCATAAAGGCTAGACCACCCAGCTCATTTTCCGATAAAAAGGCCTCTGGAAGCACTTAACGTTGCTACACTGTGTACTAACTACCTTTATGAACACACTGATGACAGTACTGACCCACTGTCAACAAAGCAGCCGCCAGCACACTGGGACAACGGGGAAAAACCTAGACAGCAAGAGGCAAGGGCTCAACCAGCTCTTAACCAAGTCACCGAGACTCAAAGTAACCTAATTTCCAACCAAGTCTAGTTACTGTATTTTATACTTGAAAATGAAGACACGAGGCATGAGACTAATTGGAAAGGTCTCCTGCCTATTTTAAAGAGAATATCCAGAGAATTAACCAGATTTCAAAGATAGTGAAGGACCAGAAAGTCATAGAACACTTTTGCCTCATCTTTGTTTAATCTCAAGTCATTCCTCTATACAATAATTTTCTCTCTCTTTTAAGATCCCACCACCAACCTTACTGCTCACGTGGCAGAGATCAAAGGAATGAAAAAAAGGCTTTTTCAATCACAGGACCACTCCTTGGCTCCTGGATTGACAAAGAGCTCCCTTGCTGGAATTTCTAGAGGACATCTGATTCGGTAGGACAGGCTGGTACTCCTACTGAGAGGAGGAATTGCTGATGCAAGTACTTCTTCTCATTTACTCTTTAGAGCTAAACACAGCTAGAATAAGAACACCCTCTTACACTGTGTACTAACTACCTTTATGAACACACTGATGACAGTACTGACCCACTGTCAACAAAGCAGCCGCCAGCACACTGGGACAACGGGGAAAAACCTAGACAGCAAGAGGCAAGGGCTCAACCAGCTCTTAACCAAGTCACCGAGACTCAAAGTAACCTAATTTCCAACCAAGTCTAGTTACTGTATTTTATACTTGAAAATGAAGACACGAGGCATGAGACTAATTGGAAAGGTCTCCTGCCTATTTTAAAGAGAATATCCAGAGAATTAACCAGATTTCAAAGATAGTGAAGGACCAGAAAGTCATAGAACACTTTTGCCTCATCTTTGTTTAATCTCAAGTCATTCCTCTATACAATAATTTTCTCTCTCTTTTAAGATCCCACCACCAACCTTACTGCTCACGTGGCAGAGATCAAAGGAATGAAAAAAAGGCTTTTTCAATCACAGGACCACTCCTTGGCTCCTGGATTGACAAAGAGCTCCCTTGCTGGAATTTCTAGAGGACATCTGATTCGGTAGGACAGGCTGGTACTCCTACTGAGAGGAGGAATTGCTGATGCAAGTACTTCTTCTCATTTACTCTTTAGAGCTAAACACAGCTAGAATAAGAACACCCTCTATTCACTACCTGTCAGACTTCCATTCTGGGGAAGTGTGAAATGTTTCACACTTCAGGTCTTTTGGGGAAGACCCAAAAAAGCCTCTTCACCTTTCTAAAATGAAAAGAGTAAAACAAGGCAACCGCACAAAGTCCCATCATCTAAGCTCGCGTGTCAAGGCAGTGAGACATCATCCATAGCCACACTTTCATCATGCTATATGATTCAGCTTTAAACACAGCAAGCTGCATTTAAGCAAGTAATCTAATGGCCAGACAGCCAAAATTCATGGTAATTTAACTCTTTGAGAGGAGCACATTTTGATGTACGCCAACAACTAGATTGGCTCCTACCCACAAACCTCTTTGAAAAACCTCAATGCAAAAGCCCCAGGATATAAGAAATTCAGATTCAGAGCCACAGAGAACCATGGCTTTTCGTCACAGGATCAGAAGTGCTGCCTCCCACCACAGGTGAGCACAACAGCCAGCTGTCACCAATACTTTTCCATACAAGGAAGCTCAGGAAACTAGCAAGCTCTCTTTTACAAAAAAGAACTGCTGGTTTTAAAACAAGCAATCCCTAAAAGGATAAATTTTATGGTATGCAAAATACATCCCAATTTTAAAAAAGAGGGACATCCTTGGCAGTTCAGTGGTTAAGACTCCAAGCTCCCAACACAGAGGGCATGGGTTCAATCCCCGGTTGGGGAACTAAGACCCCACAGGCTACTTAGTGCGGCCAGAGAATAAATAAACACACACACAAACAAAATCCAGAAACAGACAAAAACCAGAACACTTCAATGCTGTTTTGCCATTTCTAACAGTATTTGAAAAATATATGTTGAGAATTGACTTCATATAGCCTAAAGCTTTCATTCAACAGTTGATACCATCTATTCAAACAGAAGCCAATTATTATCATACTTTGATATCGTGTATAGTGAATTATTTTAAAATATTACCCTTTCTCTGGATTACAATTCCAGTTTAACGTCTATTCACAAGATAAAAGTCATAGTAAAGAATGGCTTTACTGGCTTTATAACACGATATTTAAGTGAAAAGAATAGGCTCAAATACTTCATGGAAGTAAAATCTAAAGCAGTATGTGAACATTTTCAGCTAATTATGACTGAAATAAGTGCCAAATAAATCACACCTGTATTGCCAGAACTGAGCATCTGCACAATTCTTAGGTAACATACTGAACATAGGAAAATATCTTCTTTCCAATCCTAAGTTACTATTTCTAGATGTTACACCAAGAACCAACCCCAATTAAACAAAAGTATAAAGTTTCATGATTACCATGAAATTTAACTTGGTTAAGTTTCTTGATAACCTTAACTTAACCAAACTTAACTTGACAACCAAAACTTAACTTGATAACCATGAAACTTAACTTGATAACCACTTACTTAACTTTTAATCACACATATGATACATACCAGAAATAACTGATTATTATTTTAGAAATTAACTACTTACAAGAGATAGCAGCAAACTGAACAGGTCACCAACATAGTGATGATAACTCTGGGAAAAAAAAACAGTGCAATCATTAGATAACCGAGCAAACGCTGTAGGGGGTTAAGCTCCCTTCCCAGGTGATCAAGCTGGCAAGGACTGCACTCTAGGAAAATGGATCTGATCTGCTGAGACACCAGTAGACATCAGTGTGCCCGGCAGCACGCACCCGGCAGAATTCTACATACATCATTACCATTTGAATATAAGGGAATGTGTACTGATGCCACAGTTTAGAGGTCTATTCCAAACCCATCTAAAACTGAATACAAAAGGCTGCAGTAGTAATTAGCTTTGATACCCAAGTAACTGCCCTATCTGGTAGTATTCTCTGCAATGAAATGATACTATACTTTTTAGCCTTGATCTCTCCCCATCTCCATTTCTTTCTGAAAAACAGTTAAACCTAGAAGTTGGAGCAGTTGAACTCTGACATTTTAAAAAATTGAACTTGTGATATTCTTTTCACTTTCTCTTTCTAAAGGCTCCCCTTTGAAATCTCCTACTCCCGAAAAGCTCCGCCACTTTCATCCCTCAGATTTGTCATCTCCTTGCTCATACCACCCCTGCACCTGCAGTCACCAACCGCGCAGGATTAGTTCTTTGTTTTTTGGCTGCTCTGGGTCTTAACTGCAGTATGCAGGATCTAGTTCCCTGACCAGGGATCGAACCTGGGTAGCCTGCATTGGAAGCATGGAGTCTTAGCCACTGGAACACCAAGGAAGTCCTTAACACCTTTAAGGCACGCCCATCATCTGTAAGAATGATTTCCAAATATGGCATCTCCACACCCCACAGAATACGCAGGAGTATCTCCTAGAAGGCAAGGAGCAAATATCACAACTCCTATATGTGATGATGTTTAACCTATCCTTTAGAAATTCTGTGCGTGCCTGCGTGTGTGCGTGTGTGTGTGTGTATACATACATATACACACACATATGTTTTCCTCCCCTGTGGTTAATATACTGGCTTGTCCACTCACTCATTCAACAGACTCAGTGTCCTGCATGTACCAGGCTCTGGAGAGAGAAGAGAAAATAAAAGGGATGACGTCGTTTAGCAACGAAAAGGCTCCTGGTGAGGGGGTATCAGGTTCAAAGAGGACAGAGGCCTGTGTGGCTGAGCACAGCAAGGAAAGCCTGGCAGAAGTGAGGTCAGAGGTATCTTACAGCCTCTGAAAGGAAAAGGGAAGCTATTTTGGAGGGATTTGAGGAAAGGACTGACAAAATGGGGCTTCCCTGGTGGCTCAGATGGTACAGAATCTGCCTGCAATGCAGGAGATCTGGGTTTGATCCCTGGATTGGAAAGATCCCCTGGAGAAGGGAATGGCAACCCACTGCAGTATTCTTGCCTAGAGAATTCCATGGACAAAGGAGCCTGGTGGGCTACAGTCCACGGGGTTGCAGAGTCAGATCCAAGCAAACAACTAACAACACTGACAAAATCTGATCCAAACTGTAATAGGATCTCTCTGCAGGGTGAAAGCAGACTTGGGAAGAGGAAGCAAGGGGAAAGGCAGAAAAACCAGTTAGAGGAGAGCTGCACTAATGGACCAGCCTGGTAGCAGTATGGGTCGTGAGAACTGGTCAGACTCTAGATATAACCTGAAGGCACACTCTGCAGCAAAATATGTACCTCAGACATTAAGCTTATAATACATACATAAATAGGCATTAAGGGTTGCACTACCAAATTTTGATGGTTTCATAACAAAAATGTTTGAAGGTCTATAAAATCAAGTCCAGCTTCTCACTTGTCATCAGTTCGCTCCATTCCTCCTTCTCACCCCTCTACCTTCAAATAGCATTTCACTCCTGAACGTGGGTGCCCTAGCGTCCCTAAATGCATCATGTTTGTTTATCCTCCATCCCAAGCTCCTGTTCATCTCCTTCCATTCCCCTGCACCAACCCAGAATCCCTCCCTCCGTCTTCCTCTTCCCCAAAAGACCATCTCAGAGAATGGGAACAGCTGAGGCCCCTTTGTACTATTCATTTGACATTGGAGAGCAAAAGGTCCCCCGTGGGAATTCCCTGCTGGTCCAGTGATTAGGACTCCGAGTGCCCAATGTGCTGGGGAACTAAGATCTCGCAAGCTAAGAGGTGTGCCATGGCCAAAAAGCACGAAAATATCAGTTCCTGATGTGCTTTTTTTCTGAGTTATGGTCTGCTTAAGTGTTTAGGGGTAAAGTGTCTCAACGACTTCAGTGTGTACTCAAATGGTTAAGCAAAATTATGTATGTATGTATGCACACCCAGATTCAGAGACAAAGCAAATATAAAGCAGATACGAATGTGAACATTATTAAATCTAGGTGGTGTTACATAACACTTATGCTGCTCTCTTCTTCTGTATGTTTAACAATGTTATGTCTGCGAAAACTGGAGCCGTGAACCCTTGGCACACTAATTCCCGAGCTCTGTCACCACCCCTCCCCCACCTGAAGTTTTTAGAGAATCTCTGGATTCCTAGAGGACAGTGGGAAATCATAAAGAATAGGAACGGTTAGGAACCAGCATTCCAGGTACAGATTTCATTGTATTCCGCCCTTTTTCAGGTGCAGAAAAGATGACAGTAAGGGGAAATGGCAATCCACTCCAGTATTCTTGCCTGGAGAATCCCATGGACAGAGAAGCCTAGTAGGTTACAGTCCACGGGGTCGCAAAGAGTCGGACACGACTGAGAGACTTCACCTCACCTCACCTCAGGGGGCTTGCTTTAGGTTACACACAGATTCAGAAGACCTTTTTCCCTTTTGCCCCCATTTTCCCCCAGTTTCACGAGGTCCTGAAACCCTCCTAATGACCCAAGTTTCTGCATTTTGACATGCAGGGATCTCAGAGAAGAAAATTTAACAGCAAAAACTCCTTTCTCTCCTTCTCACACAGCACCTTTACTCATCTCCTTAATGAACATGTTTTCAATTCTTCAAATCGGAAATGCTCTCCTGCATTAAAAATTCACCATAGTCCTTGAAGCAATTCAGCCCCTCCGTTTTAAAAAAAAAAAAAATTATCTGCAGTCTTTTCAGGAGGTAAACAAGAACCAATAATAATTTAGTACTAATACTTCCATTTTACAGTGAGGAAATAGGAACATGGCAAAGTTAAATTTCCAAGGTCATAGGGATCATCCAACTGGGAGCAGTGTTTCTCAAAGTGCAATACAGTAACTCCTAGGAGACACCTTGTGTTTCAAGACCTGTTCGATCCTGCCAAGAGCAGGAAATAACAAGGGCTGGGGTGGAGGCTATGAATTAAATCCAGATAACATATTACTAGCAGGTCAAACCTGAATCGTAACACTAAGACTACAAACTGAGTAACCCATGGATCACAGAAGGCATTTCATTACTCTGGGTAAGAGCAATGGCATCAAGACCCAAGGCTGGGCACAGTGGGCCCCAAATGGGGAACTTCAAGAAAGAAGTGGTCAACACTACCAGCACATTAATAAATGCTTTCTGAGCACGGAGGCTCGAAAGACAGTGGGTAAGGAAACAGCTGAAGACAGAAACACACCAAAAGAGCACTTTGTTATTCTCTAACTCTAGCAGGAGAAACAAGTCCAAGGAATTAAATCTGGTTAACACAAATTGTTTTAATAACCTGAGAATTCTCATCTATTACAGTCTGGAAAGATGACCTTACATAACTGATGCCATCAGAGGAGGGGAGCAGAGGGGAGCAGAATGGGTGGACCTAATGCAACCAGATGATAAATTCACCTACAATTTTTACTTTTTAAACAAATTATGATTTACTTGTAAGCGAGATGAAAGGAACGGGTGGTCTAACACAAGTTTATTCCAGACAGTGAAAGCGGTTCAGGTCACAAACTATTAAGTAAGAGCATTTTCTTTCCTTTAATAAAGGCAACAGATCACTCAACAACCCTTCAAGCCTACTATGCATGTGGAGCACTGTGAAGTCACCAATTAGTTTCAAACAATAAAACAAGAGATGGTGTTCCCCAAAATCTGTGATTCATAATAAGCTTCACCCCACATGATCTTTCGCTGAGAAAAAAATGACTGAAAGGCAAAGAGGAACCAGAAAGAGGGTTTTCAAAGCTCCTTTGAAGATAAGACTATTTCATACCATAATAAAAAAAAGTTTACTTACAAAACAGATAAAGCTCTATTTAACGAAGAAGCCGGGGGAGCGGGGGTGCGGGGCGTCTGCAGGGCGGGATCACCCGGGCAAGGTCTCCGACCGGCGCCGTCGCCCCTTTCCCCGCCCGGCCCGGCGGGTTCTCACCGCGCTCCCCTCCCCAGGCAGGCCTGGCGCACTTACCCCCGGTTGGGACCCTTAGGGATGAACCAGGGCACCAGGAAGCCGACGATGCCCCAGAACACGCTCATCACGATGAGAGGGACCGTGAGGCCGGTATACGCCATGGTTGCTGCGGGAAGAGCCAGCCCCGGGCCCGCCGCCGCACTGGGGTCCCACCCGGAAGTGTCAACCCGGCCGCGGGACCTGCGCGCGCAAAGGCCCGCCCCCCGCGTCCCCACGTGACCGCGCGCGGGACTCCGCCCCGCCCTCCGCTGGGAGACCGCTGGGCTGCTGCTGTGTAAGGCACTCTAGAGCCCCGAGCTAGAGATGTGTCATCAGGGGCTCAGCAAAGTTTTCAGATAAGAAGGTGGCCCTTATAAGAAAAGTGTAGTTATTTACAGCCTTATCTTCTTATGCAACAAGCCTATATATAGAACTTCATCGTAAGTTTCTGTTCAGAATTCTGTGTGGTAGCCACTGGGTCATGAGCTTTAAATGCTTGAGTTTCGTTTTGAACACCTCACGACAGCCTATGACACCGTTTAATTATTATCCCCACTTTGCAGGTGAAGAAACTGAGACCCAGGAAGGAGGTTAAGGATCTTGCTCAGGGTCACATAGCTACTAAGTAGCAAAACCAAGATTCAACCTTTCTTGGTGTTATTTTCAAGGCCAGTGTATTGGAGAAGGACATGGCAACCCACTCCAGTATTCTTGCCTGGAGAATCCCAGGGATGGGGGAGCCTGGTGGGCTGCCGTCTATGGGGTCACACAGAGTCGGACACGACTGAAGTGACTTAGCAGCTTAGCAGCAGCAGCAGCTCTTAACTACTGCCCTATTGAATGACGTGGACTGTGCCAGGTTTGGAGGCTTACAGGAATCAGACACACCTACCCACAGGAGTTCACAGGCTGGTGAAAAGACGGACTTTGAGCAGGCCACTGAATGCAGCGTGAAGGTAGGTTGGACCACTCTGCGAGACTTTTCCACCCCGAGCCAGTCTTGAGCTGAGCCTTGAAAGAGGAGAAGGGATTAGCCAGGGTAGTAAGAAGAACGTAACAAGGAATTTCTGATGCTTGCCAAGGATTTGCACACGTGTTCAGTGTATGTGACAGCCTTGTAACAGAGGAAGAACGTAATTCTCAGAGAAGTAGATAGAGCTTTCAGGCAAAAGCAAAATGGAAAGCAAATCTGTAAACCAACCCAGTGTGCTTTACCCTGGACCATGATTTCCCTGTGATAGTCACGTTTCCCTCCCTTGAATTACCTCCTGATTTCTCTCCTCATTCAACTAGGATGAATTCTTGGATTAAATGGGACGTTGGACCAAAGATCTTTGACATCTCTTCAAACATGATTTCAAACCTTTACCTGAAGGACAAGGTAGGAAACTAGTTGGTCTCCTGTGTGCTCATCCTGCCCCTTCCCAACAACTCGGTCTCAGCAGAAATTCCATTGTTCTTAAGTTCCATTTCGGGCACCACCTTCATAAGACCTATTTCATTCTGTTAATGCATGTCTTGCGGCCTTGTACTTGTTTGTGTGTATAAATCAACCAACCCTTTCAGTTCAGTTCAGTCGCTCAGTCGTGTCCGACTCTTTGCGACCCCATGAATCGCAGCACGCCAGGCCTCTCTGCTCATCACCATCTCCCGGAGTTCACTCAGACTCATGTCCATCGAGTCAGTGATGCCATCCAGCCATCTCATCCTCTGTCATCCCCTTCTCCTCCTGCCCCCAATCCCTCCCAGCATCAGAGTCTTTTCCAATGAGTCAACTCTTCACATGACGTGGCCAAAGTACTAGAGTTTCAGCTTTAGCATCATTCCTTCCAAAGAAATCCCAGGGCTGATCTCCTTCAGAATGGACTGGTTGGATCTCCTTGCAGTCCAAGGGACTCTCAAGAGTCTTCTCCAACACCACAGTTCAAAAGCATCGATTCTTCAGCGCTCAGCCTTCTTCACAGTCCAACTCTCACATCCATACATGACCACAGGAAAAACCATAGCCTTGACTAGACGGACCTTAGTCGGCAAAGTAATATCTCTGCTTTTCAATATACGATCCAGGTTGGTCATAACTTTTCTTCCAAGGAGTAAGCGTTTTTTAATTTCATGGCTGCAGTCACCATCTGCAGTGATTTTGGAGCCCCCCAAAATAAAGTCTGACACTGTTTCCACTGTTTCCCCATCTATTTCCCATGAAGTGATGGGACCGGATGCCATGATCTTCGTTTTCTGAATGTT